>JAWLRI010000923.1:2590704-2657857 GCA_034781795.1 Crypturellus tataupa | reverse complement strand
GCGGTTTCATAGTAGCTGAAAACCTTATGTTGGTTTCCAACTTAACTGTATTTGCCATCATTTCATACCTATTTATTCTTTTGCTAGTGTTATTCTTTGGTTTCAGTAGTATCATTTCCATCTCTCGAGTATATTTATATACTGGTATATTTGCAGACAACAATCATATTGTTTCTTGGCATTACTTGGCATTGCTAAACTAAACAATGTCTGGGGCATCCTGGATTTTTTTTTCTTTATCTATTCCAATTTCAGGTCACCTTTCAGCATGAGTGGCCTGATTTTGTAGAGCAGTGTCTTCCTCATGCCTAGGTCTCAGTATTTCCTAGCTCTAATGGATATATTTCTTTGAAGCTCTTTAGGCATCTTCTATTGTGACTGTTTTAGATTGGTAGCTAATGGTCATTTTATGGTTGAATCCTACACACAGGTCTTTATTATTTCTTTGTCATTTCAAAGATCTTTTGTCCAGCCCACATTTGTATTAGGCCCATGTCTACTTTTTTGTCAAAATTCTTTGTGAAAGCATTGATATTCTGGCAGTAATATTTGGGGAGTAGCTGTGAAAGGAAAAAAAAAAAAAAAGAAGAAGATTATTTGTAGAGGAGAAGGGATTACTGTGAATAAATGCCCCTTGTAGGCAGGACTGTTAAACTGTGACCATCGTTGTGTAAGAAGGAGATTGTGGATACTCAATCAGCTGAGTAATCAGAGTACTGAATACACGTAGTGTTTGTAAATATACAGTAAAGAAATATTTTCTACTGGCTAAGTAACCTAATAAAACATTCATAAAGACAACCAGTGCAAAGGCCACACATACCCCTTTCTCACATAGTAATTTAATCTTTCCCTAAATGACCGTAGTGAGTTCCTGCAGTGCTGCTCTGCTGTGCCAAATTACTAGCCTTAAGAATGACCAAAGTGGATTCCTTCTACCTGTGTATCACAAATGTTCTGGTCTGCTCTTATAATTATAGACTTAACCATGAACTACCTAGATGATAACACAGAGCAGCATTTGTGTTCACGGCTTTCTTTTTCTTATCCTAAAGCTTTGTTCCTGTCTTTTCTTTCTTGTCTCCATGGCGGCAGTCATTAAAGATGCTACATCAGGTATTTTCTACATCGGAATGTCTTAGATGTGTGCAATGACCTAATCCATACTCTTGAAGGTTTTTAATTTGCATTTAAGTTGTTCCTATTTTCTAACTTGCTAGGAAGGCAATTGATAATTTAATATGTGAGGCAAATACATGGGCTGCTCCCCAAATCTCAAGGTGGCTGCTATGACCAAATAACATGTCTATTAGCTGTGTAAATTTGTGAGAACTCATGAACTGAATAATATGTGAATAATATGTGAAACCGATAAAGTGTTTCTTCCATTCAACTACGTCTTCTTTTAAAACTGAGATTTGTAATTCTTGATCTGTAGTACTTCATGAAGGTGTTTAGCAGTGTGTGTCTTGGGGCCAGCAGGAGAATGCTTTGGCATATTTGCTGTACAAATGATTTATGATTTCTCAGCTCACAAGGGCTGCATTGTGGGTTAAGTTGTTTTCCTCAGGAAATATTATTCCTTCTAAAGGAACAGAAAACTGTTGTAATTACTTTAGTGCTCTGAAAAGCATGAAATTATAGGACATGCTGATTCAGGGAATTTATCACTTTGGGTCTCTGTCCTGCATACACATACTCGCTAGGAAGAGTATATTAACAGAAATAGTGATTATTCCACTGTGAAGAAGTTCATCTTTGTATGAAAGTTCTGATACCGTTAGCACAGATAACTTTGCTTCTGTTTCCATTAATCCTCAACCTGGTATTCCAGGGAATGAGTTGTCCTGCAGAATAAGATGAATCACGTTCTTCCAAGCAGAACTGATACCATTATCAGTTATTAAGAAGCAAGCAATTTATTCCTAATATAGTATATAATTGTCTTTAGTACTTAATATCATTACTGTATTTAAAAGATATCAGCAAACAATTTCAGTGTGTGAACTACATGTGCTAAAGAAAGCATCCCAGCAGGATGTACATCTCCCAGTATGTCCCTTGCCATTTTCTTTTTCTACCATCTTCATGTTGAGTATAGTGATTGTGTGAGCTCGTGGTGGGATCAGCTCACTGATCTACCTAAACCCTAACTCAAGGAGAGAAATCATTAGTCAGATCATGTCAAGTGAGCAGAAATACACATGCACTGGGAATGCAGGAATCATCTTTGGTAGTTTTAAGAGGTCCCCGTGATCATAGGTCCTTGGAAAGGTCTGCAGAGCGGTGGGAGGGAGGAGCTGTGACCTGCTCTGTGCAGAGCTGTAGGACGTTTCTCTCGGGCCTTGCGTGAGCGCAGCCTCTGCACACAGCAGCCTCGCTCTCCTGCTGAACTTACCTGCGCAGGGAGAACTGAGGTTTTACAACTGCCCACTATTTAATACTGCTGTTTTCATCAGAAAATGAAATATGTACAAAAAATGCATTGTCAAAAATAAAAAGAAAATAATTTTCTAAGAAAAACGCTTAGAATTGTTGAGATCAGTAACTAAAATTTTGCAACTTTTCCTGCTGTATTTCTAGTTGTATTTCTCTGACAAGTTAGACTTATGCTAAATCATTTATCTGCTCTTATAGTTCAAATCACCTTTTACTGTTCCACTGAAAATAGAACAAATGCCATTTACTGTTAATAGCTATCACTATAAACCTAAATATAACACAAGTGAGTAAAAAAGAGGAGGCTTGAATCCAGCTGTATTGATTGAAAACACATTTAATGGTGACCCCCCATGTATTACATTTGTGCTAGACCTAGTACCTAGTACCTAGTCTGCAAAAAAAATTCATTTTCTGTTTCCATGTCAACTTGACATGGAAGAATACAATCAATATTTCTTTTTGACTTCAATGGGACAATTTTATGATGTTTTGTTTAAATAGAAATGAAATTTCTGGTATACAGTTTGACTAATATGGCTATTTTAATTTCAGTTATATCTAGGTAGCATCAAACAATAGATATTTTCTTTGTTGCAAGAGCAATTAATTAAACAGAGGCAAAGCTACCTTTTTTTTTTGGGGGGGGGGGCTGTGATGGGATAAGTTTTGCTCCATTTTTCCTCTATGACACCATTCACATACTCAGATTCTCAACTTTAACTCTGTACTAAAATTTCCTTTAAAAATATGGTGTCTGTACAACTTCCCTCCGTCTCTTCAACAGAAGTTTATTTGTGGTTTATAGGAGGAAAAATCAGTAGTGTTTCATATCTTAGAGAAGAATCCTGTGCCACTCAGTAAGCCGACATGAATACTTGCAAAGCAGATATAGAGGGAGACTAAGAGGAAACTTCACAACCCAAGAATCAGGTCGAGAGATTTACTGAAATTATTGCAGATAATTTAAGAAGTCCCATCTAACATCTTTTAGGTAGGACCCATTTATTGCATTCTTGGGTGTGGAAGTTTGGGAAATGATGACTGTGAACATGGACCTTAACCTGAAGTGAAGGAGGAAGTAAAAAGGTGACATAGAAATTTGGCCTGGGTTTGGTTTTCACATCTAACATTTTCCATGTCATGTGGTCAAGCATCTCCATAACCTGATCTTTTTTGATTCTTTTGAGCTTATTTTTATATATCATTTGTTAATGGTAATGCATGCTTTCTGAGCAAAAACAAATAGGTTAGACATATCAACCTCTTGATATAAAGGAAATGCTTATGTTCCAGAGAAGTCAGAAGTACCTGTAGAAATAGCCTGCAGCTTTGTAATTGACCAGGTAGCTGTCTTTCTCACAGTGCCCTCAGATTGAGAAATTTAACCCTTTCACTGAATTTATAAGAGTTTTATCCCAGAGCTCTGAAAGATCTTCCATGGTTGGCACCTAATAGTTCCCCAGGTTTCAGAATCAGAATACTTTGTATCAATATTAAAAATACATTTTGCATTTTGTAGCAATTTGATCTGAATTCAGTTTGTAACTTTGATTTTAATATCATTCTCAGTTAGCTGGAAACAAAAAAAAACTCAAGCAAAGCAGACAATCTTTGCATATTATATTTATCTCAAAACAGCATATTGTTCTGGGAAGCAGTGCTGGACAAGTTATAATAGTACTTGGAATGCATTTAAGTGCAATTAACTTGCTGCGTAACTTTATCTTTCAAAACTAAGAGGAATTGAGTAGGTTTTCGTGCTTTTTGTACTCCTACCATTTTCGTATTTCTCAGTTTTGCATGTGTGCTTTTAATTAGTCCAGGCTGCACTATTGAGATCTCAGTATCGATGTACTGTACTGATGCAGCTGCCTGGTGTACGCGCCAGACTGTGGCACAGGCCTTTCACCCTACGGCTCCCAAAATTGAATAACTGGGTTATGTTAGGATTCCATTGACAGCTACTTTAATTCAGCTTTTAGTGTTGTTAGAATATTTACAATAGAGTCTGATGACACTAGTAGGGCTATACTCCAGAACCGCTTCAAATTAGATAAAGACTTTGGTGAAAATCAGGGGTGTAGTATTGAAATGAGAAAGTTTGCTTTGTGTCACCAATACTGGAGTAACACATTACTTGCCTAGTATCTGCTTTGACTTGGGTCCAAGCAACTTTTCTTGGATATGACCATAGTTATCTTATGAATCAAAGCTGTTATGAGCAAGATTAATGAGCACAATAGGGAGGTGATGGATGATAACATAAGCCCCGCTCACAGGAAATGAGATCTTCCAAGTGCTGAAGAGAAATACTGCAAAACTCCAACACCAGTAAATAACTGCTTTCTCCATCCTTTACCTAAAGGAAGCTGGCGTTATGTTTCCATAAGGCAGAAGGAAAGCAATTTCATAATTGAAACTGTGTAGTTGGCCTTGTACGTAGATCTTTCGTTTCGTTAACCTTCAAGGAAATTTTGATTCCCAGCTGGGTTTTTCTTTCATGATTATTTCTTTAGAAGCACAGGAATATATATGAAGGAAAATAGTATACCAACTTGTAAAATAAATCTACCCAAGTATATCTTTTTTTTTTCTTTTTGTCTTTATTTGGGCCATTATTGTATCTTTTTATGCTGCTGGTTAGTTTCTGATCACATGTGGGAAGAAAATGTGAGAGACTGATTTAAAAGGAGATTATTAGTGACTAGATCTTTAAGCAAGCATTAGTCAGATTAGGTTCAGGTAATAAATTATTTGATGTTGGTGAAGGTTGACATGATTCATGAGATCTGTGTATCTGTAAAATTAGAAATCTCCTTATCTTCTTTAAATTTGTAGTATATCTCATTGCATTCCTGTCTGAACTTGACAAATGTTTGCTAATAACTAACTTACTGGAATACTAAATACTCAGAACTCAGTATCCAAGTATCAGATGAGGAAGAAAATGGAAAGAATCCATCTTTAGGAACTTGTATTTGCATTTTTCTGATCAGATAGCTTTCTTCTACTAATATATGAGTATGGAGACCACAGCATCTTCAGAAACAAGGTAATTGTTGCTTTCTTTTGTTAGTTGTCAGCTGTTTGTCAGTGTCTCAGGGAGACGCTTATTCTTTTCCTCAGAGACATCACATTCTCAAGTCACATTTATTTCAAATGAAGCTCCTGGATAAGCTGCATTTAGATAAAGAAACTTTTGGTTTGTGAGCCATTATTTGTCTTTCTTAGCGCATAGTCATTTTTCAGCATACACAAACACAAGGGTGGAAATATTGCCAGGCAGTTTGGTTTAATGCCTAGCTCTAAACTCTAAGCCATTTTAGACAAATGTTCTGAAACAACTCTAAGCACTTGTGACCCCACAACATCCCTAAAAATCACAACCTATTACATGACTTTCCAAGTATTTCATATAAATCTATTCTGAAACTTAAGTTTATTAGTTATTGTCTGTTACTCAGTGAAATTTAAAAGCTTTTCCTCTTTGGGGCAACCTTGCAGATGTTACAGACCATCGCATTGCATAGACCAAAAACTGTTTTTTTGTTTTGTTTTGTTTTGCTTTTTTTAATAGTCTTTTCTTATAGAGTCATTCTGATTCAATCAGTCTATATACTTGAAAAGTGGTACCCTTACGTAGACATGGATTTGTGTCTGAGAATTACCTAACTTAGCCAAGTCACTCTTTCCTGGTGAGGACTTTGCATTTGTCTTGCCTGCATTGCATTGTCAGGGGTTTAAAATTTTTTTTTTATGATTTATCAGAATCTTTCTGAGTTGTAATCCGGTGTCAAAGTGCTTCTGGTTCTTTCCAAACAATTGTTTTAACGCAATTTAACTTTATTTTAATTTTACTATGCGAGGACATGTAGCTTGTTGGGGTTAAGAAATGATTATTTGAAACAGATGTAGTTTCATGTAGAAAAGCCTTCCAATCAAAGCAAACTCAGCCATTTATGCTCTGTAGGCAGTGGTGTATTTTCTTCCTGTTCTTGTTATTAGTCATCAGTAAGCTCAGCACAAGATGTTTACAATATTAATGGCTAGATGGGAATGTTGGACTTGTTTGTGGCTTGCTCTATTGGCATTTCAAAGTGAAAAATTATGTGAAAATCCTATCTTTATTATTTATATAAAGAGGAAAATGAATTGCACCTCAATAAGTGATATTAAATGATAACTTATAACAAACTTAATGATTAGCATGAATTGGGAGCTAAGAAAAAGTGACAACTATGCAAATGTTCTTTTCTGCATCTTAGTATGTGATTTTTGTACCCTACTACAATCCTCTGCTTTTCTAGATCCAGTTTTAGATTATGACTGATTTTTATCGAGCACAATCCAAGCCAGCGTAGCCTCGGGGACTTCAGTACGATTATACCGGTTCATACCTGCCCGGTGTCTCTTTCTCTCTCTTTTCTTTTTTTTGGTGCAGATTCAGATTGGTGATTCAAGTTGAATTATTATGAGTAACAATTCTATTATATGTGATACTCAGGTATACAGACTGAGTAGTTCATTTTTATTACATAGGCAATGATTTGCAATATTCAACCGATTTAAACCTGCTGATGCTAGCAAAGATACTTCACTCTTTATGACTATATGTGGATAATAGAATGCCAGCCAGAATGTTTGTTAATATTTTTGTAAGAAACATTGATTTAGAAAACAAAACAATGCTTTCAGACAGACAAAAGATCCCTTCAATATGCGCTTCTACATAGTTTCTGGCCATATAATTGAATTGTTCTGGGAGAAAATATTGCTTTGCGGAAAAGGATAGAAACGATTTCATCTTTCATCAGTATTATTAATGTAAGATTACCGATGAATCTTTGGTCCTTAGTATTTATACATTTTAATAAAATATTCCCTGTGGCCCATTTTTAGATCATCAAAGTGATCATTATTGAAAGGGATTCAGTTGCAAGAGAAAACACCAAAAAGTGATCTGAAAGGGGAAAAAAAAAGAGGGTTCAAAGACTATTAGAGTCTGATTTGGGGATTGTTAATCACATAACTGTTGATAACTTGATATTCTGCCTCATAAAACAATCTGTGTTTTGGCTAGTTGGGGAAGATTTTCCAGAACTGCACATAGGTTTTTCAAGTTTAACAAAATGCTTGAAATGTAGGTGCCTTATGGAAGAGCCTGAATCTCCATTTGGACCTGGCTCATAGTTTTTTTTTTTTTTTTCCTTCATTTAATTTTGGCTGTAACTCTTGGTAAAGTGAAATAAATGTAGCAGCTTTAGTTGCTAGTAGTGGTTTTTATTGCACAATAGGTTTTACTGAGGAAAAACAAAACAACAAAAAAGCTACAGGCAGTTTTGAATATAGAGCTAGATGCAGCCTTCATAAAGAAGGGGCTAGATGGGTAATTTTTCTATCACCTTAACATAATATATTCCAAATAGCCATCAGCAATGGAAAAGAAAAGACTTTTAAAGATTCCAGCAAATCTGCCCTGGAATCTGAAAGCAATTATAGTTCCAGTAGCTCTTCTAAGGTACTCCTTCTGTTGCCTTCCATTAGAACTCATAGAATTTCCTAGAATAGATTCTCTCATCTTTTCTTTGTTCTAACATTTAAATATTATGACTTTATATTAAATATTTGACTTTATATATAAAAAATATAATGGACTTCATTGTTTGTACATGTGTAAACAGATGAAGATCAAAATTATGGGTTCTCTGTCCCCTGAGCTAATACTAGAGTGAGGATACTAGAAAATATGAAGTCTAATGGGCTTGAGTTTCTAGCATATTTTTACTGATGAGTTTCTGATGAGCTTCTTTGCCCTTTTAAAATAAAAATGGTATCCCATCAAAATTATCTGAAAACCATGTTCACTTTGTAGAAAATTGAGACTTAAAATGTAATTGATAAGGTGATTTATTAAAGATATTTATTTAAACAAGGAATGGAAAATTGAAAGACTTGTATGCTTTTTAAAGGAGGAAGTATTATTACATGCTCCATGCTGTTTAAATCATTTTGCACAAGCTTTTCATGAAATATCAGGATGATAAATCAGCATAGCTTTTAACTTATTTGAAGCATTTTCTTTGGCTTTTTCATAGATAACTAGTTCCATTCAGAAATCTTCCTTCATTAAATGATTCTAGTATACAGAGTAATGAGTACAGAAGGTAGAGTTCTCAGAAACTTTAAATTCAGAACTAAAAACTTAATTGATTCAAGCCACTTCCTTGAAGGTAAAAATTGTGTATAAAACCTTTAGTTTTTAACTTACTTAGCCCCAGTACTGCCCAAATCTGACCTTTTCATCTAGCTTTAACCTGAGTATTGTAGGGAAAGATGCCTGCATGAGCCAAGATGACCACCCCCTAATCTACAAATTCTGCTTTTGGAGAATATGAATGTGCTCTTCAGGACTCCAGTGCCACAGAAGAGGGCTACAATTTGCCTCTTTGGGGCTGCTGGTCCTTGCTGTGCCCTTGGACTTGGTGCTCACTGGAGGCAAAGTGACAGGGATGGGGCCGTACTTGCAGGCTGTCATTTACTCATGAGTCTTTAGGAAACTTATGACAATTGTAGACCAGTCTTGCAAACTTTAAACTAGAGCAGATTTAAATAAAATAATGAGATTCTTAGTAAATAGAAATATTTTGAAGAACAGCTTATAAAAGCGAAGCTTAGAAAAATAACATTCAGAGGTACCAAAAAACCCACAGAAACAAAAGTATCACTAGCAAACATGCTTCCATTTCTTTGATATGCTTTCCTTGTAGCCATAATTAAAAGCTAAATCTCTTTTGAACAGGACAGCTTCAAGCAATGGTTGATTCAGGACTGGAGAGCAATTAGGAATCAATTTTTGGTATATGAATGAAAACACTTGTTTATATCAGATTGTGTGTTTTCAATCTACCAATGTGTATGTATTTATTTTAAGTTTATCAGATAGTTATTCTATCTGACAAAAGAAATTAATGTAAACAGATTCAGTAGTAATTTGTTAACATGTTTAAGCATATATGTGTACTGAATAATGAGAGTCTACTTCCAAGTTAACTGCTGGAACTGTTTGGTCACTGGTTACTCAAGGAAGGAAAGAAAGAAAAAGAGTAGATGCTAATTTGCAGTATTTTGAACTATAAAAAGTAACCAGGGTTGAACTCAAGAACTCAGTAAGTTCCTTGGTAAGAAAGTGTTATAGTAAATTGGCTATTGATTCTGAAACACTGATTAACTGGGGAGCATGCATCTTTCTCTGTGCTTGTTACCCTATTCCCTCCTTTCATTTTGTATTTTAGTCTTAACAAATTTGTAAAGTTAATATAAGATTAGTGCTTGAGACAGTGAAAGCATTACAAGTTTTACCTATAGACATTAAAGATGTAAAGAGCTGCTAAAACTCAGTAGCTGTAAACAAGAGTGATGCTTTGAAAACGAAAACAAAATTGCTCAAGCAAAAGAAATACTAAAAATCAATACAGTGTTTTAAGAAAAAGTTTAATATTCTAATAAGAAAATCCTTACAGCTGGTTCATTTCCTGAACCCCAGTAACATCCTAAAGTCCTAAGCCCCAATTTTCTTCATGCACTATTGCAGACAAAAATGACAACATGACACGTGTCTGACTGTATCGTTGCCAGTAGCCATTCAAATAGGCTTGACTTCTCATAGAAGCTTCTGATTCCCTGATTTATTTTTTTCTTGAAACTTGACTGATGTGTTAGAAGAATGAAAGGAAGAAAGTATACTATTTTTCTCTTCTGGGCTGGCTATTAAGTTGCCTTGCAGCACATCATCAGCAAAACACACATTTTGTAGGGGTTTTCTGTCCCACTGACAGGATCAGGTTTTTAAGTAAACATTCTTGGTATGCCATTGGACACGTAGAGCAACAGCATCAATTTAAATGTCACATTTATAAGTAGAAATTACTGCATGTTTTGTTGAAGGTAGCATTTTAACAATTTTGGTATATTTTACTCTGTGGTTTTATAATACTCCTTTTATTGCTTTTCCTTTGTTTCTGAGCACACCAGTAACAGCAAAGACAGAAGAAAATTTTCTTCGTTATCACAGTAAGAGAATGCAGATGTAAATCACAAGGAACATCTTTAGAAACATATAAGAAATAATATCCGGAACTACAGTTCCAGATATTACTCCTCCTTTATAAACAATTTAATTTTGTCAGTATCCCAGTTCCTTTGGTCCCCAGCAAAAAATTATTCATTATGTATCTCTTAGTAGACCTTTAAAAATAGATAAAGCCAGGTATAGAGAAAGGCAGTTGTAGTGCAGCCTAGTACAGGAATATATGAAAACATTGGTAAAAAAAAAAAAAAAAGTCATATATGGCAAGTTAAGTGTCTGAATCAGGAGCTTCCTCTACATTAGTGATGAAGAAATCTAATTCATCCTACAGTCCTCTCTCAAATTTGTACTATCTCTTACTCAGTTTCTTTCAGTACATATTATGTAACTAAATTGATATCACTTTTATACTTCCTATTACAAAATGAGAAAATTACTGGTGCTCCTGTAAGGATCAGTAGTGTCTAGTAATATAAGTTCTGACATATACAATTTTGATAACATATGTCCAAGACGGAAAATGAAGGAAATTTTCCTTGCATATAATTTCCAGTCTATTCTCTTACTGCTTTAATTCTGTTTCTAAACCTTTAACAACTCTCACCAATTTTAATGTATTTCTTCCAAAATGTATCTTTGGAACACTGTACCTATTTTAAAATAACCTAATCTACAATACAGATTCCTTACTCTCGTTTGCAAATCTATTTCTTTCTCTTTTAATTCATTTCTAAAAGCAAAACACAAACAAACCCAAGCACATCTATTTTATCCTATCTGTATAGGTCAATAATATCTGCTCTATTACCATTTTCTTTATTGGCTCACAAAGTGGGAAAGCTTGAGAACGTCTGTATTTCCAGTTTGGACAGAATCTATCAGTGTTTTAGCACCAGAGCTTCACTTTTTAAAAGGATTGTGGAGTGCTTTTCTAGTTACAGAAGTTTTGCACAAGAACTGGAATTCTGTGTTCCAAAATAATATAATTAACTGTAGTGTGATGGCTATAGACTGGTGTAGAACATCAAATCAAAAGGCCTGTAATTATGTATTTATCTTCCTGAATATGGATTTTGTTCAATTGAATTGTTTATTCCACTGAATTGAAATAACATTATGCTGTATATAAAATAAGACCAATAGTGAACTATTTATTGTATTCAGATACTTTACATAAAACGTTAAATTCCACATGTGAAAAGTACAGAAAAAATGAACTCTTCTTTCCATCACTTTAAATATCTGTCAAGATACTTTCTCTATGTAGTCATTTGGCATCTGGTAGCCTTTTATAATAAATTATTACTTTTTTAGTGCATGAACAGCTAAAGGATAATAAGAAAAAAATGAATTCCTTTTTCTCCTGCTTGTATTTTCTTTGGATCAGAAAACTTGAGTGCTTTATTCATGTATATGGTGATGCTTTTAAGACAAGGGCTGTTCATTTTTTTCATTTTGTTTGAGTCTTTTTAAGAAACTGCTACAGCTTTGAATAACTATTCTTTATATTTAACTGATTGCGTCTTTCACTGAAAGCATATCATTTAAACATGTAAATGCTGAAAAGTATATGTAGTCATTCTGGATTCTTTAGTATCACACATTTTTATGAACGTTCATAATATCTATATATAATAACTGTATCACTGTCTGCTCCTCTGATTTTAAATGGAGTAACAAAAAAGGTTTGTTTTGCAGAGAGCATTTTGTTTTGCAAAGCTGCTGTCTGTGGTAGCTCACATTAGTCAGCTCTGTTATTTGGATTTGTGCATGTTGAGAAATAACAGAACTCCTTATGAAAGAAACACAGAGAAAAAAAAGGAGAAGGAAAAATAGAACTGACATTCGTACATGTGTGCACCTGTAAGAATACATAATGAATTCTGATATTTCTCTGCTTTATTCCTTCTGCCTTATTTACATTGTCCTGGAGTTATTGCTGAGTCTCTCTGTTTCACAGTTTAAAGCTTTAGGTATAGTTCTTAATCTGAAGAAAGTAAAGCCTATTGTGAAGACTCTAAAGGAAAAAGTGAAATTACTGCTTTCTTTATTACATGCCCCTGGGAAACAAAGAATTACAACAGCTCAAAAGGAATTTCAGTTTATTCTTGGCAACAGTTTCCTAGTTGAGATCCATATGTGAAAGGGCTATAGAAGATGCAAGTGCAGCGTGAGGACAATTGCTGAGCAGTATTAATAAGAAAGTCCAAGGTATTTTATTTAACTGGAACTAGCAGTAAAGGTGATCTGAAAAGACAGAAAGAACAGATCCTCTGTAAAATAAAATAACAAGTGGATTAGCTTGTTTTTAGGCCTGGTAGGCAACTGTACCCACTAAGGCAATTTATTGCAGTGTGGCAGGAAACGTTTTGTCAAATTTCTGGTAGAATCACATTGAACTGATTATATTTGCCCTGGCAAGAACTCAGAAATCAACAATCTTTGCTCTACTGGGATTCTTTGGGTTAGTTTTTTTATTAGTCATAGGACTCTTGAGGTAGAGAGTTCCTCTAGTGGAAGTTTATTTCTTGTTGCTTGTTCTTGTGCTAGCATTACAAGATAGCAATACCCAGTGATCTTCCTGCCACTTTCATCTCTGCCATAGGAATGTGCTTGCAAATTCATTTTCCTTCCATTGTTAACACAAACTCCTATGGGTTAGCTCATAGCATAGCTCATAGCACATGGTTACATTTTTCTGGTTTAGCTTAAGCAACTGGCTCAAAAGACCAGGATCCAACGAGGACTCCCAGTACATTTTCCATAGGTTGTTTCCTTCACAGATAAGAGCTTTGTCTAAGTAAATTCAACCAAGTTTGCTCCATTAGGCCAGACCACAGCACTGCAAAGGCTCTTTGACTGAATTAAATATCGAGCCCTACTCAATATGTATGTGAAGTATTACTCACTAAAATGAGGCATGCAATAAATACACAGCAATAAGAACTGAAATATCAAGGTCAGAAGGAGAAATGGAAACTACAGGCAAAAGGAAGGAAGCTGAGTACTAATACCTGGGATGCCCTGCAACCACAGAGAAAAGGTAAACGTAGTTACAAAGCGAGGAGGATATAATCAAACCCCACCTGTTGCAGCAGTTCATTCCTCTCATCTTGCAGTCTGAATTGCCATAGGGAAGACTTGTAATGAGCATGAGAGTGCTGGGACTAATGTGTGTGGCCCTGTGCGCTGCTCTGGAGAGAAGAGCTGCTTTTCAGTCTAGAAAATAAAGCTTTAAAATCTTGCTCAATAAGTGACCTTTCTTCTGTGTGTTTCAGGACTCCTTTACAATAGTTAGCAAAACCTTAGCATGGAAAGCCAGTAATAAGCTGTGTTTGTTGCTTTTCTCTCTAATGCTTTTGTGCAGTCTGCCTTCAAAGTTCCTTTATGAGCCAGATTTCATATCTGTTTAGCACTAATTTTATTAGGAGTTTTGTCACTGGAGGAGTTTACTCCAATTGTCCTGATAAGGCTCTTTGAATTAACCAAACCTGTTAAATTTTGTAATTCATAGACACTGTAGCAGGCTGGAATTCAGCATTGGAAGTTTTTATCATAGCTATTCCATATGTTAGATAAATCTGTAGACAAATTATCATGATGATATATAATCATCTCATTTTTTTTAAGGCTTGTTTTTGCTATGCATTTATATCTTGCAGCTGAAATAAACTAGATGCTTTTCAAAACCCTGGTGAACAAAGCTAACAATAAAAGCAATTTCTAAACTCAGAAAATAGGTTGGAATACCTTAACTGCTTTCTTTGGCTTAGATTAGCAGGAAAAATTCTTTGTCTGTCTTCAGTATTGAAAAACACTCTACTCCCTCCCTTCAAATTGCTGTTATGGAAAATGAGATCATGGTTCAGCGTTTTGGAAACTGGCAGCAAAGCTGGCCTAAGAAGTTCCCACTTCAGCTGGATCAGAGATTAGGAAAAAAAAAGGTTTTCATTTTACCATTTTGTAGACAAAAGAATGTATATTTTTAAAACATTACTTCAAAATTGTTCAAGTATGTCTTAGTATTTTTATATTTGCAAATATTTGACTTCTCTGAATAAGTCCTTAACCTGTATCTGAATTTTCTATCAGAACTGAGACTTGGCTAAATTATCTTATACACAGGGAGAAATTGTTGCTTCAAAGCAAAAAAAAATGACAATACTAGGACTATGCTATCCGGGTCATTAATCCTTAAACATATCTGAGATTAATTGTAGTCTCACAAGGCAACTGTAGTCAAGACAAGCTAGAAGACTGAGTAAAAGTTCTGTATTTTAACATGATGTCGTTCTTGTATAATGAATTACACACTGGGCTCTTCAAAGAATGAGAATTACAAGAATGTATTTGACACATCTACCCAACATAATTGCAAATCTGTCACATTTACCTAGCCTCTAAAATTGATCATCTAACATACTAACGTTTTTAAATTAACTTAGCATTTGTTAACTGTCATCCATTCTATAATTAGAAGTGGTTTTCAAACTGATGCCATGCACTAAGTTGCTGTAAAAGCTACAAGAATATCTTACATATAGAAAGCATCATTCTTAAGGAACCAGAATATTTTTGAAAGAAGCGCATACAGTTAATGCTTTGATACAAGGAGTAGTGCACTTCATATTCAACTCTGCAGCAAGGAAATGTAAAATTTAAATTCATACATGATACACTTGTTTTAAGGATAGTTGATCAAGAGGAGGGCTTGATAGTCTATTTCTTCTTGGTAAAGTTTTGTAATGGATCAATTGCTGAATGGTTCCATTTTTGGCTTCTTTAAACTTCTTTACAGAAGTCAAAAGCATTTCCTTCATTACTTTGTTGTTCCCCATTACTGTCTGGTTCAAAAATGTTGTCTTTGGAGAAATAGGGTACAGATTTCCAAATGAATACAGAGCAATTTACCTCAAGACTGGCCAGCTTAGCTCATGTTTGCAGAGCAGGTGGGAACTATTAGTGCTGAATGAACTCTTGTTGACCCCAAACGAAAAGGTAGTGTCATGTTGTTATCATCCCTCATGAAAAATGAACTTTACACAAACCACCACCAAAATTTGCAGGGAAACGTTATCAATCATAGTACAGAATTTAAGAATTAAGCTCCAGAGAAGTCTTATTGAGCACAGTGGAAAATATACTGTAGACTTTGAAGTGAACACCTGAACAATGTGGGTCACTGTTAACTCACTTGGGGTTAGTTCAGTAAAAAGGAAAAGGGTGTACTGGTTTTGTTTTGCCATTTTGTGGAAGTTTTCGGAGCTCGCAGTAAGACATCTTTCATAAGAACTGAATTCATATAAAGCGTTTAAAAATACATTACAATGATCGCCTAGAGCACTGCGGGCTAATTATTTCCACTCAGCATAATTGAATAATAGTATGAATACCAGCAAGATCTACTCCACAAATTATTCATTAAAAGTATCTCTGTGTTATCCAACTTTCCTAGTAAGTATGACAACACTTTTCTCTAAAAAGTACAATGATGATATTGTGGATTAATTTGCCAGATTATTTTACACAAATAGTACTCCTCAGACTGCGTATAATAACCTCCAGGGCTGCATATCTCAAAACTCTTATTCATTCAGTTCAACAGACATGATTGATTTGTGAATGATAAATGATTGTCAAGAATATCTTGTTTTATACTTCTGTAGTTATTTCATGATTTACTCTCCGAAGATCCCATGTACTGTGCTCCTTACAGAAGGGCCACCTGGGTAGCTTCTCTTCGAAAGGGCAGCTTTAGCCTCCCTTGCACAGTGCTGCTAGCAAAGCAGTCGCACTCTCAAGTCATAAAGAAGATCAGTTTTGCAGAGACTCGTGAGGCATGGGTATTTTGTGGAAAATGTGGTCATACCTGATTGCACTTTGGTGAATATTCACATACATCATATATACAGATAAGAAACTAACTATGGAGGGAATAACTATTTGAAAGCTCTCTCAGCATTTTGAATATGTCCTATTTCCTTTTCATTCTAATTCTTTCCTTCTCAGTAACTTTTTACTTTACTAAGCACACTCATCTCTCACAGCATCTCATAGATGCTTGTTGTATGGTAGTAGGAACTGATGAAGAAAACAGAGTCTTTCCACACAATAGTTAAGGAAAAGATGCTGGCATATAAAGTAATCCTAAAGACAGAGTTGTCATTGGCAGGTCAGACAGTTTTCGTAGTGATCTTTTAGCCAAAAGCAAGACCTGAAAACACTTGCAGTTAAATTTTGAAGTATTAAATTTTATTTTTATTTTATTTTTATTTATTTATATTTTTATTTCACTTTATTTCATTAAATCTAGTCTGAAGTGAAACATCCAGACAACTTGTAATTAAAGTTTCCTTAGCATCAGCTGCTTTCATCTGCTGTTCTGCTTGAGTTGCACCAAATTTACAATTTCTGATTCTATACAATGGTTTTAGCAGTCTGATACAAAGTCTATTATATAAAAAATTGTCGGCTGTTAAATTTTGTAGTTCAGCATGTGCATTTTAACTCTAAAATTTCTATTTATTCAGCAGATATTTCCAAAGAGCTGAGGCTTAGATTTCTAAGTTTTTTATGTTGTGCCAATTTTGTTTCAAATCTAGGTTCACTACGTAGAAAGAAGAACAAATATTCTGGTCCCGCCTCTCTTCCAAAAGTCATGAAGTCATGAATTTGAAAAATTGCAACTCTTTTTTGTTTCCCTCTCCTCTCTATCTGTGCCGATCTATTAACAGTTTAGTGAGGTTGGCAGCCCTTAAAGCTTTGGGAGAAATGTGATCATACAACTGAAATTGTGCACAAACCATTATGTCAACAAAAGACTTAATGCATTTTTGTTTCTCATTTGCAGAATGTTTGTTGCCTGCTACCACTGTATAGATTTAGGAAAATGACTTGTGCAGCTTGGGTTTTAGTTTTGATTCTAATCACAAAAGATGTCATTCAAAACTAACATGAGCATTTTTCCAGTCTTCATGAGAAGGTTTCGAATCCTGCAAGAGAACAAAATACAAATTCCAGCAATACTGACAGCTTCACTCTACTGCTAAGACTGTGGATGTGGCCAGGGGACTGTAAATACTGCTGAGTAAAAAGTGGAGCGAAGCCCATCTGCTGTCTTTGCTACATAAAGCAGATAAAGTTTGAGAAAGAACAAAAGCAAAGAACAATAAAAGACTTGGAGGGAAAAGGAATGTGAAAAAGTGGTAGTTTTACAGGTGACTCCTTCTCTGATGAGGAAAGAAGAATTTTTGGATGGAGAATGGATTCTAGTTTTGAACTTCCTATGAGATAGAGCAACTGCCTGCCCAATAAGCTCTTTTAATTACTCAACTGAGGGTTTCTTCTGGGTTGAAATTTGTCGCCCAAGCAGCAATGAGGTGGGAGACAGCTTCTCTGAACAGAGAATTTGTTGTAGGCAGAGAAGGGGTGCAGGGCAAGGGTGGAAAGCCACATTCTGAGCCACAGTAGTCAACAGTCCATCTTGTGCTACCGCTCAGGGTGCAAGACTGCCTACCTGATTTATCTGTTGAGCAGAAGTCTATTCCAAGTAACACTGACTACCTGACATTACTGTCATTCTGACCACAAAGTATTTGCATTTAAAAAAAAAAACAGTATTTACAAAGGAGGACATTTTGTCCTGCAGGAATCTGATAATCATCCATGGGGTACCTGTCCGGTCTTTATACCGACAGGACAAGATGTATTGTCTTTCCAAAACAGAGAGATGATATATTTGAAGAAAATAAATCTGTCAAGTATTATGACAGAAATATTCTAACCCTAGATAAATTATTAATCAGAATAAATAGTAGACTTTTTATAGGTTAGGAGTATGTAACCTTTTCTCCCCGTTTTTTTTTTTTTCCTAGTGTTTCCTAGTGGCTGTACTTGTTTTCTTTTTTTTATTTAATGAAGGACACTTTCTGTGCTTCTTTGTGGATTTTTTTTGTGTGCGTTTTATGTAGCCAACAGCACCAGATCTGGATCGTTTTGTTAACTTTCTGTTACTAGAGTGACCAGCTCATGTGCAAAACAATGATTTGGTTAATTAATTTTGTCCAATTGTAACTTTAAAAATAGCAACTTGAAAACATTTATATTCGTCATGTGTATGCCTTGTCCTATCCATGCTATACCTATATTTATAAAGATTTAGAAATAATTTCTCTAGCTTACCTCTCTGCAAATCTGAGATTTAAACCATTGCTGCCTTTATCAGTTGCAGCTACAAATACAAGTCATGGTGAATAGTAACCAGCCCTAAAGCATACCTAATATGCCTAATATCTATACTGAGCACGCACATCCCTACGTCAGTGCCTAGATATGAGAATATCTAAGCCATGCTCCATTTACAGAGTTTTGTGTGAAATATCCAAACTCCTTGGGACAGTAACCCCTGCCATAGTAGGAGATAATTTGTAGGACATCCCCTGTGTGAATTCTGCAGAAAAAGTATGTCTCGGTGCTAGCTTTCACTAGAGAGTAACAAATTACCAAACACAAGAGCAAGCAATGCTAGTTAACTAACCTGAGTATGAAGAACCTTCACCTTAGAGAGTGTGAAGGAGTTTGTGTGTGGATAATAGCTGTAAACTTCCTAGTTGCTAAATTATTAAGTTAACAAATCAAGAAAAGTTTGAAAACCTTAGCTTCTGAATACCTCTTTGCAATCCAAGATTTGCTACTATTCTATTCTAGCACATTGAAACAGGCAGCATCAGTTCATCCTTACCAGTGCATTGGTGCTCATTGATTCTCCACCATTTCTTGAACAGGCATTTTGAAGACTGGCAATAAGACAGGAACCATTTTTATGTAAGCAATCAATTTTATTTTATATTAGGTTTTTAAGGGCCACTTCTTTTTTTCCCCCAGCCTATTTAAAATGGGACAAATAGTTACAGAACTCATAAAAATTATTGCAATATTTCATCTTAATTAGCATTTGGTAGTGTCTCAGCATATACTGAACACTGATTCAGCATAGACCCAGAGTGCAACATGCTTTCTGGATTTAGAATACTGCTTTAGTCAGGAGAAATCACTCTGAAAGCTGTGGAAAATACATAAGTTACTGTCCATTTATCTACTCAGGACTGAAGTCTGCATCTGCCCTTTCAGGTTCTCCGCATGTCCCACTCAAATCGTGTGCTGGGCACTGAAAGGGGGTTTATGCTGTAGCTTTCTGGAATGTAGCCACAAGGTGATTAACGTGGAACAATTCACAAACATTACATCACATCTTTAAAACATAATAACATGATTGTTTTTTTTCCCCCTAAACTATTTGAAGTAATTTGGAAAAGCTAGTAAACCTATTTAACTAGTAAAAACAATTACCATAAGATGTATTATAATTACTTAATAAACTTCAAAGTGGGAAGAATTTATGATTTATGTGTAGGAAAAGATTGGTGTTTGAGATAAAAATAAATCTAATACACTTTAAAAATTACAGCATATTCAGATTAATTAAAAATCCTTCTCCCTGAATTCTTATTGGCCAGGTCACTTGAGAAGATCACTGCAAATGAATTTCATTATGTGCTATCTGAACCTTTAACTATTTTTGCAAAAGCTGTTTTTCTGATGACATTATATCTTTTCACACTTACTGTCTATTGTCTTGTTGCCATCTTGAACTCCATCTTATCTGTCCCTCACTGTACATCTGGGAACAGGTTTGCATAGTCTCCATGATTTCAATCACAGCATAGGTAAAACTGCCTTTCTATAAAACTACTCAGATACAGCTCTGTGAGCTTCCGTGGGAGTATAAATAAGCAAAACTATTTGCCTGATTAAGGCTTCAGACCCTTTAAAAATACAGGGTCTTTAGTTTTTACAAAGGACTTTACGCATCTCCAGCAATTGCATGTACTTAAAAATAAGTAATACATGGACAATAAACCTTAGTAAACCTTAACTACTGTTAACAAGCTAGAATTAGATATTTCTAAAATATGTGTTTTCTGGAATATAAGGAAGAAAAAAATACAATTATTTTAAATTAAAAATCTGTTAAGATAAAATGCCTAAAAATCTGCAGTACTGGCATAGTGCATTGCCCCAGACACAACTAGTTAAGGACAGAAAGTGTCTCCTTAAGGTCTCAGTTTCTGTATTCAAACTGAAAATGTGAAGTTTGAGATACCTGTAAGATCACGGATTGTCTGCTATTGTATGCATTTATCTACACAGTGCTTCTGATTTGAGCTGACAGTTCAGTGCTACAAATAATAAGTGCACTAATTGTTATTATTTGTACTAAAAAGTTCTAAAGTTTCCAGAGTGGTTCCTATAGGTTCGTTTGACCTTGTGCTGAAACTGGGTTTTTAAACGCTTTCACTAGAGCTGCAGCTTTCTGAGAAGCAGAATTTCCCGGCTAGCAGCTGATAGGCTTTTCCAGTCTGTAGTTGTTCTTTCCTCCTTTTCCACTCTTATCTCATTTTTTTTCCAGTGTTTTACTCATATAAAAGCTGGTAAATATATTCTTATATCATTTACAGCCTTTATTGTCTTTAAAGCCTTCACGCTTTTTCCTTCTGTTCTCTCTCAAAGTAGATAAATTTTTCCAGATTGCCTGCAGGCTCCACTTCATGTTAACTGATAGGTTCTCACTCTTGCCATCTGGTGACAGACAGGAAACCCTTCATATAATGTCACAAATACCAGTATTCAGCACAAGTTCAGTGCCTGGGATAGCCCGGCACTGGAACTGTCAGCAGTGTCTTTCATTTCTCGCTCCAGTCTGTTCTGATTTCTTGCTGCCGTGGCAAGAGCCGTCGCACGTCAGTGCTTGTGCCCGAGCGCTTGCAGATCCTGCACGGTGTCTGCACTGAGCATTGCCTCTTTCAAGAAAATAAATCATTTAGTCATCTGGTTTCCAGAGCTTGACTCTGTAATTTGCAGCAAATACCTGTCCAGGAGATTTCTTGCTCATGTCACTCGTTTTGTATAAAATGGTTAGTTAGATCTTACAGGCGTTTCTTGTGACAGTCTCCTCAGTGATTTAGGCTAATGTGATATACCTACTTTATTACACATGAACATTAACTTTTCAGCCATGTGTGTATTTAAAGATGAAAATATGGAAATGATAGTCATAATTCTCTATACGTGGAATGTCAAATTTTTAAAGAACAGAGAGACTGGCTAAACATCCTGTTCAATATTTTAATATTCAGAAAAGGCAAAAGTACCAGTTGGTTATTAGAAATGCTGAATGAATGATGTGGAAGAAAACAGCTGGGGAGCTACAAGACTTCCAGAAAGGACAACAAAAAAGCTCTTGGAGGTGTTTTTTTTTTTTTTTTTTTTTTTCTTGCAATATTTAACCTAAAAAGAAAATAAGAATTTAAATAAATTTTAAAGTTTTTAAAGTGCTTTATCATTAAGATCTTTAAAAACACTCTTAAGTTGGGTTAATTCAAACACATAATCTATATGTCTTTTAAAGTGTTTTAAGAACTTTTCAAGAGATGTGCACATACAGAAATGTCTCTTGCTGGAAAGATGCAAAGACAAAGCAATTTTGTTGTCCTGTTCAAAAATTCTCGTTGCCTTTTGCAAAGCTGTCTGCTTGGTCTTTTCCCATCAGAATTCTGGTATAATGATTAATTATGCAGCATGTACAGAAATTGTTCTCAAGCCTGTGTTAACAGTCCTGATAATATATTTTTTAGGTTTCCTCTACGCTCAGAACAGTACCAAACGCAGCATTAAAGAGCGACTTATGAAGCTCTTACCCTGCTCGGCTGCCAAAACGACATCTCCTGTTACTCAAAGCAAGTTTTATTTTTCACTTGATTTTTTTTTTTTAGGTTTGCATGTGTCAAAAGTTATACTTTCACTAACTGCTCATCTGAGAGACAAGCTATCTGCTGAGGAAATTGTGTGGTCTGCTGTGGTTTGAAAGGTAGCGATGAACAGCTCTGGGGCTGATAAGCCGTTTGTTCACACACAGCAAGGTACCAGTGCCAAAGGTGCACTGCCACTAGGAGCTGCTGGGTTGGGACTCTGCAAGCTGGCTGGCGTTTGGTGATTAAGTTCAAAGTCTTGTTCTCAATGTACTTGAAGAGTGGCATCTGTTTGAATACATGTGTGCATGTGTCTGTGTGTTTTTGATATCCAGTACATAGGATTGTACCAGCAGAGCTGTTCTGAGAAGAAAGGTTTGGCTCTGCAAATTTTAACTACATAGCATCAACTCATCTAGGCAACAGAACCTAATATGTGTATCTGAAATAAAAATAAAAATGAGATTGAAAACAAAACAGGTACACATAGAGGTAAAGCACACTGACATTTCTTTGAATGTTTTTATCCTATCCTCTCAGGAAATAAAATCCCATACACAAATACATTATGCATAGGTGCTATACATATGTAAATACATACCTAGAGATATATTACAGTAATAACAGTAATATCTTCTTCTATAAAATGCTGATAGTTTAAAGTAACTGATTGTAAAATATTCCTATGGATCAAATTAAGTTTAGCTTAATTCTGGGTGCTTATTTGAGCACCTAACATTAGAAGCTGAGTGGTGCCCATTCCTCCTATACACTGTTCTCGCTAAAGCATGCCAGTCAAGCAAAGGTACAGAACATGTCCAAGAGCAGCTACCCGTCTCCAGGGACTATGGAGCAAGCTGGCTGCTAACTTGGGCCTCTTATGTAAGTGCTTAGATTAGGTGGACTAGATATAGGCTTTCATCCTGCTTCCTTGCTGCGTGTTATTCTGTACTTTCCTCTGTAAAGAAGACTGGTATTTTCTCTCCTTTATGAATTATTTGAGAGCTCAAAGATGAGAAGCACTAAAGATGTGGATGTGCAGGGACAACTTTCATGGTAGCTTCAGTTGATGCACTTTACTTCAAAATAGGGTAGCTCAAAAAGGGCAGTTACTTTAGTCACAGCTGATAGTAATCCATTAAGAAGTTGTTTTCAACTAAATGATCTTAGTATAGTTAGTCGTAGACTAAAAAGGTGTTGGTGATTTGATCTCTCTATTTGAATATGTTTAGAAAGCAATATGTTCTTTTTTTTTCCTTGCACATCTCTATGCAACCATTTTTTTTCTGATCCGGCTATATAAATATATTTAAAATCAACCTTAATAGCTGACCATAGAAAGTTTGCATTTTCTTGCTGAAAAACAAGCCAGAAGAGAAGTCAAAGTCAAACTTGCATCAAATGTTTCACATTTGGGAGCCAAGTAGTAAGAGGAGAAATACAGTTAGCATTTTGCTCTGTGCTCTAGTCATTAATAAAATGCTGTATTAAAATGAGAATATTGTTGTAGATACCCAAAATTATTGTCTAATTTTGACATAATGTACTATTTATTTTTTGTTAGCATAGGAGAAATTGCATTCTAATATACTAGGAAGTCAGAAATACCACCATGATAGGGTGAATTCTTCAGAAACTTTAAAGCGAATACTTTTAGAACAAAAAATTTGTTAAAAAAATGCAAGGCCTGAATTTTCATCTCTAGGTTTGATTTGCTCTGCTTCTTTACTTAAATACTGAAGTGCATACTTAAATGCTAGAGATGGAACCAGACTCAAGAGTGATTTGGGAAGAGAAAAGGGTGTTTATCCAATTATAGGGGATAAACAATGGGTAGGGGTTGTGCAAATAAGTGCATGTGCACAATTTTAGCACTTATGGACTGAAGCCAGACTTGGATGTGCTTTTCTAACTACCATTATATTTTTTCTTGCATTTTTTTTTTTTAACCACTTTGTCATTTGGTGAATTGTAAAATGTTTCTCTATTGATTTTAATATATGTTAATCTGCATGCAAAAAGAGTGATTAAACTTTTAATATTCTTAGACTGTAGAGACTAGAGAAGAAAAATGTAATGATAAGTTATAACTTTTTATTAATACTATAGAAATTATAAAAGTTATGTTTGAAAATAAATGCATTTTCACACAGTTTCACTACATATTTAAAAGTATAGAATTTCTTTGAGTCTCAATAGCTGTAGCCAAATGTGTGAAGACAGAAAACAAAAGATGAAAGTGACTGATGAACACAGCAGTATTTTATTCAGGATGGTTGGCACATTATAAAGAAGTTCATGGTGATCTTCTCAGTGGATTATTTTTATCTATAAGGAACTACAGAAATAGAGTGTCATAAGACTGCTATACTGAATCTTTTCATCAAGCAGAAAGCCATCATCATCACTGTTCTACACTTTTACCAAACCATTAAAAGACAATAGAAATATTTATTACCAAAGTTATAGCAGATATTGTACTCGATATCACATTATCTGACCTTTATCTCTAGCCTTGCAGACACTATGTGTATTCATTTAACTTCTTGAAAATCTTATAGATGTCTCTATAAGTAGCAAGATGTTTCAACAAATGGATGCTTAAGATCATCTTTTCCAGTTAAGTTCATATATAGGTAAATAGTAGATATTTTAAATCACAAATAACTGTTGGCATATAAAACAACAGTGTCTTTGCAACCGTATTTATTCCCAGGTCCATTCTTTAGTCAGTTAGGTGTGCACACTCAGTGCTGACTCAGAGTGCCCCCCCCCCAAATTATCTGTGTATCTACATCATGGCATTGCAATAGAGGCTTTAGGGACTATATAATAAACATAAAAGAGAAATCAATTAAAATTTGAGGAATTTTTTTATAAGAATCTTTTTAGTTCTAAAATCATCTGAGTTAAACTATGAATTAAAAAAAAGAAAGAAGAATGTTGTATAACATGTCCGTGAGCCCATACTCAATGGACACTCAGCTATGGGTGATACTGATTTGGAAAATACCTTGTAAGATTGAAAAACATCAAATTCAGTTCCTTCAGCAGTGAAACTTGTCTGTAACACTTCACAGATAAATAATGACTTGGGAAGAGGGAAAGTACAGGCTTGGAAAACCTAACACGTCTCTCAGAGGACAGTCATGAGGTGCAGAATGTTCTTGGGGTTTGCAGTCTTGTTCAGAGATCAAGTTTACATTTTATTATGTCATCTGCAGGCAAGTCTCTTAGATGGTTAGAGCTGTATTTCTTAGTCTAATAAATCTTTCTGCATCAATTGTAAGCTAAAAAGTTTTAAAAGAGACAGCTTTAATGCATAAAATAAATATCCTTAAAGAAGGTAGTCAGGAGAAAATCTCTTCAAAGAATCAGGTTTGAGAAGTCATAAAGCATTTATGAGGCTCATTCTTATAATATGTCATGCCTTTTTGGTCTCCTTGTGTAATTACAACTATTATGTGACTCCTGTTCATTTTAATCTTCTAAAGGTAAAAGCAAGAGTTCTTATTCACTTGGCAGTCATATTGTCTGAAATATTTCACAGTTTGTGCTTCTGAGGTACCTACCCTGCCTAGAGATTTAGTACAGGTGGTTGTAAACAAAAAGTAAAATCTTGAAATGCCAGATCAGTTAACATTACACGTGCATATGTAAAATGACTATAGAAAACTGATAGCGTGTTCAAATGACTATGTAGTTTATAAAAAATATCTATTTTTGCTTATTCCTATGCACGCATTTCAATTGTTTAAGTTTATATACTTTCTGGAAAGCAAAAAAATAATTCTTATAGTAAATATAAAGGTAGTATATATATGTCATATTGATAAAGTAATTATACTCACAAACCTGTATGCGTATTCTAGCTTAACACATGATCAGATTTTGGAGGCTGCATCCATGCTCAGGATACAGGTGTCTGTAATTTGAAGTGTTTGGCTGAAGTACAAACTGTATTTGGAACAGTAGCATTTAGGAGGTGCAAGGAAGGTGTGATTTGCACTGTTCCAAAGGTTCACCCAGAATAATAGTTTGATAAATTCAGTCCAGACATTTACTGAGAATTTAACAAGAAGTTTTATCTAGTCTCCATTCGTCTATTTGATTATAAAGTAGAAGGTCCTTCATTCCCTGGGAAAAAAATATTCATATTTTACAAACATACGATCTAAAGGTTAAATCCATAAAATGAGGATCAAGCATCTGAATTCTATTCTTGGCTCTTTCACAGGCCATTGCTAGTGGCTTAGGAAGCCCCTTAGACCTTGGCACTGCGGTGGTGCTCCTGCATGTGAAGTCTGCTGGCCTGCCGTGGCAGAATACTGTTTCTTCTTGCATTCAGTTAAGCCACCCAAAAAAATGGGAATAGTGGATATGTGGATAGTGGATATCTTTTGCTCACCCAGTGCCTTTGCGGCTGAACCATTCATTCTCTACTGAACATTCTCAGCCTGTGGGTCTCAAATTTTTCATAATTGTTTTCTTCCTTTTCAAACCTTGAATACATTGATCCATGAAATGAGTGCCAATAGCAACATCTTGTTAGCAAAATGTAAGACAGAGTCCTACAATTTTGTGAAGATTTATCTGAACTGTATGTATACTCTATATATTTTTAAAGGTTATTGGATTTTTTTTTTGTTTAATTGAACCATATTCAATGGTTCCTGATGCTGGATTTTTCCCATGCAGTTAAAAGTTATTAATAATGCATTGTAACAGAACAAAACTAGTAATCCCAAACTGTAATTTTATTTTAATAGAGTATTTTATGAATGTGTTCTTATGAAAACTAAACTAAATACAACTTGCTTCTAAGGGTGTATTCTCAAGCTTTGGTGAAATAAAATGTCTATACTTTGCCTTGTAGAAGTGAAAAAATCAGCCTGCTTGACTTGGCTCAAATTAGATTTCGATACAGATTCTACAACTCTTATGCCAGAAGAAGAAAGTGATTTGGTTAAATGAGTCCTCAGTATTACAGAATCTATGTTTAATGGAGGGAAAACTTAAATGTATATATGCATATTTTTGATCAGACACATGGCTGGTAACCCATATGAATGTCCTTACTTAAGTTCATTTAATTACAGTTATACTGAACTTTCCTTTTTAAAGATCTACCTGGAATAAATGTATTGTATTGCTCTCTCTCATTTCTTTTAGGGGCACATTTATCTGTAGTCCTTGAAGGCCTCATTCTTATTCATCTAATGATGAGGTCACTAAAGTCCATATATTCTGCATTTAAACTGCACACCATGAAAAGTCGTGTTTGCCCTTAAGGGTACTTTGTACCATATTCAAAGTAGAGAATACTTTTCAATGTGCAATTTCAACCTCACACGGTTTCCAAAGTCCAAATTCACAATAAAAGAAAAACACTAAGAATTACAGGCTGATGTAGTGAATTCTTGTTCATTAACTGGCCAATGGAAAATTGCCAGTATTGTGCGCACACACGGTGACAAATTATTACACAAAATCACTTTCTTTCCTCAGAGATTTGTAAACAGAAAAGTCATACTACATGGGCCATGTGTGTTCTTGTAAAATATCCACCTTTCAGTTTATTGCTATTTATACTAATGTGTGATAACATCCAGAACACTGGATCAAAAACTATGCTCCATGCCACGTACAGCCACTGAAACAGATAGGTTCCCTTTCCCAGTGAGTTCAAAATGAGTGTTATTTGTCTTAAATGCAGTCAAAAGAACTATTCATTACAAAGAATGGGTTTTTTTTTTTCCTGTGAGAGATATCTGTGCATCCTGTATTTTTGTTAAGCCTTTTTCCCCTGTCTTGTTTATCCTGCAGACACTGTAGAAGATGAAATGGAAATGGCCACAGTACGACATAGACCTGAAGCTCTGGAACTGCTGGAAGCACAGAGTAAATTCACAAAAAAGGAACTTCAGATCCTATATAGAGGTTTCAAGAACGTAAGCATTGTCTTTGTGAATATATCATACTTTTATAGGAAGACAGGTGCTGCAATGTCAGTAGTATCAAAACTGACAGTGAAACACAGTGGAGCTCAAGGTGTGAATTATTGCTTGTCTTGTCAAGTAGGGAAACATCAAGTGAGGAAACATGCCACAACTGGACTATTCAAAAGATGCAGTTGAGTTTGAAAGCAGTGCTTTGATTAAGAAAAGACTGAAGATAGTATAGAGATTGCATTAGAGGAATTTTTAGTTAGATAAAGAACAGTAGATGATCTCTTCACTCCTACCTAGCTCCACCGATCTGTAGACTTGGCAGCTCCATTTATGCAAAGTCATTTGTGATTTACTGCTGATATATGGGCTCTATTGGAAAGGTCAATGTTCCTTTTTTTGGCATTTGGTAGGAACCCGCACTGAGGGCTCCTAATGCTCCAGTGCAGTATACCTCCGTTTCCAGTGTGGGATTCTCGTCCTGTGGTTCCGAGCTTGGTGCTAACCATATGCATGGTTAGCCCTGCAGGGAAATAAGGTGTAGAAAGATTTTTCTAAGTGCCATTAAGTTCTGGCAGGACTGGACCTCATTATACCCAAAGGAATAGCTGCCCCGGGTGTTGCTATAGGTGTAGGCAAAATAAAAGCTCCTTCATAATAATAAAAAGGAGCCTTTTCTTCTATTATCTTTCTTGTGATTTACACTTCTGTACAGTATTACATACAATTAAAAAAGGATACAAAATATCTGGTATTTTAAAAATTGCATAACAATTGGATATCAATTGCTAACAAATCTCGAGTGTAATGATAATCTGTGTAATCAGTTATGGATACTGCAGCTTTCCCGGTACTAAGCAAGCTACTGAGCTGAAGGCAAAAATAAATTTTATTGCATTTATCACCTTTTGATCTAGTTTTTCTTTTGACCTTCACTGATATTTACTATGCAAATGAAATTGTGTAACAAAGCATTCTAGTACTAAAAACACAATGAAACTCAATTAAGGACTTGGATAATATGTTTTCAATAGCTAGTAAAAGAAGAAATACAAATTTCAGAGAAGTCTTAAGTATCAGATATTTTGTAGTGAATGAAGACTATGCAAAAAGATTTTTAAAACACATTTTTATTGAACTTTCACAAGGCAAGTAAAATACACAGTAATTTAGCATGTATATATGTTAAATATATGAGTTTTCATATGTGTATATGAAAACTATACATTTTCCCCAGTACTAGGAGATATATAATGTTTAGTCATTTTAGTGATTAATAGTGATTGCTCTTAAAAGCTTTTCATTTCCTCAAGGTATTAGAGAACATTCCCCTGTTAATGACAATATTCCCCAGGTATTGCAAATCATGAGCTAATGTCTCTAATTATGTAAGGCAGAAATGTACTAAGTATAGCAGTTAAAATTTAAGAATAATCATTTTTAGTGGCTCAGAAATTAAGGTCCTTGGTATTTGTATGTGTAAAATGGAAGAAGAAAATAGGTTATGAGGAAGTATTTTAATTGATTATCATCTTACCATCTTTTTAAAAGGGAATTCCATCTTCTTTTATGCTTTGGTGTTCTAAGATGGATTACCTACATCAGAGCAGTTTTGATGATAATACCAAGTAATACATTTTTATTCAGGTGTGTCATTTCCTTGTCAGCACATAGTAATCCAGTATGTGCAACTATAAATGTCTTTGAATATTTAACTAATGAGCGTGAACTTCGGGTTTTTTGTGTTCAATGTAATTACAAGATTATCAATTACCTTCAAAAATGCTTTGGAACATGCCTAGGGCTCATGTCTGTTACAGAAGTGAAGCAATTTAAAGCCGTAATTTTTACTGCTTTAAAACTCTAATTCTTGGTAATTCTAACCAAGAGTTAGAATTCAGAAATGAACGATTTCAAAAGTTTCAGGTGAGTTTGTTTTTGTTTGTTTGTTTTGCTTTGTATCTGTTTCTGCTGTAAAGCTTGGTGCTAGAGTTCCCTGTCTCCTAAGGAAATGGTTGGGGCAGGTCTGCCTCAGCGCTACCAGCGTGTTGCCCGTCTCTCATACCGCCTGTCCAGTTTGTATCGAAGGCAGTTGAAGCAGCCTGGTGGCTCCGCAGTCTCTGAACAGCGTCCCCCGACACTGCTGCACTCTTCAGCTTGCCATGCCTTAGGACACCTCCTTCTTGCTTTTCTTCCTTCTGGTCCATCTGAACACTTTCCTGCCAAAATCTCCCTTATGTGCTTTGCCTTCTGCTTAGTCAGTTTTCTGCAAAGAAGATCTTCTGCACAGACAAGACTTCCTGGCATGCACACAAAGAGTCCTTAATGTAACACTTTCAAACTTGGTATGGAGTCCACCTTTATGCTGCTTGCCTGTCACCCTATTTCTTCAATAACAATACAAACCAAACTAAATTATGGCAAGGATTTAAGATGCTGTAGCTCTGCTGTGGTTACACTGCTATTAAACAGAATCTGTGATATCCCACAGTGCAGTGTCACTCACTGGCAGTGCACAGTGCCCTGACGGGCTCGGGAGACTGTAGTGCTGGTGGTGGAATAGATGGTGTTAAGCTGGCACTGCTGTAGCATGGGCTGTGCTTAATTCAATGGAATTATGTCCTGGACTGTCCTGAGCATGTATTACTGTTGTATCACCAGTGAACTGCAGAACAAATGATGCTGCGTGTTTGACCAGCCGATCATGTGCAATCCACATGCCCAAGTCAAGCTCCTTCAGCTGTAGCGGTAAAATTATACGATATGAAAATGCTTCTTTCGCAGATAACATCTTCCTCTCTGTAAAACCATACCATGCCATGCCTGTCCCTGTACAGAAGGAATGGATGGTAACTCTATCCTTACATAAGGTCTGAAAATTTAGGATGTCTTCCACAGTTAGATTGCAGCACTACCATAAGTAAATGCATGTGGAGTAATGCAAGTAATAATAACCCTGATAACAAAGCTGGGAGATATAGACTGGGTAAGATTCCATGTATACATACATACTGCAGTGATAGTATATAGGCCATACCCCTTTCTGAAGAACTTGATTATCTCCATATTATAATATTTAATTCTTTAGATATGCCAAAATTACAGAATAAGAATACTGACATTGTTTTGTGTGTGTGTGTGTTTCCAATAAACTTTCTAGTCTGTACATTTTTTTCTCTGAAAAGCTAGACTGGCTCCATCTAAATTAGCAGTATCCTGTTTTTGATAGCAGTCAGTAGTTGAGACACTGGGAAAGAGCAGTAATTCCCTGATCCCTAACGATAGGGGTCTGTCACCCGGCATTCTGTGACTGAAGTACTTCTGCGCTGTGTCTGTGTTTTAAATACTTCTGCCAATTCTTCTCCCATAAACTTTCATAATTACGTTTTGAAATCATTAGCAGGTTTTGACATCCACAACATTCTGTGAGAAATTGACTCCAGAATTTAATAATTTCTTCTGTGAAAAATAACTGATTTGTGTCTCAGACCTCTTGCCTTTCCTTCTCATACTGCTATGAAAAAATGAAAATGAAAACCATTACCTTATTTATTTTCTCCAAGATATGCATTGTTTTGTATACCTCCAGCACATATCTTATTTAGCCTCTTCTTTTCCTAACTGAACATTTTTTTCTATATAAGTTCCATTATATGGAACCCCTTTCAGCCTGTTGCCTGAACCCGCTATAGTTTTACTGTGTCTGTTCTGAGATGAGGATAACCAAAATGTTACACAGCTTATATCCACGTATTTATTATTTATGACTTTAAGTTACTTGCATATACTTCTGCTTGAGTTCATATAAGAAAATGAAAAGTATTACTGTTTATTTTTTCTGGAGTCTGAATGACATTTACAGAGTCTGTTTTACTCCATGTTTTTTATTTAAACAAAAATAAAAAGGCAAACCTTTAGAGATATGTTCACTGATTTGCTTTACCCTTTGCAGCGAAATGGCACTCTGAAACCAGCCAGTAGTTCAGGCAGTGGAGCACAGGGTCTCAGAGGGCATCTCTGACCCAAAATCTTTGCAAAGTCTTTCCACTTGCACCGTAGTACAGCTGATGTGCTAGGAAGCAAGGAGTATCATTGCAGAGAGGGCCCAAAGAGTACTGAAATTGCCTGTTTCAAGGATGGTTGTTTTGCTGGTGGCTAAGGTCAACATTTAAAAGACAACAGAAGATGTATTAAAGAGAACGCAAGAAGTTGGGAAAGAGAGCCTAGAGATGACCTAAACACTGTTATAAGGAGAAGCACCAGGGGAGGACTTATGCCTGTATTCAGTAATTTAGCCATAAAGCTTTTATGTTATCCTTGCAAAATGAGCTTAGCAGAAGTCCTACGCCCTCCCCAGACTCAGGAGGTGTCCCCGACACTCTGGTTTTACAGTGTTCCTGCATTGTGGTTGATGAATTGTTGCTCAGCTGCCATCGCAGTGGGACCTCTCCATTTTGTATTTGGCTTCCTGTCATCCCGTGTCTTGTAAATTGAAATCGTGATTGCTGCAGTTATTAACCTTTCAAACCAAAGGCTCTGTGGCAGGCCTAGCACAAGTGGCACTTCACAATAAATTGCCCAGACTATCACGCATGTGCTCAGTGTGTGGTCTTGCTTTCTCTTTCATCCATTGATAGATTTCTCACAGTTTTAAAAATGCCCTGAGCTATGGCATATTTCTATTTTTAAAATACCAAGACAATGCTTTTGCTTCATGCAAGATATTCCTGTGGTAAACTAAAATGTTAATGAACTTTTAATTTTGATTGAGTAATCTCATCAAAAATTCTGTGGAATGCCATGTTAGGAAACGTCTAGATATTCATTTAAATGTGAAAAGATTTTTGATGAACATTTCCTCACCTTACTTCATACCAGAGAAAGTGTAAATTGAAATTATGCATATGTTAAAATGACCCTGGATACATACTGTGACTTTAAATAGGGAGTTCTATAATTGTGACATTTATTGAGAAATCAATGTTTCTAAGATACCTTTCTTCCCTATTACTGTTGAGAAATGAGGCAAACAATAAGAAAATAATGGTACCCTCACGGTAGGTTTTTCTCATCACACCACCCATCCATGTAAGAATAAGTGTGTGCAGAACTCAAAATATGCTAATTTATTGAAAGATTTTCCATTTCAGTTATGGTTTGATGAAAGCATTGAATTACTGTTATGTTGCATTTGTGAGTCTCAAAAATTTTAATGAAAGGCTAAGTGTTTTAAGTGTTAAAACTCATTTGTTGATTGTTTAGAGCATTTAACAGTTTTTTATGATAAGATTCAACTATTCTTACCAGGAAAAATCCTTCCCTTCTGCTTATTGCTCTTTTACTATCTTGTAAAAAAAAAAAAAAAGTGAGGAGAAAGAGTTTATTTCATCTCATTTAATATATTGAGTAAGAAATAAAAATATCAGAAACATGCCATCTGAGTTTAACCATCTTGAGTAAATCTCTAAATAGAACTGTAAAAATAATCATATGATATTTTTGATGCAGCAAGTGGGACTAAATGATCTCCAGAAACCTCTTCCAGACAGCACTTCTATAGTATAGGCTGCTCAAAATCAGATTAAACAAGTAATTTAATACACATGATTAGCTGTTGTTTGGAACTAATTGCAGTTTCTATTTTGTATACAGCAGCCTAATCTCTTCAAAACCTTATGCAAGTACAGCACATATTTTCACATTCCTCATTGGAAAAAGTCGCTATAATAGACAATATCTGCATAAACACATTCTGTGAAAATTTAGACTAATGTTTGATATGATTTATGGTATAAAAAATAGTGTTGGCATTCTAGCATTAAAACACTAGAAAGACACTATCTTATGTTCTCATTAACATTAACTGACAAGGATGTCAAATTCGAAGTATTGATGCTGATCTTTGAAGACCAGTTCTAAACTTAGTGCTTTTTATTTTTTAAACCTTCCAAAATTACCATTTAGGCCCAGCAATATGATTTAGAGCACTTAAGTTTAGTACTAGCTCTCATTGCAGTCAACTTATTCAGAGATAGAGCCTATCAAATGCTATTAAGAAAGTTCTCAGATCTCAGATGTCAGATACAAATATTAATCTGAATTCTAATGCCATTCCAAAGTTTTGGGGTATAAATATACAGTATTTTCATTCGTTCATGAAAAAAAAAAGATCTACTGAGAATACGTACCTCAACGAACAAGGCAGTGGTACAGCAGCTGGTAGCTAGAGAATTTTCTCATGTAGTGATAGTCAAAAAAAGTTAATGTAATTTATTTTGAAAAAAAAATGGTATTTAGAAGAGCAAGGTTGAAGAAAGTCTGTATCTAGAGTCAAATAAAATAATTTTCATCATATAAATAGTTTCTGTACCTCTGCATTTTTATGTGAGTAGATGAAAGCTGGAAATATGCTTCGCACTTTGCAATATATACACTGTCTTATGTAAAACCTATCAATACAGCTTTAAGAGTATTCCATTCAGTTGTATACGGATTACTAGAGGTTTGAGATTAATACAGTCTGAAATTAAATACAAAATATAAGCATGATGGACAATGACAGTAGCAAATATATTTCTTCCCCTCACATCAGTATTCCAAGTTTCATTTTGGAATTTTACAGCTTAAATGTGGTTTTCAACCTCCCCTACAGAGACCTAAGGGGGAGGTTTCACTTCCTGTAAGAGTTGGCTCTACACAAGCTACTTGTGGTTCCCATATGATTTAACAAGTCTGTAGAGGCTATGGGTTAGATAGCATGGGAATTTTGACAAGAGCAAGATCTCTCCAGATGTAGATTTTGTTACTGACCAAACAGAAGAGAAAATAAGACTAAAATAAGATTAGAAATCAGTTAGAGGGTCTGGTCTAGTTGTGCTGACTAGCATGAAGCAACACTAAAACCATCTGTCTTACATTTTTCTGTATGTCTGAGTGTAAAAAGCAGGATGTACTACCAGCACTGCTGGGTAGCAGTGTATGAAACATGTTCTTCTGAAACAGGGCATGGGGTGCTGTACGCCACAGCAGTGGTGCAGACAGACGGAGTGCCAACAGCTTGTCTTTCTGAATGGGCTCAGCGATGACACTGGAAAGTGTCATTGGAAAGCATAGAAAATCATTCAATTTGGAACATAGGAACATCAATAAAAAAGAGTGAAATAGAAGTTCTGAATATTGCTAGAAAATCAGATAGTAATGATGCAAACTAAAAACTGGTATTTTCCCATGTTAGAAAACTTCTGTGACCTGCTCAGCCTGAATAATCTAAATAATAAGCAACAGCACAACAAATCTCTAAGTGAGCAAACCCCAAAACTGGATACCATGTCTACTGTAAACACACAGATTTCTATAAATCATCTTTTTCTATCTAATGACATATCTCTAATGAGATATTTTCTGAAGAAAACTGTAAAATGCATTTACCTCAGTCCTCTATTTTTAAAAAATGTGGTTATTATTTACTTGTAGTGACTTCAGATCAAATGTTTTCTCAGTTTTAGATGACTGAAGAAAAAAATTAGAAAGCAATTTTGACAACATAGAAGTTTGTTTACTATATTTCAGAAGCACAGACATTCATTTACTCATGACTTAGAGCAAAATTTTCCATATTTCAGACGGGGCTATGTGAAAATCTTTTAACAGACTGGGTAAAAAATAATGCTTACATTCACTATATATTTCTTTTGGGAGTTAGTCAAGAAACTTGAAACTTCTGAAACATCACAGTAAAAATGATTCAGAGATAGAGTTTGACAGACCTGGTGTATAGTTGTTAGTCTTCCAAGATTTACAGACCTTAAGGCTTTCAGTGAAGACATTCATTTCAATTAGTCTGCAGTTGCTGGCAGACATTGGATTCTTCTTTCTTAGGGCAGGTAATGAACTCAGTCCCTACAGTTCTATTTAGCTCAAGACTTACTGCTGTTCATGGAGATACTTTAGCCTGTGGTCACTAGGGAAAAGCTGTCATCTAGTGTACCAAAGACTGCCTTCATAATAGCAATTCCTTAGTCCTGAATTATCTCTGAAAATGTAGGTGCTAAGGCACTAATTAGGCACCTCACAAAATTATTGTTATTTTAATCACCAATGCCAATTACAGTACAGAGCACTTAATACCTCAGAAGACATTCTTTATTCAAGAAAAGCTGGTTTTGTGTTTTGGTGGGAATATGTTGCCCTATGTTGTCTGAAACTGGCAATAGCCATTCTCGTGGCTCTGTGGTCTGGCGTATTTTCAGCAGAACTCACATCAAGGTATTAAAGCAGTTATTTTGAGCTGACACTTTAGGCGTAGTATATGCCATCTGTTCTACCAGCCACTTAGTTATTGTGACACATCTACTGGTAGGGCTATTTTCTGTTTTAGAACTTTAATGGGTATCAATATGTTATATCTGAGAAATACAAGTGTTTATGTACCAGGTGATTACGCTATATTCTTTGCCTGTACTGCAGTTACGTTTTGCTGCAACTGGACTAAGGATCACAAAGCTTGACACTTGCTTTATAAAAAAACTTATTGAGTTCTTAGTCTTGTTTAATTTCTAACATCAGAGAAGAAAATTTTGGTGCAATGCATCAGTGAGAATGTTACCATTGAAAAATGCAGTAAGTAGACACTCACTCTTTTTCTCCTTTCTCTCATCTGAGCCCTTTTCTTCTTGAGATAATTATTAAATCTAATTGCTACAAACACTTCACAGTGCAGGAAACAGCTGAAAAATTTTTAACATAATTCATCAATCAAGAAAACAGTTTAAAAAATTCTTATTTTATTTCTTGCTACTTGTTTCCTTATTTGTCAAGAAGTATATATAAAATATAATTATGTTTCAAATTTTCTCCAGAGTTATCTCCTTTTTACATAACACTTCTGTCAGACAACGTAAACAAACATTTCCTGGTGAGTATTCTGAGCTGGAAAAATTAGAGATGGAATGAATATATTTTTGCATAATACTTCCAAATGATACAGTTCAACAAATTTGGGTCCTGAACACTACAAAACTTTAGGTTATAGACAAAGTCATTTCTGTGCTGGGATTTATTCTATGTTCCAATAATTTCCAGGTGACTTTGGATCCTTTTCATTATTTTCTGATAATTTTAAATGACATCAGCAGTGTCTAGGTTTTGTCAGAAAATGCTATATGGTGGAAAATGGTGAAATTGTCAATGGACTGGAGTTTCTTTTTGATTTCAACAGAATTAATTTCAGATGAGAAAATTCTTTTGATCTACATCTGTGCAAAAATATATACTGATAAATCATCAAATAAAAGAGCAAATCAAAACTGGCAAAACAGGAGACTATGATTGGGTAAACCTGGATTCTCCTGAAAGTGAAAGTCTAAAATCCAGTATCAAACAAAGAAAATATTCTTTAGATCAGCTGGCCACTAGTGCAGCTCCTTTTCACTCAGATTGACTGATTCTCATGTGTCTAACTCTCAAGTAAGAAAATTTACCCAACCCAATCTGATCCATTATAAAATATACTTATAGGATCTTTGATATGGAGTGTATGAGAAGAAATAGGAGCCAGTAACTGAGAAGGCAGCATGATTCAGTAAAAACACCGGGAAGCTAGAAGTCAAAAGATTCTTTCAGATGGAAATAACAGTAACCTCCTTTCTGATATAGAAAATATCTGACACTGATATAGGAAGCACTGTATGTGGTATTTCTAGCAATGAATAACAACTTATTCGTCCATTTATGTGTCTACAACCCTGTCCTGACCAACTTTGCTGCCCCAAAAGAGGTGTCAAGAATAATATTTACGAGCAAGCCTTCAGTAGCTGGTTATAGTAGTATTTACCTCTGATACATTATCTCCTGGCAATTGTAGGTATTGGAGCAACAGACACATGATTGTGCTTGCAATTAAACATACCTGAAGTGAGTGTTGGATTCAGGTGCCCAGAGGGGAACTGTAAAGTTAACGAGTCAATAAAACTCACCCTACAATATTCATTATTATTATTATTAATGAAGCTTTAAAACAGGCAATGTTTCTTACCTTTCATCAAATCAAAATAAAAATGAGTGACAATGTAAAACAACAGAGCCCTTTAATCTAATATGAAAGCAAATGTAAAATTAAATTCAGATAGAAGAGAGAAAGTGGAAGAGTTTTTTTTTAAATCAGATTTTAACTGCCCTTATAGATTCACCTGGTTTGGGTACTTGCTTGGAACACTTAGTACTTGAATTTATAATGCTATTCTTTTAGGAGCAAAATCCTGTCTCTCTCAAAGTGCATGGCAGTCTTAATTTTTTTCAATAAGATATGTCCAAATGTCATGAAGATTTTGGGACTTTCTTTGAGCATTTTTTAATTAGAAGAATGCTCACACGAGGATTCCAGAGCTTTAGGTAGAAAAGTGGCAATTAGGATATTGTTCAGCTCCTCCTCCTAGCATTAGCAGCCTTTGGTGAAGAGAACCACAAGTTCCTTCAGTCTATCAGACATTTGCAATTTAGTGGTAGTGCTAAAATCCTCCATTCCGTGCCATATAATATATGCACATGAGGCAAAACCAAAACATAAATCACATATCTTTTTTGGTAGATATGTCTCTGTTGCCCTACACTTTTAAAAAATGTCCTCTTTTTTCAGGTTTACTGAGAATCATTTTTCTTGCCGCCTGCATGATGAGTACACCTTGAAGGAGCATGTGGTCAGTTCTGCTGGCGCGTGCCGGCCTTCAGCAGGGCTCCCCACTGCTGACCACTGCCCTCAACCTGAAGGCTTCTCTCTGCCTAATGCCATTTTGCTCTTTGCTCCCACACTGACACAGAGTTCCTTGGAGCAGAAGCTTTTGGAAAATCTAAGGGCACTCTAAGAAGTTTTCTGCTCTGTCACGGGAGGTACGTGCACCACAAACACGATCAATATGTTCACGCAGTGCCACTTTATTCCGCGTTACAGCGCTCTATATACCTAGTACCTTTCCGCAAGCTCTTTAGCCACACGTACGATTGGTTACATGCTCCGGTCCACACGTCTTCTACCGCACTTGGTTGGCTGTGGATAACGGGCATGCATTCACACCGCTGCTCTGTGCGCAAGTCCTTCTTTCTCACTGACAAGCTTAATTACAGCTCCGTCTCTTCCAACTTTCTCATGCTTGCAGTTTAGGGACTTTCCAGGATCACATTCCTTCAGATCAGGGAGTTTCCACTATCTTCTTAGTTCAGCTCTTTGTGGTTGCTTCCCATTGGGAAGCCTCTGTCCCTTAGGTAGGTTCCCACACTGCTCCATCTCCCAGTCCAAATTAGAGTCCAAAGATTTAAACCTGTCTCTTTATTATTAACTTAATTATCTCCAAACTAGATATTCCATGAATAAGCCAGAAAGTTATGCTCAGAGGTTAATTACTTTTATTGTTCCTTACTTTTAAGCAGTAAAATTCTCCAGATTTTAGTCTAGTATCAGCCCTTAGACTTGATCAATGACTATTCTGGATTTGATTTCCAAAAAAAAAAAAAAAATCTACTTAACTTTCTGTATTGTGGAAAATAAATAAAACAAATTGTATAGCAGCTGCTTCTCTGAACAAGAGATGTAGGACCATCACCTGTAATGGAATCTACTTTTTCTTATTTAATTGTCAAAAACTAAGTGAAAACTTAGCCGGTTTTGCAAGAAGTTTTTATTTCAAGCAATGTCATTCTCAAGGAATCTCCTTAAGGAATCATATTACTAGGAGAAATGAAGCATCTCTCTTAAGTATATCCTGGATGGTGCATATTCTATTTTCAGAGATGTCTGCTTCTCTAGTTATCTTCTCTTTTTGTTATCTATTGTAACTGGAATATGTCTTCAGCTTCTTGTCTTGTGTGATGTTTCTGTTTTCACAAATATATCCAGCAAATGTCAATTACCATTTATTTAGTTTTATTTCAATAGTCAATTCCAATTATTTTGACTTATGTGAGAAATTTTAGAAGTGCTGCCAAAGCCACTGTATCAACTGTAATTCCAGTTCTTAAAGTTCCTCAGGTTTATGGCACAAAGAATACTCAGGAAGTTTGTTCTGGCCCTTGCATGATCGTCAAAACCAGCAAAACTCTGATTATTGCTTCTGGCTTTCACCAGAGGGCCTGATCCTGTTTCTGACACCTTCAGACTCTCTTTTATAAACCATTATGCAAGCAAGCACATTTGTTCTTAGCTTTGCAATACAGGGACCCCTTCTCTTCAGAGAAAGTGTTGTTAATAGTGGAAGAAGCAACTCCCTTTAGTGAATGATAAATACACCTTTTATAGTGATATATATTATAAAATACAAAATTTAAGTGATTCCTCAGTGCCTTTCATCATAGTTAGTAGCAAACAAATATCAATCCATCTGCCTTTACTACTGATTGTCTTTGAAAGAAACAGAGCACAGTCACTCATCAAAAATACTGAAGACACCTGAGTTGGGACACTTACAAACCAAACGCCTTGCATGCAGAGATGTGTCCCTCAGATGCAAACTTCTCTGTGTTCTACTATCTTGATTAAAATGAGAGTGTCAATACTAAATTAAATTAAGTATTGACCCCCGATTGTCTTTGACATAGAAGAAAATCAGATCTGATCAGTTATTTTGCTTTACATGCCAAGGTTGCCATATAAATACATTGTACTGCATTTAGACTTTCTCTTTTTCAAATATGATTATAAAACATATTGATAATGATAGTGTGTCAGGTCTGATGGCAGGAGAGGATGGCATGATTCTCTCATGCTGCTCAGCTCTGGCAGAAGGATGTTCATATGGTTCCTTCATCAGTGAGTTTTCTATTTTTTAAGGGTACAAGGAGTTTCTAGTGAAAATTAAAGCACTGACTAAGCTTCTAAACTCCCATCTGCTTTAGATACGGAAAATGAAACAAATGCTTCATGGTGTTCAAGTAGTGAATTTAGCCACGCTAAGATATTGCTCTTGTAGATAGCTTATGTCCTTCATCCTGTCCAAGATGTGAATTATGTGAGTGGGTTAGACAAAATGTCCCCGGTGACCAGCATTCACCATCAGGAAGGCGTTCATCCTGTGAGTTTGAGTATTTTGAAGGAACCTGACCAAAAGTGCTAGAGTGTGTGCAAGGCAAATCCCAGAAACAAGACGAGCATAAAAACAACCTTCACAAGAGGCAAAGCACTCTGTGGTTTCTAAATTGTTTACAGCAAACTGTGCCTCTCAATATTGGGAGCCTGGGCTCTGCTACGTTTAATCTATTTATAGGTTGTGCCCTCCTGCAGGGCCCAAGCAGGGCCCGACCTTTCAAGCGCCAGGGGCTCCTCCATAAAGCGCAGTGCAGCACGCATGGGGTGGGCAGGGTGTTTACTGCCAGGGCTAATAATAGGAAACTAAAAAATTAAACTAGTTAGCGGGCACTGCTAAAGAGAGAGCAGCTGCGATGCAAAGGGATGCTGGCGTGTAGCCGCTGCGGGGTGGAGGCAGCCAAAGTGCTGATCGCCACTTACTGCACGAAATTATGCACACTGGGTGGGTGCTGGCCCCTCATTTTTGCTTGGTTTTGCCTGAAACCAGCAGATTACTGCTGCACCAAGGGGATCTGGGGAGAAACCCCTGTTTGTACCACTGCCTTTCACTAGGAGGCTCAAAAAATTGCAAATCTTTGCTGTGCCCTTGTGAAGTAGTAGAAGTTTTATGCCTAAATTGTGGCAAAAAGCTTCATCTGATGGAAGGAGGCTTGAAGGGAACTTCTAAACATATTTCACAAATGGATGTCTCCAGAGACGATACCACTTAAACCCATGGACTTTCGTGTCATTCCCTGAGATTATTCCTTACTGTTAAGATTTGTAATATACTATAACAAGACCATAGGATACTCTAGTATGTTTTGACTGTAAGACTTAATTTTGCGATTATTGAAAAGAATAACAAACTCTTGTATGGAAAAATCTTGGCCCTGTTAAAGTCATCAGATTACCATCTTTCTAAATGATTGCACAGAATTTTGAATTAAAAATGTAAAACAAGAATAGTTTTGATAAAGAAAAGATGCTGTAAAGCTTTTTTTAAAGAAGAAGTCTTGAGAAAGCTAAGATAAGAAACCTAAGCAGAAAACAAGCAAACAAACAAAAAAACTAGTTCAGTTTCAACAGGCAGGGAGTTAAATTAGTGATTGTCCCGCTTCTGATAGCACTATAAGTAGAAGTGATAATTGAAATTAAAAACACCAGTGGTTTTCAATGTAATTGAATTGAACACAGATTATTCTTTAGAGAAAATGAGTGAAAATCCATCACGATAGATATAGATCATTATAAGCATATTCATTCATATATAATGCACATTGTTGAACATATTGGGAATAATGTTCCACAGACCCAAAGAATACTAATGATAGTCTTAGAATTAAATTTTTCGCAAGAATAATTTCATGGAATGTGGTTAAAAAAAACAGCCCTTTGTATTTTAGACTTGTAAAATTCCTTTTGTCTGTGTATCTTCATGTCTTACACATACTAATGTTCTGAGTCTCTCAATACTCCTGCAAAGTAGCAAAGGTTTTGCTCATGTACTAATTAATCCTCATTTTAGTCCAGGAAGCATTTTTACAGCAAAATTTATCTGAAATTTCTTCAGCTGTTAGGATATTTTAACTCTTACACGTCTTATGTGTTTTATTTTAAAAAGACATTTCTGTTAAAAAGATTTCTGTTTCTTTTGAGTTATTTCTGATTATCCTGTGTTACTTAGAAAACCAACTGATATTCTGTGTAAGTGACATGAAGAATAAAGCAGCTATATCTGTTCTCTTAGAGCAGTTGGTAATTCTTCCACTAAACCAGTGTTAGAGGATGCAAACTGCGAGGGGACTTCCCTATATACAGAAAAAAATATATATATAAAAAACGATATTACACTTCCTTATTTATATTTAGGGTCTTTTGTTATTTTAACATAAGACATTACAGTGTGGATTTTCCCAGTTTTGTCCCTGGTTTTGTCTGAACAGATCACTGTCATAGAAAGAAAAAAATGGTTTTCTTTGAGTCCTAGCGGTTGCCACTACAGTCAAATCCTGTCAAACAGATGTGCAGTGCCCGCAGATTCAAATCAAAGCTTTGTGCTAGTGTGCTCTTCCACTGCAGCCTGCCTCTGCTCACCTTCCGATTCGGTCCTTGGTCATTCTCACTGTCTATGGCAGTGACTTGGACAGCAAGGAATCCTTCCTGCTTTTTGCAGCTGATGGATAGTACTTTAAAAAGAATTGCAAGTAGGTTGTGGTAGCAGTCTGTCCTACTGGAAAGCCTACAAAATTCCTGAAGAGTTCTGGGATGCTAGTGGAGAAGTGTCTACCAAAATGACAGCAGTTCCCAAAATGAGGCTTTACTTTGGGTTGCACATAGTTTGCACTGCTGGATCACTGTGTGCATTTTGACTGTGCCCCAACTCTACATGAAGACTGGGAGCGAGATGTGCATTGCTCCCGCTGATTCCCTTCTTCATGCTCTCCCTCTGCATGGCGAGAGGACTCAACAGTCCGTACCACATCTCATTTCTCACTTTCTTTCTTGAGGTCAATGACAAGCCATTTCACTGCAATGTCAGCTGTGAAAGGGCACAATATTTAGTCATTCCCTACTGGGGAAATAGTTTTTTAATACTGCTAGTTACGATATGTGTCTTTGCCAACAATTGTACTTTATGAAACCAGAGACTTGGCACACTTGTGACCTGGAAGAGGCAGTAATTAATAGTATATGAGTAAAAAAAATGAGTAAGTAAAGGCAGTGTAGTTTAGTCTAGCAAAAATTATGTATTTTTCTTAATAAACAGAAACATTGGCCAAAGAACAAGGAATATGCCTACAGTGCTGTAGCAATGAATTAGTAGCCCTTGTGGTTCCTTTGAACACAGTGGGGCTTGTTGGGTTTTTGTATATTATTTTTGTTAGAACTATGTAGCATCGATCATTGACCTAAAACTACTGAATATCTTACAGGGAAGATGTTGAGGGTCTGATTCACTGTTGAACTTTTGCACCTTGATATTCTGCTTTAGTGTAAAGGGACTTGAGTTCATGTGACCTGAACTAATTACTAAGATGACACAGCTGTAATGTAACATTTCCATTTTCCCTAGCATATGAGCATTGCCAGGTGTCAGCAAAGTAAAGTTATCATCTTGCTAATTACCTGCAGTTCCACTTTTTGGAAGAGTCTGGACTTGTTCCATTGGATCATAGGCAATAGTTTTGTGCCTGGCCACAGCCCAAAATGGTAATGGTAAAGATAAAGTCATTCTCAACCTCCATGTGGAGTAGGCACAAGAAAGTGAGAAATGAGATGTGGTATGGACTGTTGAGTCCTCTCACCATGCAGAGGGAGAGCATGGAGTAGGGAGGAGACTGACAGGAGTCTCCTCCCTACACCCTACACAACTGCTTTGATAAATTGCTTTTATAGTTGGCAAGCAGAGGAGTTGAAGAAGAACAGAGAGGTAGAGGAATAATATAATTGCCTGATCAAAAGGACCAAAGTAGGTATCTCTTCTGTAGGCACTGCAATTATCTCATACAGGCACTGATTTTCTGAGCTTCCTCAAAGCTCCCACTTGATGTGGAAGTGTTGAATGATAAATCAATACAAAGGAAATTAAATGTTTCTGTCATTCATCTACTTTGAAAAAGAGGTGTTAAAGCGGGAGTCCAAATATTGACAATACAGCACTTCAGAAGATTGTGGTTCAAAGCAGCAGTTCAGAGAAATGACTGTCTATAACAGATTAGAAGGACAGGGTTTCTCTTTAGTTAAAAAACACCCCCTTGAAGTTTTATTAACACCTAAGTATAATGGACAATACGGTGCTTGCAGTTTGATCTCTGTGCTTCCATTGCCTTTGTAGGGTGGCGTATGACAGTTAAATTGCTCTTCTCCCCATATCTTTTTCTGTTACTGCATCTTCTAGAAATAGTTAGATCAAGGGAATGGGAAAAAAAGAAGCATGCAAGTTTGTCTGGGGTATTTTCTTCTTTGTTAATGAAAGAACAAAAAGATCTTTTGAATTATCTAACTATACCCAAGTTAATTTTCTCAATCTTAATTTCTAGCACTTTGTGCAGATAATTATCAAATATTTCTTTAAATTGTTTTTTGAGGTTGTTTCACAGGGTAATATATAGCATCTCACTTTTGAAATTATTTTCCAGACTGCATTTTGACCACATCAAACCTTTTTTCTTCCCAAAACCTTGATTTGTTTGTCCCATCTATTTTGAAGTCCTCTAGAGTTATTTCTTACTTATTAGTTGCTGTTTTCTCCTATTCTTGGTCTTTCTTCTGTGCTTCCCAATACTGTAATCTGAACTCCAGCAGTGCCCTTACCCTTTTTCATGAAGATCATTTCTGATTTGCATTCTGTTTCTCATTTTAATGAAAAAAAATCAATGCTGAAATAAAACTTTCTTTTCAGGACATAAAATTATTCACACTATTACACTTCAAAATCAATAAGCAATCTATTCCTAATAAGTATATCAAGGATAAAGTAGATAATCTCTTTTTTTTTTTTTTTTTGATTACTTCTGTTTACCAGAGTAATAGGCCTCTTTTCATGACCATTACGCTTCTCAAGGGAGCTTTTTTTTTCCTGTTTGCCCTGAGGTTTTTTTGGCATCGATGTAACATGATGCTATTGCTAATATTCTTTTGTGCTGGGAATGCTAATTTTCTACCAAGACTCAGAAAGGGGTTTGCTCTGCACATCTTCTCTGGCTTGTGCAACAGCACAGGGCAGGATGTGACACAAAGTCAGAATGCAAAGAATATTGTTAAAAGGATGCTTTTCACAAGAGTTGCTGTTCTTAAAAGTGAACTGGGATTTTGGATCTGTTGGGTTGGAAGTTTTTGTCTCATCTGATGCCTCCTCAGGGGTGTTCAGAGCAGGCTTCTGCCAAGAGGTAGGGAACCCAGAATATGTCAAGAAGGGCTCAGTGTCTTCCTGCAAAGCTAAAGAGAATAGAGAAAGGTAGGACTAAGGCAGCAGAGAAAGCATGTGCAGAAGTGAGCACGAGAAAGATGGATCCTGCAGCAGCACCAAGTAACCCAAGATGAGCAAAATGGGCTTGTGAATCCAAGAATGAGTGATAGCACGTTAAACACCAGGCATGCAAAGGAGGTACTTGTAACATACTGTAATGGCTTTACAAATTAATCTCCACACAAACCTTGACATTGAATTACTGCCTTGATTCTATTATTGCTTTTCTTTTTCACTTCCAGTTTTTACTTTCATTTTGCTCTTTTAACTACATGCAGTATAACTTCACCACCTCTGCTCAGCCAATTATCCATCTGAATATGAGAAATATGCATTTTTAATGATCTAGTGGCTTAATCACAGCAGCTCTTGGAATCATTAGTCATTTCAGCAAATCACTTTTTAAATGTTACACTGCTTGTTTGAGATGTTTTTTTCCTATGTTTCTTTCATCCTTCCACTCATTTTCGTTTTTAACTGCTTAGTCTCTTGGCTATGGGGTATTCAGCTTTATTTTTCCGGCAGTGTGAGGCTGTGCCTAAAGAGCCATTGCCTAAAGAGAAACACTGAGAAGTAGGAAACTGCTTTCTGAAGTGAATTGGCAAAACCTATTCAGGATATTGTGCGTCACACATTTAGGTTTCCAGTGTGGCAGCAGTAAGATTTATAAGCCTAAATATTTTTGGATCTAGCCATGTATCTGTACTACAAGCACCAGGTTGACTCAGCTGCAAAAATGCAACTGCTGAGCGGCAAAGCTCTTCAGGCAAAAGGTGTTAGGGTAGATGTAGTGGTGACAGCCATGTGCCAGCATTGGTGCGTGGCATGATGGGGCCTGGGGCTTTTCTGGGTGAGATCTATCTATTTTTCTACTTCATCTATGGCATGGTGATATCATATAGACATATTTCATCAAGTCCCTACTTTTTCCATTATTTGGAGGATAATTTGTCCCTCATTTTCTAATATCCTCTACTTCTGACATGTTATGGTGGGAAGTGGAATGAGAATAATTTGTGAATTGAGTGCCTATATGCTTGTTCCAGAAAATTTCTGTACTGATCAAGAGGTCATCTGAGTTCTCTTGTGGTCAGATTTTCTACTTGTCTGTAAGCTAGCCTAATAAAAATAGGCATTTCAGCTGTAGGCACTGTTGACATTAGCCTAACTACTCTTAAGAAAACCTCCCAGCCTCTCCATGTATGCCAGGTGCTTTCTATTCCCCATAATCTTCGTGAACCGCTGCTGAACTGTGTCCAGTTTCCCCACATCCATCCCAGCTTGGGAGGGCTCCCAAGGGTGGCCACAGTGCTGTGGCAGCTGCTTTAGCAGTGCCAAGCACTCCCTCAACCCCATGGCCTTGGCTCAGTAAGTGGTTTGCCTTATCTGAAGTCCAGGTGCCTGGCTGGATATCTGCGACTTGGCATCCGCTGCATCCCACATCCTTTTCAGCAGTGCTGCTGCTCAGCTAGTCCCTTCACAGCTTGGACTGATGCAAGAGACTGTTCCTTTACAGGTTCATACTTTAATAATTCTTGTTGAACTTCATGCAGTGTCTTGTTGGCCCAGATGTTGTCACATCATATTGACCTACATCATATTATTAACTCAAGTTAATTTGCTAAACTCTAATGCAGGAAGGAATTGCCATAAAGATCTGATCCAAGTCCTGTTTAGTTCTGTGTTTATGGAAAAATAAGATTTCAGTCATAGTAGAACTACATGAAAAAGGAGAAAATATTACAAGTCAGAGATAATTAAGTGAATGGACATAATGGACATTAACATATACATGAAATGAAGCAGAACAAACATTAACAGGGAAAAAGAAAGCATGGGATGGAGTAGTTGGCATGCAGAAGCCTATAATTAAAATATATTTAAAATTGTTAAAGCACACAGTACAGCTTAATCCATCATACAAAATTGTTTATTTTACAAGACAATTGTCCGAGCTTTGTGCTTGTTTCTGATTCATTTGCTTTCCTACCCTTCCTTTCTCTGTCTCTTCTTTTTTTTGAGTCTTTTTGAGTTTGCCTCTTGTCTGCAAAGAGTGTTGATTAGGTGGTAAACAAGAATCCACCTTCATAGAAATGCTGAAATAAAAGACAGCATGAAGCTGGTAAATAATTTACAGGTTTTGGAGTGGTTCATAAGACCTTGTGTTCAAACTATAATTTCCCAACAGTAAAATTGCTGTAAAAAAAAAAGAAGAGAGTGAAAAAAAAAGAAGAGAGATCATCAAAAGGCAGAAACATATTTATTATTCTCTGTCTGTTCTTCCTGACAGTTTATCTTATTTTCTCTCTAAAGGGCAGAGCACTGAACTCAAGAAAAAAACAGGCCAAGATGAACTTTTATTCATTTTTTTTTCTCTCCATATGGAACATATAATACATCTTTAATGTAATTTTAAAAGACTGTCAAACAGAAATTTTCTTGACCAAAATAAATTACATACAGCTGGAGGGAAATAGAATGTAAGAAATGGTTTAAATAAGTCTCACATTTTTTTCTTTCAAACTATTTAATTATTTTACATTCTTTTATAAGAGTTTAATGAAAGGTAAGAAAGATTTTTTTTAATTACAGTTGGTACAATAGAATCAAGTCAGCAATAACTTGCCATAAAGCCAAGGGGCATATATAACAATTACAATATTAAATGTCCTTCACTGAACCAGAGAAATCTCCCCAAAAGTATAGTGAACCTAGCTTTATGAGTCAAGAATAGAACAGCCTTGGAGGGAAATGACATTGGGTACATATATATTTGGATTAAAATTGTTTAAGAACAGAACTGTTCACAGTCTTACACCATCTTAGAGGAAATATCCAAGCTATGGAAAAAGCAGCTGGAAAAGCAATATGTTCCTGATAGGAGTCATTGCCAAGCCTAGCAGAATTTTAAAGAATATTCCTAAAATATTACTACTGCAGCTCTCCTATCCTTGGAGGATAAGGTAGGGTGGGACTAGCAATGAGGAGGCAAAGAGCTGAGGAAAGAGAATGCAAAACATGTGGTCACTCTGGGCTCCACTAATATACAATTTGTGGAAGTTGGCTGCCATTTCAAGCAATGTTTCCTTTAGACAATCTGGGGAAACATGAGTTCATTGAGGGACATTAAAAAAAATATGGACCTTTAAAATAAGGTATGCAGATAGTGTACTTCTCTTAAAACAAGCTGTGTGAGAGCTGCTAACATATTTTGAATTAGCATAAAAAATAAATCAGACAATTTTTCCAGGGTACCTTTGATTTACCTCTAGCATGCAACCAGGCAAAGGAAGTCTTATTCTTCACTGTCTTTAGACTAAGATTTGATAGGTGCTGATGTTTCTTGTGCCCCTAAGACCTACTGTAAAAAAGGGAAGTCATTGTAAAATGTGCATATTTTTTATGTCTTTCTCATCCAAGAGAAAGGTGGAAAAATCACTATACATATTAGTGAGACATACAGTTAGGTGAACCTAAATACACATTTTTTTTTGTCATTTATTATGTATTAAGCTTATCAGAAAAAAATGTAATATCTGAGTGAAATTTAAAAGTTTTTTTTAGTTCCCTCAGCATGTTCCAAACTTTTTTTCTAAAAAAAAAAAAAAAAAGGTAGAATAGAAAGAAGTCACTGCTTCTTTTTCTGACTTCTCAAATACTGCATTGCCCTTTTACACTCCCATTTCTCTCATGAAGCAAGTCTGGGAATGTGGAAAGATATATCAACATATAATAGGAAGAGGAATTTATGAAATACCTTTGTTACTTTTTTTATATTGAATAAATATATCATTATATCACCAAATCTTTGAATGCTTCTTAGAATCTTTCTTTACTGGTCTTCAAATATAAGTAAAAGTCATGGTCTACAGTGTGCATTTATACAACTCCAAAAAGCTTCATATTAAAAGACGAACAGAATAGGAAACCTAATTAGGGACTATGGAGACTGCAATGCTTATGTGGCGCTGGTAAAAGCGGAGAGAGATGTTCTAGGACATCTTTGCACCCAAATACATAATAGGCAGGGACATCCTGCCTCAAGTAATAGATTGCTCCTTACCTGGATTCCTGATGTAAGGTGGAGGTTTTGGGTTCATTGCAGCGCTCTCTCTGCGCATTGAACTACTTTGCCGTGAGAGGCTGCATGGCCCAGCACATCGGATAGAGCTGGTCCTGTGGAGACCCATGTTCTATTTCTGCCTCCACCCACACCAACCTCTGAGGCCAGGAAAAAGTTATTGCCTGCGCTGTCCCTAGGACTGCGCTTTGCCTGGTCAGATACAATTGTCTCTTAAAGTGCATTTACACAATCTCTTTTTTGGTGGAGATATGATTTTGGCAGAGGTTAAATGACATAAAGTAATCTTAGATTTACAGATTTGACATGCATTTTCAGTACATTTATCTCTCAGTTAGCTAGATTGCGCTATTTGTTTCTTAGCATAAGTTGCCATAACTATAAATATCTCAGTGTTCCTTATTTGATTTACTAAACCTCATGCTTTATCTCCATTTGAAAATATTTCTTTTCCCCAGTTTGCAATGAGGAATCTATAAATTGGTGTCATCAGTCCAAGTAATCAGCATAGCAATAGACAGAAATAAATGTAGGAAATGGGACAATTAGTCTCTCCTCTGTTTCTAGATATACTTTCTTGGTAGAGAGCTTGCCATTTTTTTATTCTGTTTATTGTTATTTTTGTTTTGTTTTCCTTTTCCCCTCCCTATTAAAAAAGAAATTAAGACAAAAAGAAAGTAAATGCTCTGCCCAAAGTCACCGTCTTGGTCTGGCAAAAGCAGGGCTAGAACTCTGATGTCTTGCCTCAGATATTCCTCAACTAGCTAATAAACAATACTCCGCGCCTTCTGTTTCTTTCACCTCCTTACATAGGTCTTTTTTTGTAAGATCTCCTTTACATCCTTTCATCTTCTCCTTAATCTGCCTGCTCTGTAGCTTGCCGCTTGTCCTTTCGTACACATTGCAGTTCATTAACAAGAGGTGAAGAGGCAGAAGGATCTGTGAAGCTCGAATGAGATTTTATGTGGTAGGGTCTTCTGAATTCCCCAGACAGACCTTTTCAGGTAAAATATGAGTGTGGGTTCTAGTAAAAAGTGCAGTGTACTTTCCTGGGTTGGTTTCTAAAATGCACAAGTGATACACATTTATTGTATTAAAACTTGGCTTAAAATGCAAACTCAGACTCTTTTTAAGCGTGTTAAACTCTCAGAATCATGTGTATGATCTCACATATACATAATTTGTCTGAACCAGACAAGATGGACATGCTACTTATTTCTCATCTTTTCTTCAGGAATGCCCCAGCGGTGTTGTCAATGAAGATACCTTCAAAGAAATTTACTCCCAGTTCTTTCCGCAAGGAGGTGAGTACTTGGCAGACATAGCTAGCATAAGAATGTATGGAGAGTTATGTTTCTTATTAATTTCTAACTCTTCAGAAACAGTTTGTTCTCACAAACAATGTGGTTGTACCAAATTCTGTTTGAACTGACACATTACTTGCTGGCTAGACACATTTAAGATTGTATTTTGCAGACTGTAATGCAATGATATCTACAGGAGGTCAGTCTCTAGTTATGAAGTTCCAACTTGGATTTATGTATCTTTAAAAAACAGCCTGCTCTGAGTAGGTTATTTCTGTTTAAACTTTCGGTGTTTTTCCCTATAGTCTTTCATTCAAAAACCAATCACTGTAGGAGTTAAAACTGTAGGAGGCAGTATGCGTATGATTCAAATCTAATATCAAAGGGAGAAGCCCCATTGACTTTAATGGGGTTCCTCTACTTAAATGAGGGCTTTTATGCTACTCTAATTTCAAGTAATTTCCAAGGGTTTCATTAATTTCTTTATCTTCATTATCTTTTAGTGCAGTGAGGGTAGCACAAGAAAGTGTAACTAACCGTATTTGCCTTGAACTGCAGATTTTATTTTAGCTAGATTTTTTGCCTCTTTTTCCTTCCTCTTCCTTTTTCCATTCAGTTCTCCCTCTTCATATTGTCCTACAGCACTTCAATCCTGCCTCTTCATCTGCTCCCACAGCTCTTGAGAGTTGTGTTTCCCTGGGACTGTTCATAGCTCTTTCTTTTCACTTACCTTTTTTTTTAATCTTTAATTGGTAGTAACAGTAACAGTCCCAATTAGTTTTATTTTAAATAAAATCCTAGAAGGTCAAGAGCAGCATTCACGGTGGATTGCCATCACTGAAATCCTCAGCAAGTAAGCACACTGAATAGGTAAGAACAAAAAGCTGAGTGATTTGACCTGCCCACTGATTGTTTCTGTATCTAAGTTTTTAAACCAGACTAACAAGTACTCTTTCAGATATCATATTTTTCAGTTACCCAGGCTTATGAAAATTGCATGTGATTTACTCCACCTAAAAAATCTACTAAAGCAGTTAAAATTGTGTTGTTAATTTCAACCCTATATCCTGGGCTCACCCTTCCACTCCTCTCTGAATTCTGAGGTTTCGTTCTGGGGGTGCTGAGGGTGATGAGCTATCAGCATCCAGAGTCCTTTGCTACGAGCAATATGGTTCATGATTTCTTCTTCCTTGCACTAGGATGTACTCGGGATCATTTTTATGTTTGCTAACAGCCTTTCTACCTTTCTGTTTCTTCACGTGACATCTGAATTGACTATATTTAGTGTCTGTCACATGTGTTAGATACTACTGCTATGTTCTCTTTGTTCCTCCTGAAATCAATTTTGTCCATTTCTTGGTCTGCGTTTCTCTAGCTGAGCATTAGTGGGCGATTTATAGCCCAGTGTCCCATCCCTTACCAGCCTAGGTCTGTGCTCCTCCATGATGATCCTGTGTCCCGTCTCTGCTGCCACACCAGCCCTGCAGTTCCCTACACTGCATCATCGTGTTAGAGTCAATATCTCATTCTACTACTATAGAATAACTACTTGTTTCTGCTGCCTATATGGTTGCTATACGGTTGGAACACAAAAAGATAAGCAAAGCAAATTAGCCTTGGACAGCCGGTCAATTAGAGAAACTGCAGTCGCAGCTAAGCCGATTGGATGAAAGCTGCAGGCAGGGCTGGAAAACCTTGGACAGAGCGAGCCTGACAGGCGCTGCCTGAGGTCTTGAAAACCCTCTCACCTGGAATGGCAATACAGAATTGGTGAGGCCATAAACTCTGCTGAATTGGGCAATCTTTTTTCTAGAGGTTTCTTGAGAAGAAGCCTCATATATTTGATTTTTAGCATGGTAAGAAAGTATCAAATCCAGATAATTCATTTGTTATCTGGATTTGTTTTTTAATAATTTCAGAGATCTGAATGAAAATCTTTTGGAAGCTCTTCCTCATCAGAAACCATTTCATTCAGCTTTCCATGTTAATAGCTTCCACTCACAGGTGCTCAGTGTAAATAAATACTGTGTATGCTACTGTGTAAACAAGTGTACAAACTTCATACAGTTTTGCTCAAAAACTAGGAAAATTATTCACAGGAAATAGCAGAAGAGCTGATTATCCTCTCAAGTACAACAGCTTCCCACAACTGCTGTGGGCTCAGGGAGACTGGAATCCTCTGTGTATATATTTTGCTCAATGTATTTTACATAAAAAAAAAAAAAAAAAAAACTGTTGTCAATATTTGAATAAGATTACTACCAAAAACTTAACCTTTTCAGATTAATCAAACATTTTGATTTTTTTATGTTGAATGTCTGACTCCCTTAGTTAAAAGAAGCTCATATCTCTGGGCACAGTTTTTCAGAAACACTCAAGATGCCATTATCCTAAAAAAATATGGTAAAAGTAATACAGGTTTCCATAGGAACACAATCTTAATAAAGCAGAGCTGCTTTTTAAAGTGTCTTGCAGAAAATGTATCCTTTAACAGATGTCAGGAATTTGTGTAGTTAACTTTGGGAAAGGTTTATTTTACAGTCTTCAGGAAAACTAATTTTTATATCACTTTACTTTTGGAACTACGCAAGATAAAAGTTTAAAAATTATTAAGTGACTTTTAAAAATGAATAGATATATTCCAGCATAAGAAGTAAAATTTATATTATTATTTTCTATTACCTTACATCCATATTTGATACTTTTTATTTTTAAGAGACTTGAATACTTTATACAATTATTTATAATAGGTAATTATTAAGATAATGATTTTTTCCTCTTGGGGAAATAAATGTTACAAGTATACTTTTTTAAAAAAATAATATTTTTATATTGCTAAAACATAAAAATATGAAAAAAGGAAAGAAGTCTTATGGTGCACCCCTTCATTCCTCAGAGTGTGGCTAATGGGGATTTTCAGCAGCCATGACCATTGTTAGCAATTTCAACTGGGTAAAACAAAGACTGTGTCATACACCAGAGACCCTGAGGATGTCTCTCTCTTTTCTATTGGACTCATCCTGATTTTCACTAGTCTTTCATCAGCTTTTCCCATTTCTATAGATTTCTGTGTTGACTTTTGCCATTCTGTGTGAGATCTCAGAAGCAGAGTCTAGTCTGTGTTTCCCAGAATAGTAAAGATACCTTCCGAGTGCCAGGAATTGTCTTTATTTGTATATCCCTGCCTGTAAACAGCCAGGTGAGATCATCATATGTAAGTATCTAATTAAGCAACCAGATTAGATACTTAAGTCTTTGAATGTATAGCCAATATCCTGTATGCAGCCGAAGCCTTTGGATTTCAGGTGGACTTACAAGAATGTTTTTGTGTGTGTCTGCAGAGGAAGAATATGTTTGTATGTCCCGGAATCAAAACGTAGGCCATGTGTGTACACTGTGTGCCAAATACTCAATGTAATGAAAAAATGGATACAACAAGGTGTATCATTATAAATATTTATATCACTTAAGCAAATGGAATGATATCGCGTAACATCTGAACTTCAGGGTGATCGAACAATGATGACTGGGTGACTGTCATCAGAAGTCATTTTCCCATGTCGTGCATGAAGTCTATCAAGAAACTTCCAGGATTATCCACGATAAGGGGCAGGAAGAATAAAAAGGGGATAAGAGATCCATATGAATTGCAAAGGAGATGATAATTGCAACAAAATTAATGTATTTTAAAAGGTAGAAGCCTTTTGAAAAGCCTTCTCTTCTAGAGAGGCACTGCAGTAAAGATAACTTCTTTTTAGTAAATGGGAAAACTGTGACTGGGTAGGTGAATGAACAAGCCCCATTAGCTCCCTTGAATTCATTAGACACTCAGTTCAAATGAATATCTGAAATACAACCTGGGACTTGTTCTTAGACTTGCAGGTCATAGATAAGAGTCAGCCCTGAATAATTATTACATTCCTCTTCAGTTATGAACAGAAGAGCTTATGTTCATAATTCAGTAAAGGATTCTGTTGAATACATAATGAATATCTTTTTTGTCTTCAATATTTAATATGCTTAAATGTGTATCTCAAAGGAATTGGGATTTTTACATCTCTTCCTACCTCAACCTGTCAAAATATGAATGTAGCTGACTAGTGTAGCTGACTTAGTCTCAGGGCATTAAGACAAAACTGTATTTTGCGGTAAAGTAAAGCTTTTGTCTGCTGTGATTAATATTGAACAGTTATTGGGGGGAGAAGTCACATTCCATATCGCTGATTAAACCACCAGTGTACCATGCCCTATGCAATTTTCAAAGACAAAATTATAGAAAACTTCAACAGATGTTTTACCTGAACAAACAATCCTGAAAAAGACCTGATTTTTTTTTAATTTTTAAAAAAGGTTACTACCAAGAAAAACATCTGCAAATACAGATTATTTTTATTTATATATCAGCATATTAAAAAGAGCATTAAACTATAACATAAACGGGCAATACGCAGTAAGAAAAATATATATATTTTAACACAGTGATATTCATTACAAGTCCACATAAAATATTTAGGAATATTTTGCCTATTTATAAATTAAACTAAAGAAATGGGAAGAGACCTAATAATCACCTTGCAGTGATTATGGCTCTGTAATACTTTTCTTCTGGAAGATTGTTCAGAGTGTATTTTGTTGCACAACAGATGTCTAAGGAGATTAGATAAAATCTGATTCTTAAAATCCTAAATATAAACTGAAGTCAGCACATTTAGATTTTGCAGTTAAAGTGAGAATTTGCATGTTAGCTCATGCCTTCAGCAGTTATACTGGTGACTGGCTACGTGCACGGATAAACGAAAGGCTCAACAATTTTTTTTTTTGAAAATTCACTGCATTCAGTCCATTAACGGACCTAGCCAGGTCCAAAGGCTGCAGAGTTTGATCTTGTTACAGTTATTTCATAGCATACTAAATTAACATTCTGAGGTAAGATCACTTGTCTTACTAGTGTCAGGTCTGAATCCGTGAGGTACAAAGTTCTGAGTTTTAGTTTATTGGGTTTCTTCTCTTGTAGAAGCCTTCCCTTGCAATATTTGTGTCCTGACTGAGATACTGTTCTATAGCCTCAGGAAGAACCGTTTTAATTTCCAGGGTCCCTCGCAGGTTGGGCTCCTGTCTGATTTTGCAGTCATGACTGGCGAAACATCATGAATTCTCTTTGCTTCAGTCCCTCACTTACACATGGAGGGCCACAAATTTCTCATCTTACTAAATGTTTCTGTGGTTAATGCTAATTAACCTAAAATTAATATAAAAATGAAGTGGAGGGACAAAGCAACAAGTACCATAGGTAATTTACACGGTTTTTGAGTGAGGGAAAGGAAAATACGGAGAGCAGAGCTGCCTTCCCATAACCTTAGCAGTTGCTAATTTACCTCAGCAGGGTGATCTCTGGAGAAGTTTTCCATTTCTATTTGTAATATGTTATTCCTGGAGCAGTTTCGGTCTCTTGAAAGTAATTTAGTGGAAATAGGAAGATGGATGTTTACAAAAACTTATATTGACATATTTACGTTGGTCGCTGTATTGTGTTTCCAAAATGAGCCAATATATGAATAAGGTTGTCTTTTAGTCTTACTGACCACTTTGCTTAGTCACAGCTGTTTTCTCAAAGTTTTTGAGCGGCCAGCTCTAAAGTGATGATTCAGCCACAAACCAGTTGTAAGGCTCTGCTGCTCTGGACAGATTGTATCTCATGTTTGGGCCGCCATTCGCAAGGCAGCTGTGCAGCAGGAGCCTCTGCAGACGGCTGCTGCGCTGTGCTGAGCTCCGAGGGGACAGGGAGCTTCTGGCGAGCTCGTCTTCGCCGTGGGTAACGTGCCGGGGTAAAGCAGGGCTGGTTTCCTTCTTTTGGAGTGAATAAATGAACACGTTTTTCTTCATTAACACGAGATAGATCTCCTCTCATGGTCATTTAACCGACAAAGCAAGCATGTCAGTAGCAGAGGTTGTTTCAGTGTGTTTCACAGTTACATGTACGCTGGCACTTACGTCCCTCTGCTCTTTGGCTCAAAAAAAAAAAAAAAAGTTAAAACTAAGCTAAAAATTTAGGTCTGCTGGTATCATTTTTTTTCATGGAATTAGATTAACTGAAATAAGATGTGCTCACTCAAACTATTCTTACTGTTTTAAATTGTAGATTCCACAACTTATGCACATTTTCTGTTTAATGCATTTGACACTGATCATAATGGATCGGTAAGTTTTGAGGTAAGTGCTACTGCTAGTTCTTTCTCTACAATTGAATATTTTGCCTTCTTTTGCAATTAAGTCTTAGTTGGGTTTCTCTTTTTTTTGTGTGTGTGTGGTTCACATTAATACTTCAGCTTGTGTGGCTCAAGTCTTTTTTTTTCCATTGTATTAACAAACATCATTATTTCACAATTGTATGTCCCAAAACTGTAACCCAAAATATGCCACTATGCTTTTATAAATTTGTTCATTTAAAATGGAATTTATATGCAAGGTACATAAAGGAATTCTTGATCTTCATTGAGTCTGGTAAGGTAAGAAAGACCTAGATCTTCAGCTGATGTCAGTATGGTCTGTGCACCAAAATAAGGATTGCTCATGCACACTATTAGTTTCCAGAAGGACGCCCTACAAAAAAAAAGGCCATAATGCATTTGTATTTAAAAGCACAGGAATTTAAAGTCAAATATTCCTCCACTTACTTGCCCAGTCTTCTTTCATAATTCTCTGTCTTGCTGAAAGGCAGATGTCAAGCCTGTGATGGTGTAGCTGAAAGCAAGGCATACAAGCGTCTGCAAAAAAGCCATTATTTTAAACTATAGAATTAAAGAAAAAACTCAGTTCACCTGAAAAAGAATATGCCGGCTTTGTCATATTTTCCTTTGTGCTTTTTTGTTGTTGTTGTTAATGAATAGATAATATGCTTAATCTTCAAATTGGTTTGTTATTATATACACTCACTTTCAATTTGCTTAAGCATCCTATAAATGATTTACTTGTGTGAATGATGTTATGAGAGTTGATGTTTTTAAAGCATTTTCAATGTTTTATTATAGATGTAATATGGAGGGAGAAGCCTTTGCCAAGCTGTGTTTACAAAATCTAAACTTCAGCGGGGAATATAGGCAGAGCATCTTGGTGGGGATTATTTGGGTTTATTTGGAAAAGAAAGAAAAAAAAAAAAAACAGGAACCCCATCTGTTTGTTTCTGGCCAGCGAAAATCAATGGCCTCTGTGTGAAACTACAAACAGGAACACAGCTTTTATCCTCACCTTTTATACAGGGGCTAATTCCACAAGGTATCCTTCTGGTCAAATCAGCAGAGGCAACGCTGGAAAAATTACCAATTTTTGGCAAGCATTTCTGCTGTTACTTTCTATCACTGGGAAATGTGAGAAGAAGATGAGATTTTTTTTATATCTTTCCTGAACCATCTTATTGACATTTGAATCTTAGAAAGAAAGCCTTAAGAAAATGCAGAAGATGCAAAGCATTTTTAAGGGATTTGGGTATCTCAAGGTGCAGCTCCTTGTACAGGCTTTGGAAGAAAAGAAAATAGGAAAAACAAGAAGTCAGGTTTTGTTCAATACAAGAAGAGGCACTCTGAAGCTGACTCCTGTTCAGTATCCCCCCAGACAGAATGATCCAGACTTTGATCTCATTTACACTAATTGTAAATCCAGCGTAACTCAACTGCTGTCAAAAGACCCTAGTTCTGGGTCTTTGTAACAGGTAGCCAGATAAAACTTACTTATATGTATAACAGGGATTCTAAAATGCTCCTGCTCCTGTTAAAATGCATTTTTTTCCTAAATATGTGAAAGTAGCTGTGAATTGGGTAAGCAGATGAAATGTGAGAAATACAATCCCATATCTTCTTTTCTGCTCAGGTTTTATCCTATATGCAACTGTGCCATGTTCTTTTAATACTAATACATAATGCCATTTTCTACCTCTTGCCAACACAAACATTAGAGAAAAAGAGGTGCTTTAAAAATTGGGAGAATAACTAACCATTGATCCCAAGATGCTTTCTATAACAAAGGTGGTATCACAGTAAATATAACTATAATCTATGAAGAAAAATATTCTTTAGATCTCTGCTATGTAAAATGGACATGGAAACCTAAATTGGTACTGGTAGGTACAAATGGTATCTTCTGTCTATTGTACTCTTCTGTTTCTAGTTATGCTGTAGTAGCTGGAATTGTGAGAATGAAGAAAGTTATCATTTGTTCTAGCTTTTGCCTCTTTTTTCTTTAAATTTTTAACCATAGGGAATAAGGTGTTAGAGTTTAGCATAACCTTCCATAACTTAAATGTACGCCTTGGTGGATGAGATTGCTCATTTTTAACTCTATATTTTTGATAAGATTCATTCTCTCCAACCAAAACTATTTTACTTAGCCTAAGAATAAATATTCCCGGAAGTAACGGCTCAAAACTTTCCCATGAAAGGGCCCAACACTGTCCCATGACTGTGTCAATTCCTCAGCTTTATCCACATTTTCTTAGGAGACCAGTACATTTCATTAGTTATATAAAATAGTTTTACTTTAACGCGAGGAATAAACATGCTTTTTAGAAACCCAGTGACCCAGCTGTTAACAGGCCCTTTTGGCATACTAGTGAACTGTGTTCAAGTTCTGTTTCCATCACATAGAGGTGAAAGGAGGTATTCTGCTTGCTGCACAAATATTGTAACCACTAAAGCAAAATGAAATGAGCGTTTGTCTCCCAATCTCTTCTTATTTTTTTTTTTCCACTTTGTGGAAGACTTAATCCAGCCTTACTTTCTGGCAATTTCTCATGGTCATGGGAATGCATGTAAGGCAGGCCCAGGAATGTCTCTTTTGAGAGTTGAGCAGGAAATAAGTGTAAGTGAAGTCTCAGGTACATTCAGCAGAATTAGAAGAGGTCTAAGGTCCTCTTGGCAGACACACAAGTCTCATAGCAGTTTGGTCATAAGAAATTAGAGCTGGTAGGCAGCTGAGAAAGGTAAGGTTGCAGATCCTCTGGTCTTAGCACTTGCACACTTTTCATCTAGTGGTGAAAACCACAGAGGTGTTTAGGAATCTCTCTTACACATGCGTTTAGGAATCTCTTTTTACACTAATTTTAGTTGGAAAGTGGAATCCAAATTCATTTTATTTGATTGGGTCTAATCCTAGGCAATGTTAAGATTATGACAAAAGTCAGTGACACGTTTGACAATGTTGAGATTTCTCAATGATGTGTTAACACGTTAGAAGTTGTAAAGCAACACATAAATAGTCCTGAAGTTCTGGATCTCAAAGCTACTTGCACAGTGCAAGTCAGGAAAGCTAAGTCTAATTATTTGAAGACACAAAGTTAAAGCATATTGTGCCCACATGCACATATTCAAATCAATGTCTTTGATTTGGTTTGCTTTAATGGAGATCCCACTAATTCTTAGTGGAATTCTCACTAATCCCACTAAGTCTCGATGCCTTAAAACATAAGGCTGTGCCCAAGTGCAATGCTGATGTTTAAAGATTTTTTGTCATTTTTAAGTTAAAAAACAGATCTTTTTTCCAAATATGCTTATCTCTCAATGAAATTCATGGTGACTTTCTGATGGCTTTATGCCGCAGTTATTCTCCAAGAGAATTCTTCATTAATAACTTTAATAACAAGTATGCTAACTCAAATGCATAGGAGAGCTCAGAATTAACCTAGCTAGTTATGCCTTCTTTTGTCTTGTTTAAGATCAAACATAAATTTGGTATTTAATTAATATTAAGTATAATGAACATTCATTATCTCCAGGATAGTAACGTGAGAGTAGCAGTTTCATGAATGTATCTACGTATCATTTTCTGCAGTAAACACAAAACATCCTGTTCGTGTCCTATATGAAATAAACTATTTTTTTCTAGGGCCATAGTGCTCATAAGCATTTTGAACACACTTGGTGTAACACAGCTACAGAGAGGCAATTTTTCCTCTTAATAGTAGGTCCTCCAGGCCATCAGTGCCCTTCGTTGTCTTTATTGCTTCAGTGCTCCACTGTTCCTCTGAATAAACAGCATCCATCCCCAAAATTCACTGCCTGAGTCCTTTCCAAAATGCTAGGAGCTAAATCCAAAAATGGAACTAGACATAAATGAACACATGATCAGGTGGATTAATTTTAAGCTTTCTTATGGATTTAAGATAATACAAAATTAAGCTTTTACTTAATGGAATAGTTCTTCCCAAGGACCAAGGGAGGAAGCAGTCAGAGTCATCAACAGCTTTGTTAAGCGATAATTAATCGTTGTTAGAAAAAAAACCTCCCAGACTACAACCAGGGGGATTGTAGACTCCGTTCACTCTAGGGCAGAACTGAAATGTATATCAAGAATACAGAGGCACCAGGCTCTGACGTTGGTGTTAGGATATTTGCTTTGCAATGCCTCACCAAGGCATCCCCATTTCTTGTAGGATGCAAGTTAGGCACAGGAGAATTCAGGACTTATTTGAGGTTCTCACAGGTACTACCATGCTCAGCAGGAAGCTAGGGTTGAAAATGAGAAACAGGTAAAAAGTAGAATCCCTCTGTCTCCAAGGACGAGATGCCTTCACCAGAGAGAAAAACGCATCTGAGTCTATAGTGCAGCAGAGCTGATTCATGGCCCTATGCTAGATGCAATTGATGCAGTATGGAATGGAGATGACCGTCATTGCAAAGTTCAGAGGACCCACCTGGAAGGTTTTCAGTTTTTCTGGATTTTAAAAGGACAGGATCCTTGTAGAAATGGGAACAGTATTGAGGACATTGTGCAAAAGAGCATAAAGTCAAGTTTTGATAATGTATGTTTTAACACTGCTGATAGAAGGTTTGGCTTGTGAATGGAGATATAAATGGTGCCAGGAAGCCAGCTAACGTGGGGGTGGTGCATGAGAACGGGGAGACAGAAAAATAAAATTAAATATGGTTTGAAGATCAAAATAAATATAAAAGTGTTGCTGAGATCTGAGATATAAACAGCTATTGGAGTTATTGGAGATTGGATTGGATTGCAGAGGACTACAAGAAAAGCTGTATCAAAAATGTAAAACAGTGCAGGAAAGATGGAAAGAAATGTTACTGAATTTAAAAGGGTAGATTTCTAACACTATAATATAATCAAATCTGTTCTAAATTTCTAAAAGCATTTTAATATTTAGTAGCACAGTGTTAAAGAACTGCTTGGAGACTTAACCTTGTAACCCTCAATTAGTCATTGAAATACAGACAAGATAAGTTGAGTAAAATTCTTTCAAGATTCATGTATTCATTTAACCCAGAGGACAGATGTACCAGTAACAGATACATTTATGACAAACTGAGAAAACCCAGAGCAAATCAGCTGCACAGTGATGAGGCCGAGGCCGCTGTGCCTGCCCCACCAGCTGTGTGCGATGGCTGTGGATGCTGGCTCTGTTGGGCTCACATTGACTTGACGGGGGCACATTAAACCGTTGCCAGTGCTGGTAGAAATCGTTCAGCTTTTATAGCCTCTGCCTTAATGAAACTTTAAGACTTTCTGCATTTCTTTGAAAACATTGTAGAAATATATATTGAAGTGTAAGCCTCTGTAGTATTCCTGTTGATCTATCGTGGGGATCATTTCATGGGTTTATGGATTTACAAGCTTATCAACTAGAGAGAGATTAGGGAGAGAGGAGGGAGAGAGGGATTAGAAAAAATGAACTCAGTTTCAAAAATAAATATTTGATGGTTAGCAAATGTGTGAGTATGCAGAAAACACATGACAACATATCCTACCTCATATTTTCCTCTATCTAGAAGATGCTTTTCTTCTATCTAGAAGATGCTTAAATGTAAAAGAGGTTTATGCTGTTAAGGAGTATTAATTATGAAACAAAAATGTGTTTCTAGCACTGATGTAATGAGACTATGTTAACACATACAATTCCCTGCTTGCTGGTTAAGAACATAGCTGGACAAATCTCATTATTTATAGTTGACTATGTGTATCTCTCTTTCTCTCTTTATAGATACAGTAGATATATATATATATATATATTTATACAGTCTATGTATCTATGTGCATGTATATATAGCTATATAGTTTGTCAGTTACCAAAACCTAAATTTAAATAATCATTTCATTTTTTTTGGCTTATTTCTATGGAATACAGAAATAGAGCACTGCACCATGGAAGTGGCCTGCAGATGCATAATAAATATTAATTCCTATTATATTTTCAATAAAACATTTAATTTCTGTAGAATAGTGCAGCACATGAGAAGTTTTAAAAGTTGACTGAAGCAGGTTGATCTAAAAGGAACCACATATTCCATTTACAACAGGCTATAGATATATCAAGAAGTTAATGTTCCTTAGTGGATAATTCTCCAAAAATCAGTCTCCTGTGTTTAGATTAATCAAAGCTCCACTTGAGCTTTGTTCTAGACCATTAGACCAGGTGGAAGTGCTTTTCCCTGGCATTACGTTCAACAGGAGCTACTAGTGTGAGGCATTTCATAAGATAAATGCAATAACGAAATAAAGTTATTGTTTATTTTTACACTATTAATCTATTAATTATAACTGACAGTCTAGATTGTTATGTTTATTAATATATAAAGCAAAGCCTAGCATTTACTGTCAACTGAAATAAACAGAAACAATATCAACTTTTCAACTTTTATGTGATTCTAAAGAAATTATTAGGCTGGATTTCTCAATATTTGTGAAAAACTGTTCAATTCCAAACTGACCAGGACCTCTTGTTTCTATTTAGGATTTTGTTAAAGGTCTCTCAATTCTACTCCGAGGGACAGTGCAGGAGAAACTGAACTGGGCTTTCAATTTGTATGATATAAATAAGGATGGATACATAACTAAAGAGGTAAAGTCTACTTTTTATGCTAATAACTGTAATGACAAGAGGTTGTGTATATTAGTCCTGACTTGAAAGAAAAAAAATGTTTTCAGAAGAGCTCTTGTCAAAATCATGAAATTGGCAGTAGGTAACGTTATTTTCCCAACAGACTTAACTTTAAAAATTAACTAATTTTTTCATTTTAATGGTATGTATGCATATTGAACATAGATTCCTTCCACAATCATATTCTGTACATATTGTACATATTATGTACATATTAAAAATATTCTAGATCATTTAATACCAGAAACATCTTTTCAGATCATAAACATCTGTGTGTCTTTAATTTCATTTACACAAACTTTGAAATTTGATTTAATGTGTTTAGAATTTCTAAGAAAACAGAATGTATTTCACTCTCGAAGCTGTCCAATCGCAGAGGTACACAGACAGCTTCTGAAAATTTTCTTCTAAAATGCAAACGCCCCTGTCGCCTTTCGCATCGGCGTGACGGCCCAAATCATTTATCTGCCGTAAATTAAAGTACTATCCACAAAGCACCTTATGTTAAACTTTTTTTTTTTCTTTCTCTCCAGGAAATGCTTGATATCATGAAAGCAATATACGATATGATGGGGAAATGCACTTATCCTGTTCTCAAGGAGGACGCACCTAGACAACATGTGGAAACATTTTTCCAGGTGAGTCAGACAAGGACATGATGGGAAAAATATTCTGTTAGCAAGTATGAAAAGGTTTTTATGATGATAACAGTTCTTCATATTGTTCTCGATATCCTTTTTCTTCCATGTGCCCCATCTCAAGTCATTTATTTCTCTGATCTTCTCATTACCCATTACCACCCCTTTCATGTAAGCAGTTTACATCACTCACTGCTTCCTCACAGTATTTCAGCTCAGTTGTTTCCTGGGCTGACAAATAACTGAAAAAAAAAAAGACAAAAACCCCCACCTTGTTTTATGTAGGATTCCAGGAAGATAAACATATACGTTTTTTTTTTTTTTTTTCCTGAACAGAAAATGGACAAAAACAAAGATGGAGTAGTTACCATAGATGAATTTATTGAGAGCTGCCAAAAAGTAAGTACCTCGTGATAAGTATTCAATCTGCAGTTACTCACAGCTGTTAGCTAAACATACCGTAGTGCTACAGGGTCAAGTTTTGGAGTGATCCTGATGGTAATCTTACCACCAGGGATGATACTTTCCTAAGGTACAATGTGTGTGTACATCATTGCACAAAAGCTCTAGACAGTGGGAACAAACTGTTGACTTTCATGTGTAGAACAGATGCTATACACAGCTCTTCACTGATTAGAATTAGAATACTGTGTTTATTTCCTCTGTATCTTGCAATAAAACATTTTCTTTGTAGATAACAATAGTTTCTTTACATTCAGCTAAATATTTATTTCTATCTTCTGCTCTTGCTGAGGAACGTATTCTTATTACAATTAGCAGATTCACAGTAAAAATAATATTATATGAAAAGTTATCTTCTATAGGGGTGTTCCTCAAGTTCTGAGCCATGGTCAAAGGCCATGAGGCCTTAAAAGGGGGAGATTGCCTGCAAAGAGCGGGATAGCAGCAATAGCAGACAGGGCTTTTCATGGCGGGGGTGAGCACTGACTATAATTATTAGTGGGAAGTGTTTACACTTGCACTACGTACCCAGGTGGTTGTTCATTTCCTTCAGCTGCTGAAAGTTGTTTGATCCAGGAAGGAGAATAAACTACCACAGCTGAATTCTGGCCAGTTTTCACTCTGACCTTCAGGAACTTGCTTGTACTCAGATCAGGAGATCACATGAAGAAAGATAAGTTGAATTTAAAAAAAAATGAGGAACTCTGTTCAATTTGTCAGTTAGAAGAAATGCAAGAAAAGAAGAGATATAGTACAAAGCAGTGATGTCTTTGATATGATAAGAGACTTTAATATGCTGTAAGGTGTCACATCAGATCTAGTGATTAAAATAGGATTGGAGTTGATTATTTTATGCAAATTAATAATGCAAAATAAAACCAATGCTATTTGTTACAGTGAGAAATATAATGAATAGTAGTTTGCAACTGGTACGTTAGTCTTTTTAGGCTGACTGTGATTAATGTGAAGCTTACCAAGATCAGCAATATTCTATATATTGTTATTACCTCCTACAAAAAAAAGGAGACAAGAGACAGGAAAGAACAAGTCTGGCAAGATAAATTCAGGTATTCAGTGATAACGTTTCCAACAATTTCAAATATAGAAAGCTAAGCAGGACATTACAAAGGTTCTCAGAGCTCAGCTGGTCTATTTTTGCAGTTATTCCTTAGGATTGGCCCCATAATTGAAAAGTAAGATACAGAGGTGTCACAGCAACACAGTAAGCAATTCTTTGATCAGTTTTAATCCACTGACTTTTGGGTATAAAAGAAAGAAAATGTCTGCTTTAACTAATTGTGACTGTTCCGTATATCCTTAGTAAAGGTGCTGCGGGGAGTATCTTTTATGTTAGTGGTGCTGTATTAGAATCACAGAATCATAGAATGCCTAAGGTTGGAAGGGACCCCTAGAGGTCATCTAGTCCAACCCCCCTGCACACGCAGGGCCACCTAGAGCACATGGCACAGGGCAGCATCCAAACGG
>JAWLRI010000923.1:2576438-2590604 GCA_034781795.1 Crypturellus tataupa | reverse complement strand
CAGCCTGTACTGGTGTCTGGGGTTATTTCTCCCCAGGTGCAGGACCGTGCACTTGGCCTTGTTGAATTTCATGAGGTATTGCAGGGCTTTAGTTTGCCATTTTTGTTCAGTGTGAATGAAAGGCATCGTCTCTACTAAAGCAGATTGCTCACCAGAAACAGAGTTGACATTCACTTCTCTTTTCCCAGCTGATCTCTGAGAATTAAGTGAAAGATTAATCTGGTTACAGAAGCAGTGATCATGATGAGCTCAGCAATTAATTTTTAAGAAAAATACTATTTTCAGTAAGGAATTCTCTGTGATTCACAGCTGCTGATCTGTTAGATTTCTCACTTGTCCTGTCAAAGTATTCAGAAAATATGAGAGACGCTCCCTAAATCTCTACATGACAAAGATACTCTTCTGTCATCACCTTGCTGCTTATTTTACCTTCACTTGTTCTTCTCTTCAAAGGTGGCAATATTTTTTTGAAACAAAATCTATTTTGCTGCCTAAATATTTTACCTTTCTGCTGATCTCTGATCTGATGATAATGGTTCTGAGCAGTAAAGCACATAATTCATATCTGTATCTTGATTTGGTTCTATAAAAAAACCTCAGGATTCAACCTGAGGCCCTTAAGAAGTGTGAAGGAGTGCTCTGTTAGTGTGGCTTCAGCCTTTTCAAGATCATGTTTCTTGCAAATGCAAGAACATTTTCCCTTTCAAATGCAATTGTAGGAAAAACTTTTTCTAATATCCTAGTAGGAACAGGACTGATGTAGAATGATAACATTCAGCTCCCAGTCTTTTCACAGCAGATGGGAGTTTGCACCCAAATATGTCATCTACCCACAGTATTTAACAATGGTGACAGCCATAAAGCCCTACCATTTGCTTACTTGGCTGCTCTCACTGTCTCCCTTTGCTGCTTGGTGCTAATGGCAAAAACCCTGATCCAGGTATATCCTCTTACCTGCAACAGAGGTGGAGTAAGACGTGTGCGATGCATAAATGAACATCAGGGGGAATGACCAATGACTTTTTCTGAGGAAAAGGCTCCTGAAATTGGTGTTTCTGCAGATACCCTAATCCATACACAATGCTGATGGGTTCCAATACTAGTTGGAATACAGCAAAGAAGCCTCAAGCCCCAGTCTTTACGAGGCGGGGGTGAGGAACAAAAACAGAAGAAAAAATCACTCAAAATTGGTTAGAAGTTAGGCCAGATCTGGTAAAATCCATTCATTTGGGTCCTGTGCCTCATTGGAAAATGCAAAGATCCCCAAACTTCTTGACTTAGGCACCATTAAACAATTCTATTATGAAAAAACATTCAGAAAAAAATTATTGAAAAGAAGATTAGATGCACACCTCTCAGGCTTTGCTAAGCGTAAATTAATTTTTTGCCTTTAAAGATGAAACAATAGATGCTAAAAGATAATGTGTTTCAACTATTATGGCAAGTTTATGTTTTCTTGAGAACACTCCTCTCACTTGCCTGAGGGCCAGGCAATTATAGGTCTTCTGGATGCAAGCAGCAAACCTCAGATAAATGGCGTTGATGTTAGAAAACTGCTAGTTTGGTTAGTGATGGTACATATCCTGGAAAATGAGTAGGAAGTGTCAAAACACTGTTTCTAAATGCAGTACATGTTGTTTACATTGTCGAGTTCAGCAAACGTGCAATGTGTGGACAAAGAAAAAAATTGTAAATAATTAAATGATACTGCAGAGTTGCCTTTACAGTCTGCTCAACTCGTGAGTCCCAATCTATCATCAACTGGAAAGTGCAACTCACTTTCAGTACTGCCAAATGTAATAGTTGGCTCAAAATTGTCATTATTTATGCCTTAAAAAACAAGGAGTAATTAGAATTTGTGGAGGTTATAATTTAAAGAATAGCTCAGGAAAAGTTGTTCTTAAGAAACTCAAAGGCTTATACAGATCAGAGGAAATCTCTGCAGCTGTTTCAGCAATAGAAACATTTCCTTCCCAGAATAATACAAACTCTTCCAGCCTCTAAAATAAATAAAATCAGCTTGTAAAGTGCCAAATAAGGTCCAAACATGGCAAAGCCTGAATGAAATAGTCCACACTACCCCTTGCTACTAAAAGCAAGAAGAAAGTCAACCTTCATGTCAGTAATGCTAGCTGTTTCTCTAGAGAATTTTTAGAGAATCTATTTTTACTAATATAATTTTTATTAAATATAAATAACTTTTTACAAAATAACTTTTATCAAATAATTTCCAAGTTATTTTAATATCCAATAATTTATTATATTTCACATGAATTGCTTAAGAAAATTATATAGATTAATGCTTATCAATTAGATATTGCTTTGATAAGTTTATCCACATAAAATAGTATGCGGATCACTTTCTTCTTAAAGTGTCACTTGTGATGACTGATGGAATCAAAGTTATTTGAAATCAAGAAATTTACTCAAGAGTTGTCATTTTCTGGAAAGCAAATCAGCATCTACACTGAGCAGTGAATTATTTAATTGTAAGTTAATATTGATCATGTGTCAGTGAAATATTAATGTACCAAAGAAATCATAACTTCTTGTCAGTAATGGAGCATACCTTTTTCTACACCTCTTTCATGAAACATTAATGTCCTATCCACATCAGCCTTATTTCCTATAATTAAAGACAACTCAGTCCCTCAACCTGACTCACAAATTAAAGAGGAGAACCATTACATGGAAATCAGCAACTGCTAAATGAGCTGGCAGTCTGCTCCTGAATGCAGCGGTGCTGTTGATCCTCAAGTGTCACTGTACATGGGCTACTACAAGTAAAGGTTGTCCTCTACACCCTGCGAAGTAGATATTACCTCAGATTTTTTTGTTCCTGACTACTGTGCTGAGTATTTTCTATGAGGAACAATATGGAGTGATGCTTCAGGAGACACTATGCATATCTTTGAAGTAGGTAACTTCCTTATCTATCTAATGCAGTCAGAAAGCAGGCGTAGCATTGGGAAACAGTCAACACTGCTCAGAGTGAACACCAAGAAAATGGAAGCTGAGGAGCTGGAGTGCTGTAGTGGTAGTTGGGGAATTAACCAATTCTTTAGTGTGTGCTAAACGTACCTGATTTTAAAATCATCTTTACTTATTGATAAAATATTCCAGAAATGCATAAAGACTTACATATTATAAAATGACATACTGTAAAATGCTATACAATTTCATACATTTCTGTAACAATTCCCGATTCACATTTCAGATAAAGCAACTCTTCCTTGTGTATTTATTGTCTACATAGTATTTTATGTTATACTAGAACCAAGTTCCAAACATCCAAAATATTACACTTGATTTTCTTAGCACTGTAATACATTCCTGACAGATTTGTTTTTGGTGTAAATAACACCACCTACAACTATCTCAATGGCCTTTTTCCTCTAACAGTTTCTCTAAACAAGCTGAGGAAACAGACATTGTCATTAATTACAGTTAATTCTACCCAATTTTACTACAGATATTTTCCAGTAACATTTCTGGCATTTGATGATCATCACAGCATTTGATTTTTGTTTTATTGATTTTTTTTTCTTTTTTTCAGGATGAGAATATAATGCGCTCCATGCAGCTCTTTGAAAATGTTATTTAATGAAGATGTTATTAGCTCAGCAACTAATGGACAAGTAAGAGCTATTCTGCAACATTACCCAAAAGATGGATTTCCCATATTTATCATAAATAAAACTACTCAGCTTTACACTGAGATATGTATTATGCAAATAAGCCTTTTTTATTATTAATCCCTCCAATTTTCCAATTGTTATATAGTTTATCACTTCAACAGATCTTAAAGATGATTATTAAAACAAAGTCAGCTTTCTACTCCCAAGCCAGACAAAACAGGACCAGACATATACAGTTTTATTATTGTTCAAACACCTAGATAAAATAGATACCATCACAAGGAGATGAAAAACTGCTAGTTTTGCTACTCATTTATACTGGATTCAGCTCCAGCTGTTTGACTGTATTTCTTAACCATTAGCTTCTAATTTATAGAGGCATTACCATGTACTTTCTTTTCACATTTGTAGGGTGTAGTTCTCATTCTTTTTTTGAATAATACTTTGAGTTAAAGTGCTATAATCAATGTGCAATGCACATCTTCCTGCAATGGCCTTCCACCTTTGACTTGCTTCTCTCCTGAAAAAAAAAAACAACAAATTATGAGAGGAGGAACCATTTTATAACAGAAAATAGAAAAAGAAACAGAGGTAGATTTACTGCTAGTAAGCTTCTATCATTCATATATGCTAATAAATCTGCATTTGATTTTTTATGACTTTTACATCAAGAGTCTGATATACTGTATTTCTAATTCTTGTTGGATGTGTCAGTTCTCTGCTTAAAATTAAGGATCTTCTGAGTTGACCCTTCTGAAGAAAACTCAACCAGATCTAGTATTGGTTTCATATATATGTGTCTTACTGCCTTTAATGAAGAAAAAGGCAGAAAGTTCTTTTGAAGCTTCCATTCAACTTCAGCAATTAGGATCAGTATCAGTACACACTAGTAGCACTAACACTGGATGCTAGTCAGGCTAACATCTGTTTCATCTTAAACTGCTAGAAAGGTATAGGAAGAAATGGAAACTTCAGCTATCTATTACATTTTTTACAATGTTATGATTAAAGTCACTTTCTTTCTGAAAAGAGAAAGATTAAAACGTTTATCTAAAACATAGCACTGTTTCTGACTCCCACCCCTATTTATTTTTTATGATTTGCGGTTCAGCAATTTTATATGCCAATACTTTCAAGTATATGAGATGCTATCAGAGATAGGCCAATCTTCATTGTGGCAGTGCTGCAGAAAATGAGAAGGGGGGCTAAAGTAGAAGAAAGAATGCTAAAAGCATTCTTTTGCAAAAATAAATCAGGTATCTATTCTGGTGTAGAGATGGGATGTTAAGAGGCATGTTGTAGGCTGCTCTGCTATCACCAGTGTAGAATAAGAGTAGTACAATACATGTACACCTGAAATTTGCTGTAGCGTGTTCGTGTAAACTAAATGTGCACATTTTGTAAAAAAAATAAAATAAAATAAACACAAAGAAAACAAGAATGGTTGCTTTTTGTGTTGTTAAATAGCTGCATTTCTTCAGATTTAACATTTTTATTAACAAAATTAATATAGCTTTAAAAACTTAAATACATGCATCTTAACTAATCTTAGTACAGTTCAATAACCACCCAGTGGTAATTTTTCAAACATTCAAAAAATATACTTTTACATGACCGAGGCATCTAATTTTCCTCAGAGAACAGGAAAGAGATGCAATGGCAAATTTTGTTACTTACTTCAGTCAGCCCTCCCTCCTGGGACAATCCGGGACAATTAGCCTCGTATTTACTACGAGACCTACTGGGAAGCCTTTTGCAGTGAAGCCCCAGTATGATCACAGACAAATACGGATCCTACTGGGCTTACCAACCAGGTAAGTTGGCTTCTGCAGTCTTTTTACTGTCTTTAGCACAAGCTTCTCCACAGCTTTCACATTTCAAAGGTTACTAGCTTTTCCAAGGCTGAATTCAGAAGCTAGTCCCAAGCATATCTGCAGCATTACAAAACTGTATGCAGGGGAATACAGTGTAAAATCCCCAGTTCTCTCTGCTTACATTCAGCTCCCTGAAACAAATTAGTTCAAAAACCTAGACTGCAGTTACATGGAGCAACCTGATGCATTTAATGCCTTTCTACTGTGCTCTCCAGAGTCTCCCTGGCTCTGGGAGGACTGTGCTGAGAACCCTGCTGTGCTACACAGGCTCCATTCTGCAGTGTTTTATACCTCCTTGTACCTTGAGCTTCACATCTATAAAACCTGACCCTGCAAAAGTCAGGGTGAATTCTCACAGGTGTACGTCTATCCCGATGAATCCAAACTGGGGTCATCTCTGTCTGTGGCACAAAGAACAGTTAGGTTTTTCAAATATAAGTATGCACATTTAATTTATGCTTGCTACTATTTAAGTAATTAGTCAAATTATGTTACATTACACAAACAGGAAACATTTCAAACAGTGCAGAACTACTAAAGGGAATTTAATTTACAACAAAATACAAATCAATATTGACTATACTTTTGAAAAAAACAGCCAACCAGTTAATGTAATTACAAGCACAGAAGTGCACAAACAAACACCAGCCAGTACGACAATATTCCTTTTAAATGATCTTCCATCATTACATTTTCACAAACAGGTATGACTTTTTCCACTCTCCCTCACATTGCAGAAGAGCAATGGTTAGTAGAACAGAATATGATGCTCCAAATACAAGTCAGTGATGATCATAGGCAGTTTCCCTCCAAGCAACACCTTGCAGTGCAAATCACTATGGATTTCTTGTTCAAGAGCTGACAGAACAATAGGTTGGAATTTTTGATTTGATGATAGCAACAGCTGCCTGGTGATGAAAATACAACAAATTTAAAACACTGAACACTAGCATTACACAGCTTAGTCATATAGTGTCTAGAATTACATAATTCACAACTTTACTTTGTTATCTTCTGTATTATCAAACAAAACAGTAAAAAACAAGTTAATATTACTGAGATTTTTTTTTGTCAGAAGGACTGAAAACAATTGACTGAGAGATGAAGCATCATGATGAGAAAAGCTGACTAATAGACCACAACAAACATCCAAGGGAGAAAGACTATGTAAACTCGCATTTAAAACTGGCTATAAATACAGACATAAAATAAGGATTTTAAATACAGGAGTGGTATGCTGGAATTTCGGACAACCTGCTTAGGTGCCTACTGATGAGACACACAGGTTGAGAGATGTTAGACGTATATTTTGATCCCTGCTCTTTAGCAATTCAAACAACGGGGAATACAAGTGAAAAAGATTAAAAAAAAAAAAAAGAGAGACAGTAAAAAGGTAACTGGTAAAATATGGATCACAGATTAGATTTATTTTCATTTCTGTCATCATCCAATACCTCAAATGGATGAAAACAACTACTTCGTTATGAAACGGAACATATCACCCCAAATGACAACAGTATAAAATCCTGTGTTTTATACAATATGAATAGTAGTCACATATAAAAATTAGCATTTCATGTGGGTATTCATCTGTAAACTGGAGTTTTCTTGGTAAAGTTGTGCAATCCATTTAGCTGTATGGATTACACAATAATCATGTGGCCAACTCACCTGTCCACCATATTGCTCCAACTTCTGTAAAGCAACAGTGATTTTTTCTTTAAATTTCTTGTCCATTAATCTCCTTGAAAGCTATTTGAGAGTTTAAAAAAAAAAAAAGTTGAACAATGTAATACAATAAATACAAAAAGTCCAATTTACTTCTATTTTATTATGTTACTTCATCTTATTTTAGGAAAATAAGAGAAAAAAAATATTACACTAACTGATGGAACTGAAGGAATTAAATCACGATTAAAAAAGTAAAATGTCAATTGCTGAGAAACTTAAATCCAAAGAAAGTTCCCAATTCTTACAAAGAACAGTCATATAAACACTTATTTGAAGACTCTTGTTTTAACCAAGTAAGTTTAAAATATGTGCTAACCTTACAGTGAAGTTAACACATTTTTCATGTGCATAAAAATTATTTTCTACAGCGGAAATATTCTAAAATGACTCTTGCAGATTCTCTTCTGCATCTGGTGTCCCAAATCCTTTACTTTTGCAATAAAATGCACACAGGATACATGCTAAACTAAATCATGAAAAGCCAGTCTTGACAGTGGAAGAACATCCACAGAAGGATTCAGTACAAAAATATTTTCAATAGCTCTACTCTTAAGTTTACTTAATAATAACAATTAAAAAAATCCCCATGCAGAACCTGAAAGCAGTGGAAATATTTGCTTATGTAAATTTATTGCAACTTTCCTAAAGTTTCGAAAATATATACACTTTAAAATGCAAATTTCCTTTTACAGTAAACATAAGCTTTCCTTCAAACATAGGGTCTGTTTCAGCTCAGGCTGAAACAGTACTAAATAGTAGTGATAGCACTTCCATTTTCTCCAATTTACCTTATAACTAACTTTTAGAGCTTCTTGGAATTTTATCATCATGATGATATTAAAGAATGATGGACTTCTTACACACAAGAATATATGAAGCAATGCTTTTCATGGATCTGTTGAATCTTCCACCCTATCTGCAGATATTACAGTAAACATCTCAACAACAGTGCCTTAAAATACAGATGATTTGCTACTACAGAATTAAAAACCTACATTTGTGAGTAGAAGCTTAAGGTGATCATTAAGAGAGGAGCCAACAACAGCACTCAGCTGAACTAAAGCATCCAATCCTCTTTCAAATACCTCGTCATCTGAATGGGCCTTCAAAAGGGAGAGAAAAATAAAATCAATAAATTCCTATTCAAGAATAATCTTCAGATAAATGGACAACTTCTTTAAAACAGTACTCTCTACATTATTCCTCATCTATTACATTTCTATCTATCTTTGTGATTTCAAGAAATTTTCAGAGTTTCTTCCATTTTCCACAACAGAACTGAAGCACATCAAAATTAAAGGAAGTAGTTAAACCAGAAAAAGGGCTCTGAAAAATAGCACATGAAAAAGATTCAAGAATGAGTATCACACAGGTCAATATTTTTCTCTCATTTTGTTTCAGATGAAGTACAAAAGTTAAAAACTTTTAAGAAATTTCATTTAGCTGACCAATGTAACATTTCAGCTCTATTATTCCTTTTTCTCACTGGCACATTCTATTTCACCTTTGCAGCATTTTTGAATCTTTATATTTAACATGTAAGTATTTATTCTAGCATCTTCTTCTTTATGTTTTTTTATATGGGTATATATAAATATCAACATTATTTGTATACACTATATCTCTCCATATAAAAAGCACCACCAATGCTTACATTTATTTTTGCATTTCACAGCCAGATTGGTAATATTTCTACAGAATTTGCTCCGACTCACTACCAAAAGTATTCAAGGAGTTCTTCCCCTGAACTTACAGCTGAAGACATTTGTGTAACAAAGGGCTAACATGAGGAAAAGAAACACCTCCCCTCATGGCACCCTACACAGATTTATCACATACATTTTTTCACTGTAGCATTCAACGACACAAGAATAAACACATATATGAAACTCTTTTCGTGAGAAGACATACCAGTGCAGCCTTTAATACTGGAACCAAACGAGGCAACAAGGGAACTGCTTTTTCAGCAGCATCTTCAACCAAAAGCAATTCTTTAAAACCTTCCTTTGAAACAAATGTGTAGGGATGTCTTGTCTCTCTTAGGCCCTGTTATAAACGTAAAACATGTTTGCTTTAGTTAAATTTTTTTTTTAATGAAACAGCATTAAAAAAAGCTCCCACTAGCAGCAAGATAACGTTTAGATTTTATTACATCAATTCAAAACATTAAATACACTTACTCCACCATGTGGATCCATTGAGAACAACTGGGCTCACTGAATATTCTTACTCATTTTTATTTTGAAATATTAGATATTAAACCTCACATTTTGAGTACTGCCAATTAAATCAATACTTGTACTTCATGATCCTAAATGCACCTCATCAAACTCATTTTTCAACAAGCCCAAGAACAAGAACAGGTCGTATTTGTAAGTGATTTCCTTACCTTTAGGTTGACAAAAAAAAAAAAAGTGTTCTAAAAGTGTTCTAGTGGGGCAAGGCCAGAACAGAAACCAGCAAAATCTTGTAAATAGTACAAATACACACTGCCAGACTTGAGTAGCAAAACTCAAGGATTCACAAGCTTTAGCTTTCTTTTTTCCTTAGTAAGAGTTCTCAACCACTTCAGGTATTAACAGTTCTTTTTAATTAAAAAAAAAAAAAAAAAAAAAGTCTTTTACAGTATGCACTATATTCCACCTTCCATAGTAGATTCAACATTTACTTAGACTCTTGAAGCATAATTGATGATAAATGTAATGGATGATGCTAAGAAAACAGAACACTGGACATGGATAGTATTTATTTTCCTCCTTTTGTTTACAGTGTTCTGTTTCCACTGAATTAGTTCAAACTATTGGACAGAGCTCTCTTATTTCAATAGATGGTCTTTAGATCAAAAGAGAAAAGGCTGTCTATAAAAGGATCTTCAAATCCACAAATAGATCAAAGGAAAGTAGTAAAAGAAACAACTAAAACAACTACTTTTTTTCTTTATAGTCTGTGTAGGAAGGAAAGTTCTATGCACTCTTTTGGACAATACTTTTTCCACCCTTTGCATATAATATCAGATAAGCAGTGAATTATTCATTAAAAAATTAAAAAAAAAAAAAGGTGCCATGTGCCACTGACAAGCCTCTTCCATGACCAGAAAACAGGTAAGTTCAAAATCTAACACCATTACAAAGATTTTGAATTAGTCTGTACCATCCTGCAATAGATTTTGGCTGATGCTAGCTTGGCGATGGGCACTTCATTTCACAGTGGGGATATCCCTACAAGAAACTGGTGACTACACAATCAAGAGTCTTTCATCTGTAAAAGGCTATGCACAGTCACCAAAAGTGATTTTTTTTTTTTTAGAATCTACACTGATTCCAATAGAAATGGAAGAACAGGCAAATTATTTGAGGATGTTTAGAAAAGCAGATTTTCAACCTTATTAAACTACAAAGTTCCTACAGCCCCTGTAGAAAGGCTTGTCAGAGAGAACTGGATTTATTTTTATTTCCTTATATATAATTTAGATAAGTTTCAAAATTGGATCTGCAGAAAAAAAGTTACGCATTTGTTGCCCCTACTGTTACTTTAGTAGAATCCTGAAGAAGTCATGACACTGCTTAACTTTTGGGAACACACAGCTTAACGGCATTTTTCTCTCTAAAGAACCCAATCATAGCAGTGCAACAGCAGTAGCAATTAAACAACACAGTAGTTGACATACAAAGATGTAGCTAATTGAATATGTCTATGTAACATTTCAGCAATATATGGAAAAAAATGCATGTTTAAAAGAAAAATGAGTTTACCTCTGCCAAAGTTATAAGAAGAGGATCAAAAGGCAGAGTTTCAGGAAGACATTCCCACTGTAGCTTGTGCTTTACTGCGCCATGCATTAACCTATTGTATAAAATTAAGTTTTAACAGATTAAAATATAATAATATATAATTTATTGAAACACTATTCACATTGAAATAGCCTCAACTGGTTTTCAAGATTATGATAATGTTAGATACACAACTGAAAAAACTCTCCTTACTGAAATGCTCTCCTTACTGAAATGTTTATAAGGGAACTATTACAGTTCCCAAAGACGGGAACTGTACTTTACTTTAAGAAATTAATGAAATCAAAGAGCCAGTCTTTAAAGATTAATCAGTTTTAAACAGGTTTATTTCAATCTACACTAAATTAAAAAAAAAAAAAAAAAAAAAAGATAAACCATACATTACCTGCATGGAACACCACCTTTAGCATAAATAGCAGCGAAGGCAGAAGGTGCTCTAGAATGATCACCAAACTGGGAGGACAAAAGGAGAAGAAGAGATGTGTCATTCACAATGATATTTGATAGCTATTTTGAATATGTGAGTGAATTATAGTTTACCAAAAATATAATTTATCCAATGGCTTTAAAAAATAATAAAAAAAAAACTGTATGTGGGATGGAAAATAATGCAATTTATTGGAAACCAATAAATTAACTGCTTTCTAAAACTGCATTTTTAAATGCAAATCTTATCACTGAAGTTTCACAAGTTCTCTCCTTAACAGATTAAGAACCTCTTACTCTTCTGATATTCTTGCTGCTACTACATAAGCAATAGGCAGAAGGCAGATCTACTCCATTTCAGCCTGATCCAAGTACAGATAAAAATATGAGGTGGCAAGATGTGGGAGAAACTGCAGATGTTGAGAAAATGGTAGAAGAGCACTGGAAATTAGTGAGAAAGCTGATATTGGGTAAGAATCTAGGGAGAACTTACTGGAAAATGAGACAAGGAGCCTCATGTGAGAGAACATCTACACAAAATTAGTTTTATCTCATATATCCTTCCTATGCATATGAACTATGAGAAGTTTTATTAGAATGACCATTCAATACTATTTTCCAGACCATATATTTTATCACAAAGCATATATGCACAGGAATATCATGCCATCTGAATTCCTATCTTTTGGGTGTCTGAACAGAATTAATATTCTGTTAAAATTCTTAATGCATGATTTGACTTTATCTTGGCTTAACTGAGTCACTGCATCATTTACAAAAAGGCTTCATGAAAAACAACCCCATACACACATAAAAAGTATTCAGTAGCTGCTTACGGCAAAAAAGTTACAGCACAAGAGCTAAGGGCTCACTGCAGGCCAAATTTTGGCTGATAGGCAAAATGACTAAGTCAATCCTGTTACCCCATAAACATGGGGACAGCCCCAGGGCCCCTGAGTCCTCTCTGGGAGGCAGTGGGCTGCATGCCAAGATCCCCTCTTGAACAGGGACACCCCTCGCGGTCAGCCCCCCAAGGCTAAGAGATCCTTTATCAGCAACACGAACACAGCATGCAAAAACTTTCTAAAACTTTATAAGCCTTTCTAAATTGCACTCAGGATTACTGTGCACATAATTGCTTAGCTTAGAAATAAACTCCTGACCAAGTTGGGGAATAAGACTGGATCCAGCTGCACCCAAGGTTCTCTGAGGAGGAGCCTGGAAAGCAAAGCGGCCTATTCTGAACCCCATGACTCAGTTGGAGGAACCTTGGAACTCTCCTTGGAACTTTTGTATAAACTTGTCCTCTATGCAGTAAGTAACAGCGCATCTTCCCATTGAACCTTGTTAAAATCACTATCCATCACAATGAAACATATTACTATTTCTTTCATAAGAGTGATGTGTATTGCATTACGCCCCCTCACCCCAACCATTCTGTGCCACCTATACATACCGGATCAATAGTTTTGGGATTCAGTTTGTCACTAGGTTTTGGCTGTGGCTTAGCAGGTTCTGGAGAACAAGGCAAAGGAGAAGATGTCTTGCTCTTCTGTATTGCAGTCTTCGGTTTTATTCGGACGCTTGATGACATTACTTTTCAGAACAGAAGAGACGGAAAAAAACTATTTTTCATTCCAGCATTATACTATGTTAAGAATTAGAATCCCCAAATCCAAAGATTCACATGAACAAGGGATGACGAAAGTCTGAATAAATGTACTATAAAAAAGTGCTTATCTCTATATATCCTAAACAGAGCATTGAATAGTACTGACAGAGGAGTCAGTCACTCCGTCTTTGGAATGCACATTGACCCATCTTCTAGTCCAGTGGTGCTTTCCTTTATTATTGTTGTGAGACACCCGCAGCAAAAGTGGAACTGACTACAGTTTGCCTTAGGATAACCACAGGAATCACAGCAGCACCAGTGCTCAGCCCAGCAAAGCAGCACAGAAGTGCAGGGAGGAGGACAGGACAAAAAAAATTCTCCTGGACTGTAGCTGGGTACAGTTAAAGCAAAGCCACTCTAGTGAATGGCCAACACAAAGGAACAGATACAGGAGTAAGCAGAGGGGCTCTAGACACAAGGCGGAGAGAGCAAGAGAAAAGAACAGAAATGTAAAGAAGCAAAGGAAGAACACAGGAAATACATTTTAATTCCAGAAAGAAACTTAAAGTATTATTTCATTAGTTTGCAAAAAGCAGCTTTCTGCATACATTTGATACAAATGACACTGCTTTAACAATAACTGTGTTTTAAAAAAGGAAGAGGTGGCAAAAAGTAGAGGGAAAAAAAAAAGGGCGGGGTTATAAAGAGGCCTCAGGCTTCCAAACTCCATTAAAGCTCTAAAGCAGCCAAGGGTTGATGGAACCACACATATCTACCGAGATCAGATAGCAGCTCAGCGATCAATCAAACCAGTGACATACATGCCTGGACACAGACATACTAATATAAGACGACAAGCAGAGGATACAAATCCTCAGACAGAAACGTAAGAAGCACATTCAAAAGGTACCTTTCAAAGGAGAAAAAGCGAGCCTGGAACGTGATGCCTCGCAGTCGCTCAGGAAAGCGGCACGGAAGGAGGGAGGGTTCGGCCTCACCTTGCTCACTCACCTGGGAGAGGAGCAGCCAGGGAACGGCCCCCAGAACCGCTGCCGCGGGGGCCGCAGGGCAGCGCGGGGGCCGCGGCAGCCCCC
>JAWLRI010000923.1:2516844-2567429 GCA_034781795.1 Crypturellus tataupa | reverse complement strand
TTGACTTTGTGAAGTGATAGTATAAGATATTCTTCACTGACATTCCCTTATTTTCTGACTACATCTTGCATATACAATATCTATGCTTAAAAACACGGGAAATGGGAATCCTTACAGCTGTTATAACATTATTTCCACACAAAGTTTAAGCTACACTTTCTTTGCAAATTGATATTGATTTCTCTGAATGTTACACTTCCCTAGCTAAACAGCTCCCCACTGATGTTTGTCATCTTCCTTTTAAGCTGAATTAAAAGAGAATGAACAAGTTTGTGGATAGCATGACTAAAGTGCAGGTTGATGATATAGTTCTTGTCTTATGAGTAAGGAACAGTAGTTTTGCTACTAAGGAAGAAATATTTTCTTTAATCTCCCTCTCCACAAATCCCTCATTTAACATTAAATGAAAATTTTCCCAGGAAGGAAAGGATATTTGTGAAACTATCACATGTAAATTTGTCGCTGCAGGATCTTTTTAGTGCTGGATTTAAGATCCAGGGGCTGCTTTCCATTTGGTATTCAAAAAGACCTAAGCATTCAGGAGGAGTCAGTAGGAGACTCTGCTTTTGAATCTATAGCAGGCCAAAATTTAGATTCGGTTGTTTGTTTTTGTTCTGCCTCAACCTATAAATCATCCTGGATTCATCAAACTGTTTGTAAATTTAATCTAAGCTGGACCAGGTTACAGACTGGACCAAGATGTAGGTTCATAGTAATGCCTGAAAGCAGGAAAGACTTTAGATCAGAAAGGAAAAAAACTATCTGGTTTCATTACATGTGGCTTCAGGTTTCATTACAAAAGGTTTCACATGGCTTTGATCCCTTAATGTGGCTAAAACCAAGAAAGAAGTGTTTGCCATGTGTACCCAGCTATTACAGTGTGTGCCTGTGACTAAAACAGATATGCTGCACCCACAGTGAACTACGGCCTGTTCGACACAGAAATGCTGCATTTAAATGCATGGATTGCAAAGTCAAGATGGATTAAGTCAAACTTCTCTCTCCACTACCTTGAATTCTTAGTCATACCTGATGTTGTTCAGAACTGCTCAGGAAGAATTGAAAACCGTAAATAAGTTCACCTCCTGGAAAAAAGAAAGTCCTTAGATAGACAGGACATACTTTATGTGTATATGTGTGTGTGTGTGTGTGTGTATAAATGCACACTAAAGATTTTACAGAAAGGATCTGTTTTTCATAATCTATTATTATGCAACCACAATTAAGTGACTATTTAAAAGTGAATATTAAAGAATGACTTCGCTAGAGTAGTTTTACTGCAATAGTACACAGTTATTTTTCAGTTAAAGAAGACCTCCTGTTTTTCGTTTTTGACTGCTGTTGCTCATGCGGAATTGCAGGTCTCTCCACTTCTCGGGAGCTGAGGGAGTAGTTGAGGGAAAGGGAGCTCCAGATACGGGGCAGGGTCTATGAGCGCTGGAGGGGCACAGCAGAGCGAGGCACTGCATGTGCTGAATAGCACACGGATTCTTTCAAAGTAACGCAGTCTGCAGCTTCTTCAGGCAGCACCCTGGAGGAGTTGGACCACACTCCAAACCAAACTTGGGTTCCAAACCCAAGTTTTGTGCACTGAAAACATTAACTCATTTTTTCTAGCAGATAGATAGAAGTTTTAGTGGCTTCAGGCCAGTGAAGTTGGGTGTACAGCTGTTTTGCATCACTGAAACAGCATGGAGCAGCTTGAGCCTGCAGTGAATCTGTCCCTAGGTTTCTTAAATCTGTAATATTTTCTTCCCTCTAGTCTAACATCCTTGTTTTACAAGCCTATTCATGACCATGTGAAATTCAAACGGACTGTAGTCACTTTTCGTAAAGTCTCTGTTATTCCCAACATGTGTCACCATGAAGTTCCACAAGGATGAGGTCTGCATCTGGTCACTACTTGCTGGACTTTAAGGGTCTGTTCCGCAAAATTTTGAAAATATACGGCTGCATTTGTGGACACACTTATGCATCCAGTACCCTGCAAATTAACATATATAGAGTTAGTTCATTACCATCATTCTTATAAACTCATCTACTCATAATTTGTTATCTGTTTGACTGTTTATTCTTTGCGCCTTTAGTCCAAAACCAAAATCCCCTTGGCACCTGAACGTGCTTGCTGATTTGGTTTTCAGTTAGGTAGAGCTCTCTCAGTCTCTTTATCTTTCTCCTTCTCCTTTTGGTTATCCTGAGGCTACACATGCCTTCCAGACTGAAAACAGTGAGACTTTATCTCCAGTGTTCAATATCCCAATGTCCGATATTCAGTATCCAATGTCCGATATTCAGTATCCAACATCACACTTGATTGAAGCATATTTTTCAGCCACCCTTCCTGATGATTTCTACAGGCATAATTAATACTGTAAGATCTTCTCTAAAAGTTTAGTAAATAATGCCTGTTTTTAAAATTACCAAATATTAATTAGTTGCAGGATATTTTTTCTGTCACGAACCAGGTGTAGAGGTGGGAGGAATAGTCCATTAAAACAGTCCAGATGGAGTGAGAAGCAAGTAGTGCCTGGGGCTAGAGGAAAGAGAAGAGGCCAGTCTGTAGTATCTGATTGTGGATGGTAATTAAGATGGAATTAGCAAACCTTTTCACTACTTGTTTTTGTAAGGTGCTTTGCAAAGTTTCTCATTAATTAATTTATTTTTTATTTTAGTTTAGCATAACATTGAACTTTTTTTCTGCAGTCAGGTCTATATATTTCCATATGGTCACACTATAACACATAAACATGCTTAAACCTTACTCTCAATAAACATTTTACTAGAATTAAGTGAGTCCTAGGCCTCCTTGGCGTCTTGAGGGATTCGCAGTCCTGAGGGAATTATTTGTGCTTCCACCTTAAGGTTTCCTCCGGTTTCCAGAAGTAATTCTTGGTCTCATCAGCCTTGGTCATTTGAACTCATATTTGCAATCATATAAACTGTCAAACCTCTCATTATGTCATCAGCTCTTTGCTTTAGGGGCAAAGGTAGCTCTGGGTGAATGCTCCCACTTCCTTGGTTCAGTCTCTGGGTTATGGGTACACTGGCCAGAATCAATTCCTGCCTCATTACTACTGGAAAACTCATTTTTAACTCTTTATTCTTAGTTCTTAGTTTATCTGCCCCTTTCTTCTCCCTGCCCAAGAAGACAGAGTAGTTATTGATTGAAAGATTCCTGGAGGTTATATTACTTCTCCGGAGCATATTTTTTAGTTTCTCTTGTCTGCATTCACGGTAATGCAACTTGCAGGGATTGCAGCGGATGCTCTTCAGTGCACCTTTTCCCCATGCTTTTTCTAATGATATCAGTACCTTTTTTGGCTTTCTACCTGCAACTTTTGAAAGAAATTTGACTTTCAGTTCATACAAGCACAGCATAATCATTCTTTTGGGAAACAGTAAACACTGGTTTATTTCTAGGAGTGGAAAAAAAAGGAAAAAAGGCAACAACCAATGAATAATTACTTCTGAGTTTTTCTGTGAGTTTAGAAAGAAATTTTGGAGTAAATCCATGTCATTTCTTTAGTCAGTTTTATTCACTGCTGATGCTCATGTCCTTACCTTTATCCTAGTAAATCATATAATCATAAAACTGCTCAAACGGAGAGGGAGTGAAAAGTAATCAAAAACCAAATGGAAATAAGAGAGAACAGACAAACTTTAAACTCTTTTGACTCACTATTTCAAAACAGCAAGCGACTGACTGTAGCCTAGGTCGGCTGGTACTGCTCTTATTGCTGTTACCATAGCAGAAACACAAAAATGTGATTAAATAAATAAAGCTAATCAATCAGAAGTAAAAAAACAAGTTTGCAGTAAAAACAGCTCAAGTTAACCTATTCTCAGAGGACTTTGAAAGCAAACATACTTCTAAAGATGTACTGTGAGAGATTTTAGGCTCAGCTGCAGGGGAGAAAAAAAAAAAAAAAGGTATCCTTTCTCTCTTTTTGGAAGGATTAAATCTGTCCTGGAAATTAACCAAAGTGGACAAATGGGCCATCATTCAGAAACAACAGATTGAAGCCCAGAGTATGCAAAAGTAGGAAAAAAGACAAAAAATGGGCTGGAAAAAAGGCTACTGGATCCTACTAAGGAACGCTAATAATGGGGTAAGCAACCCAAGCACATTAATTGTCTTTACTTGTCTCTTGTGATATGGAAAGTATCCTAAAAGAACTAAAAGAAAATGAAACAGACAAAAACATAACAGTCCCCCTGGTCTGAGTCTACAAATCCATAAATAATGTAAATTTTTTTGTCAGACTATTGCACAAGAGGTAACATTTTCTAAATAAGAAAAGACACGAAAAGGTCTGGTCTCTGTAGCTGGAACTAAAGTGTAACCCATTTCTCTCCTTTAAAACACATCTCAGCCCTCTACAAATGTTTATCTAAAAAAGGAACAAAAAATAAGGCTTAATCTTCTGCATGTAGAATAAGGCAGATGTTGGGAGTACTGAGGCTCAAAGACACGCTAGAGCTAAATGGGGGTAGTTTGCTTCGGAATTGGAATGAAACAAACAGATATTGTAAAGTTGTAAGGATGAGAGAACAGAAAGCATTGCTCAGATCAGCAGTTTGAAGTTAAGTTGTGGATCTGGGGGTGCTTCTGGATCCTGTTCCCGTGTCTAAGCAGCCTCCCTGCAGCACTGGTGTCACTGCAGAGCTGCACAGAGCCAGGACTCTCGCTGTTCACTGGGGCGACTGTTTCTTCTCAGCTTGACAAATGACATGCGGCACTGACAGAATCCTTATCCTTTGCTGGCCATCACCTCCACGGACACTGGCCAGAACAGCAGCAGCAGAAACATACCCTCCAACTCTGATTTAATCACATGGAGCCCAGGAGACTAGTGAATAGAGCTGTTAACTCTCTGGTTTGCTTTTCCCATCTGCATTTTATTAAACTGAGAGTAAGATTTATTCGCTTTTTTAACATCAGGAGCTGCTGGTGTCCAAGATGATGGTTGACGTTAAGGTACACATGCACAGTTTAACCTGGCTGAGGGCCAGAAAGGGCTATAATTTCCAGCCTAGACAATTTATTTGCAAAAGGACACAAAATCCCTCTGCTCTCAGGCATTTCTGAAAGGATGAGCACTACAACTTCCACTCTCCCAGGAACACAGTACATAAAGAGCTCTGTAAAACAGTAGGCTCTCCCAGACGGGCCGGCCTCTCCAGGCATGCAGGCAAACACTTCAGCTTTACTTTACTCCTGACAGCCCCTACACAGTCACAGCTACCAATGAGTTTCTGATTTCCACTTCAGGAATCTTAAGTAGATTGGAGATATCAACTCAGTGCATAAATATTTCTTTTAAAAGCCAAGAATTCTGAGAGTCTCAGCTGGGGAATTTTACTCTAGGAGAAGTGAAATCGTATGTCAGGCTCTCCGACGCAAGGTGGGATTGCTGAAACACAGGCACTTGCATGTCTAAAAAGCTACGGAGAGAACAAAAATCTTCTAAAGGAGGGAAAACGAAACTAAAAGATGTGCTTCTGAACCACTTTAAAAATAAACTCTTTTCAAACAATATGGTTAACTCAAGATAGAAGGGTAAAGTATGCATTTTTTTGGAACTGTAAGGAGGCTTCTCTTAAATTCATACATTTAAACTACTGACAGATATAGCCCCCAAAATCCAGAGCTTCTGTGCGAAAAGCCTCTAGCATTCTTGACATTTTTCCAAAATGTCTGAGCTCCTCAACAACAAGCTCTTTTCAAAAACATGCTGCTCCCCACCTCATCTCTTAATCATCACTTATCCCATCAAAACTCACATGCCGATTTCTTCAGTTTTTCTATAGCGTTGTTGATCTACCCTGACACTGTGGATCACCAGCTTTGCCATGATCTACAAAACCGGCGTATTCTGGTCTCTCCAAACAAATGCCTTCAAAATAGCATCATATGAATATCGTATTTACTGTAGCACCTACATGCAGCATCATCCCATTCTAATGGTTCTTGTAATATAATTCTTTATGATACCCCTGTATGGCATTAAAAAGTATCTCTGAATACAAGACAACATTGATATTTCAGTAGAAATAGAAAACAAAATGTATTTCTCAGAGTCGATGCAAAGCTCACCATTGGTATGCACAAATCAGTGCTTCGGTCACACACGTCTGTCTTCCCCACAAGCCTAGATAGTTCCATGTACGACGGTTCATGTTCAGAATTGACTTGCAATGTTAACAAAAAAACAATGACTTTTGGTACTCTTTCATTCTAGAAGAATAGGCCATTTTCTTCAAGCTTTTACACATTTTTATTGTCTATGAAATGACAGGAGGAGCTGTGCCTGAGCCAGTACAAACAGAGCTGTATTTTTTTTTTTTTTTTTAATGTAACTTTAAAGAGTACTGGCAGAAAATGATGGAATCTGTAGATATTTTTCAGTTTTCTTGCTTTCTTCAAGGTAAAGAACTTCATTACTTTACTGAATCCTCAATTCTGTTTATGTATTTTATTCTGCACGTTAAAAATAGAATGTATAAGTGATTCTTATAGCAGAACCATTTCTCTAAATCCAATCTCTTAGCACCATGTTAAATCTCCTTCTTTGATTGTCTTTTCAAATGAACAGGGCTTGAGGGCTCTGCCCCGAACTACCACTATCACCTATCACAACAGTTTCCTTTCAGAGATACAGCTAGGATGCAGCCTATTTATAGCAATATCACTAGGAACTTGATTTATGGCTGATTAAGATGGGTCAGGGTGACCCATCCCACAGAGAAGGGTATCTGTTGTCATGCATAGCAGCACCTCCTGTAGATGCTGAACAACTTCTGGGATGAGATACAGGTCTCTCCAAGTGCACTGAGGCACAGTAGGGACCCATATTACTACAGAAAAGCACTGTAGGTGAATTTAAATAATAGTTTTTTGTTGTTTTCTTCTGCTTAGAGACCACAAAAAGCCCCCATCTCAATGTCCTCAAGATCATTTTCCTACTGTGTACTTGCCATCATTGCTTCAATACCAAAACAAAGTTCTTCCTTTTCCAGCAGTTTGGACACAGAAAGCCCAGCTCTGCCGGCTTGGGACTGTTTATCGGATTCTCCACGAATATTACGAAAAGTAGTATTTTGCAAAAATGTCTACTTTTTCCATGTAGCTACTTCTGCTTACAGAAAATCTGGTGGAAGTCATAGAATACCTCCTGCCAAAGGCTGTTTCATTAGTTATTTAGACAATTTCCAAGACTAAGTAAAATAGATACAGAAGGATATGCAACATTATTATTAGTAAACTAAACTCTGGTTACACATTACGCCAACCAATTGCTTGGATTTAAAAAATATAGTTCAAGAAAAAAACAAGTGAAGGTGAATATCTTTAAAGAATCAAATTTCTTGCTAAAACAACTGTCAAATTGCTATTTATATAACCATTAAAATATTGGGGAGAATTCAATTTACCTTTTCATGCAGCGTACTTTATTTGTAAACTTCTTGTTAATTTTGAAATAACTTCAGCTGTATTCCTTACTAGCCACACTCTCAGAGGTCACTGCCTATAGATGTAATAATCTCATGTTAATTCCTTCTTCATACTTTCAGCAATGAGTACACTAGAATTAGGGTTGAGTTTTATTCTTTTTTTTTGCCAAATATTCTTTGCAACTACAAATGTTTAATTAAAGGTCGTTAGACAATTTAAACTTCTCAGAAGAATACAAATAAAAACTGTTAATGAAGTAAATATCTGTTTAATTTACAAACATCAGTATTATTACTGATATCAGTCCCAATAAGACAAAGCACACTGCATTACACATGTACATCTAACTTTTTTGTAAAAAAAATAATAAAATAAAATTGAAAAACATCTGCATTTTTTACAGGGTACCCTGGGTTTTACTGAAAGAAGAACACAACCCACTATTAATGATTACCAATTCTACATTATAATTTAGCAGCAACATGTTAACATGGGGAACATTAGGGCAGTAAAGTAGTTTTATTATTCAGGGAAAGTCACAGTTCTTGATAGCACAGCCTTTTTTTTCTTCTCTTTTGTAAAAAAAAGGTAAAAAGCTCCATGGGAATATTACTTTAAAAAGATCTACTTTCTAATGTCATTTTCTACACGTCATCTTATTTTCTGTAAGTACTGTATAGGGAAAATTAACTTCTATACAATTGCCATCTAGTGTAAAGACATTTTGTTATACATTACAGGTTCTTGGAAAGTCTTCTGAATATCTGCTGTATGTGAAAATTGCAGATTGTCATTACTTTCAGACTCAGTAACACCAAGTGGTCAGATTCTAAGGAAAAGAAGTAGGGAAAGGGAAGGGAAGAAAAAAAACAGACCAAAAACATTTACCCCAAGACGACATGCTACGTTAGTTCTATTGCAAAAAATCCTGATAATTTTAAGTCTTTAAAAAAAAAAAAAAAAAAAAAAAAAAAACAACCCAAAATACAAAAATACCAGGACAAATATAAATTAATATATATTAAAGCATTGAAAAACAGTAAAAGGGGTGGCCTAAAAGGGTTAAGTACAAAGTACTTTGATACAATAAATATTTCTCAATGAAACTGAATACTGTATAGAATTGTTTAGAACTCATAGAAACAGAAATCCATATTATTACTAATTTCTCCATCAATAATCTATTTTTTATCATCCCTGTAACATTTATATTACAAAAAATTAATACTGGAAAAGGGCAGATAAACACTTTCTGTATGCTTCTTTTGCTAACATGCTGACATAAAAGTATACATCATCAGGAGATTTCAGGATTATAGTATATTCTTGTATCTCCCATTTCCCATCCACTAAATGGGAACCCCATCTTTGCCTTAATATTTCCAAAACATAAACCGTATCTAATACAATTGTTATTTCTGCATAATCTCATTCTTCTCACTCATAATGCTTCCTCCTCCATAGGTAAGTGATCGGTATGGTCTGTCAAGACAGTAAAATATACTGATACGAAAGTGAAAAAAAACAAGCCTCATGTTCTGGTCAACATTTCATCTCTGAGCTGTCAATTGAAAGTCACATGTGTATAGTGTCAGTGTATCTTCAGCAAGTTATAAAGAAGAATCCATGTTAAAAGCAGTTAAGTTTCCCATCACTGTTGCAATGTTACCAGGTCTTTTTTTTCCTTCAGTGCTCCTCTTGGCTATGAGAAGTCTCAGTTCAAGCACTTGAATCTTTTTGCAAATGGAGAAAAAGTCTTTATTCTCGTAATAAAAATAAGTCTGTTCTGTATTTTACAATATATTTCAAATATTTCCACTATGAAGCTTTAATTAGTCCGACACGGTCAATAAGTATACAACATTTTCAAAAGACAAGTGTGACAGGGGCACATTTAGGAGGGGCAATTTGTACAGCCACACTTTACCACTTTTTCCACCTCGTCCACAAACGAGGACCCATCAGTGCATTCAAAAGAATATTTCCGCCTCTTGCTCCTGAGCGGTCCACAGCATTGCCCGTTTGAGCATCCTCCTTTACATTCTAGTCTCGATACCTTCTTGGTCGTCTGGCACGCAGCATACCCTTGCTGCTTTTGGTAGTAATCTCGGACTCGTTCCCCTCGACAAGAGATTTCTGTAGCAAACAACATTTAAAATAAGAGATATGTGTTTCAGATGCACGTCAAAGAATGGTTGACATTGCTCAAGAAGATGTTGTGGCTAGCATTGATATTTTAAAGTATGACCCAGGCTGTATATTGGAAACTTGGTGTCCTATCAAACACTATTTGATAAATACTCAGCTTTATTTCTTATGCCTTCTATTTTCAGTAAAGTTTATACTATGTATATGTAAACCATAAATACAAAGCTATTACAATGACAAGAAAATTGGAAGCTTAAATCTTTTCCTCTTTTATAAAAATACACATCTTCTGTTCTTACATTGCTTGCAGATGGTTCTATTTACCATAGGGAAATGTTTCACAGAGCATGCAATTTAATTTATTAGACCTGGAGTTTAATATTATTCAATCTGTTATTTAATACAAGTTACATTCCACTAACTTCATAAATTACTGAGGTATAAAACCAGCTAAAAAGGAGACATCTGTTAAAAGTTCTACAACCATACTCTTCTGTTCTATTCACATCTATGTGCAATACAAAATAAATGCCATCTGGGGTAGGGGAGACAGAGGGAGAGGGAACGCTTTGATAGACAAAGGAAGAAGAAAAAGGTAGAGGGAAAAGTCATCCTGTTTTCATCCATCTCACCTGCATAATTCGCTGTGATAAATCAGTTGAAGCTGAGAGGTCAAAAGTAGAGTTTGTGATAAAACTAGGAGCAGAATCATTGGATTTGGCTTCTCAGTTGCAGAAGGCAGAGAAACAATACATATGGAAAGATACAGCAGGTAAAAGGTAATAGTTAAATATAGTAAAAATGTGCTTCTGAATAAAGGGAAAAAAGAGAGAAATGTTTTCACAGCAAAACATTTGATGAAAAAGTCTTCAAAATGTAAAATGTCAAAATTTATGGAAAAAGACTGATATTTCTCTCACTGAGATAAACTCAAAAAAAAAATGTGTGTGTAGTGTGGGGAAAAAAAGTTGGTAATGTTTTTGGCTGTTCATGTTTTAATTAAAAAAAAACTTTTTTTTTTTTTTAAGAACAAAACAATGACATGACTTTAAAAAATGTATGTATTTATTTATTTTTACCTTTATCACAGCTGTCCCCTGTGTATCCACTGCTGCACTCGCAATATGGTTTCCCAAGTCCTGAAAGCCTGCATTTGCCATGTTTACACCTGATGGATTGGCAGGGGTTAAACAGCATTTCCTCTTCATCACAGAGGACTCCCCCATGTCCCTGCAGGCATTTACAACTGTATGAAAACGCATTGATCGGCAAGCAGGTACCATGCACACATCTACAGGGGAAACAAGCCCAAGAGAATAAAAATAAATTATTCATCAAAGTTCAGGCTAAGAAACATTAACTACAAATATTTTGGACTGCGCTCAGAAGAAATTTCTCTTGTTACTAATGGACTTTTTCTGTAAAGTGAAGTGGATTATAAACTTTTTGGAATTGGAACAGATGTTTACACAAAAGAAGCTGCAGTACAGAGCTCTGCTTCACCAGAAAACAGCCACTGTAGATGTGTTATGGAAGATTTTTACAGGTCACAGTTATTAACAGCAACAATTCCTCTCTACTAGAATTTTCTGCATGCTTTTGGCTGTGAGAGGAATACAGCAAGATCAAACCCAAATGAATAAAGCATTAGGTTCAAATATAGAAAAAAAAAGGATACTCACCTGAAATCCCGGCCCTTACAAAAAATATTGACACTCATGAAGTTTGGGGCTCCCAGCACAAAAGACAGGTCATACTCTTGCTAGCTGAATGTTTTCTGCTCTAAGCATTGGCAGTTTCCAAGCTGAACAAGTGCTTGGAAGTACATTCTCCAACCCCCTGTCCAGCCACTAGCATGGTCATCTAGCAGATGAGCCTGGTGTTTGCTTCCCTGGGAGCGAGCAGTGCTCAGTGCAGAAATGTGCACAAGGTGAGGCTGCACATTGTCACGTCTCACCCAACTAGTAGGACTAAGCTAGCTGCTCTCTCTGTTGGGCTCTCGTAGGTGTTTGTGGCATGCTCAAATCTTGTGTTGGACCAAAAAGACTGTGAGAGTTAAGCTGCAACTGTGAAGTTCTCATGTGCTGTATGGGAACATATAGCCAAGCGTAGTTCTCTAAGAGAGACGTGTTCTTTCCCAAAAGAAGGATATTTAATTACCTTGTCCTAGATGTAAGCTGAAGATTAGAGTAATTCATCTTCCGAGAGCATCACAAACTGCCTGGAATAAAATCTCTCCCTTTTGTTCTTTTGGTGACATGGGATCAATAACTTTTCCTAAAAATAATGTCACTTCCGTCTATTGTTCTGTTGATACAGAAGTTTTCTATCTATATGTAGTTTCCTAGGGAGACCACAAGTGGGATTCCTCTGTAGGGAAGAATGCAATTTCACACTCACAATGTTGCTCCATAATGTTGCTTCTCTCTGTTCCGTAAGATTTCCAGCCCCTAAACCTATTTAGTAGGTTGTGGTTGCCATGTAAATAAATAAAATAAAAAAGCTTCAGATTAAGAAAAAAATCCTATTTGATCTAAAATAAAATCATTTTCTTCAATTTTGAAGACTGCAAAAACTCACATAAAATGTCATTTCATAAATAAGGAAAACTGAAATGTTTTATATGAAATATTTTGTATTACTGGAAACCTTTTGCTTTTACTCTGCTCCTTCAGTCCAATAGGAAATTTGATAAAACTGAAATGAATAGGCAACATATTTTAACTTTGACATCCTGCATTACCTATAAAAAACTGTTTCAGTTTATAAATGTCACCAAGATCCCCTAATAAATGAAATCTGCATTACAGTTTTCTGCAGCTTTATTCTTGATTCTCTGTGAGCACTTTAGCATGAGTACCTAACTGTTGGGACCAAAGCAATAAGAGCATGGGGAGATAGTCACATCATATCCACAGGATATTCAAATGGAAGGCACAATACTTCCTCCATTCACATATCCATTTTGGGATTCAAAACTGCAAAATTATACCTAACTAATAGCTCTGACCACATCCAACTTGCCTATTATGCAGGAGTCCATACTTCCGAAGTAGCGATGTTCCCTGTAAAACTCCAGACTGTTCCTGTGGTTGAAGTCTGATACTCCAAGACCATAAGAATAAGCAACTCAAAAGACAAGGGCCATATCAAAAAGCAACGTATTCTCATTTAGTTTTCCTTGTGTTTTGCATTTGATCTATTTGCCACTTGCAAAACAACCACATGTTGGACATCTGATCTATGAAGTTATTCAGATGACACTGACATCATGACATATTCTCTACAGGCTGTTATAGATATCAAAGCAATCTGTGGCAGGATCTTTGGTAAAGTTCTGCTTCACTTAGAAGATGATTAAATCTTAGCTAATGCCAACTCCCATACTTCTGCTTCCACCTGTTCTTTGAAGTACTAAATTTCATCTTCAGAATGTACTGAAAGGCACATCAAGCCAAGTGCAAACTCTCAGGCACAGTTTCATCTTATCTAATTTTAGGTAGCTAGTCAGGCACTCAAGTTAGATGTATAGTTACCATAAGCTCTGCACAGAGTCACAGACAGAAACATGCATATATATCCAGAAAGTGACCACTTGAGGTTACTTGAAATGTCTTCACTCTTAGAAATGTATTTTTCCTTTAGTAACTGTAAACTCTGGCTCAATAGATTTCTAACTCAAGCACCTAGATCTAGGTAAAATAAATCTAAATCTCAAGCTTTTTTTTATGTTGTGTGGGGATCCAGAATCTCTAAAAGATGAGATATTGATCTGATCTTCAAAACTTAGACCACAGTGACACCTTTGTTTCTCAGATAAGATGAATGTTATACTATACCACAAGGGCAAAATCCATCTATTCAAGAAACAGGACTTAGGCTTGAATCAAAAAATAGAGAAACAAATTACACACGACAACAAAAACCTCTTTCATTATAAATACACTGTTCTGGTTTGGCTTTCTCCCCTAAAAAATCATAGCACAGTAGACAGCTGAAACAAAAACAAAACAGTATTTTTGAGAGCTAACAAAACACTAACATTGTGCTCACTTAATTCTGTGCTGAAAGAAATTCCAAACTGCCTGTACCTGCTATTTGCCGAGTTCATTGTAATTCATTGCAAAAAGCACTCAGACAGGATATGAAAATGTATAGTTATAAGAACCTACGTAGAATCTAATTTTTTTAGGATACTTTGAAGAAAATCTTTGTGTTCTCTTACTGTAGAACTAGATATTGACAATTACATTTTATTTTGATTCCCAAAGTACAAAAAGGATGTGGTAGACACTACATATGTATGATTAATCTGCTATGCCTGCCTTTCTTTAGTCTCCTAAGATACTGCAAAAAAAGACAGCATAAGAAAAAGACCTCATAAATAATGAAGTGCTACAATGGTATGCCTCAAATTTTCATTGCTGTGGCTCTGGGAAGAGTTAGAAACTTAATAATCCTAAAACATTCCATAATTTATATAAACAAAAACATACTAAGTGGAGAACAGAGTTTTAAAAGCCAGTCTCAAAGACAGACCATATGCCAGAAGATCACTTAAACACCACTGTGTCTGCAAGTTGAAAATCATCTCCTAGCAAGCTCAGGCCATTTTAACTCAAAAGTTAAAAGGCCAGAGCACTAGAAAGTAGCAGCAGCAGTCAAAAAATCCAAACAGACTCGCTTTATTCTAGAAGTGTAGAATGAGTTGTCAAAATGAGATTTCGCCACAATATATTAAAAACAGACAGTGGCAAAGGCAGACAGAATGCCTTCTTGTTGCACAAGGCCAATAAAACCCGCAAAATTTTGAACCTGTGAAGTTTCCAGTCTTCTTGTGCTGGGAGGTTCAGAGCCAAACAACTGAATCCGTCTCTACAATAGCTTTGTAAGACACTTAGATATAAACATATATATATATACACACATACCTATATATATATATATAGATGTATATGCATACATATACCCATCTCAATAAACGTAATAATAATAATAAACATAAAATATGCAAGCTAAAATGCTTTAGTCAAACCATACAGGAACAAAAATATAACTTCAGCAAAAGAATCAGCAAACATGGACTTAACCAGGAGTTAAAAATAGAAATCTTTTTTTTTCTCTCTAGCCCAAGCTGGGAAATATAAAAATACTGGATATATTTACTGTATCAAGCTTTTTAAATACATTCAACAATAGTAAAAATCTTATTTTTATAAAGTTATAAATAAGGAAATGGATTTCTAATCTATTTGCATGTTATTTAAAGTGATTTTTGTACCAAGTGTCTTTTAAACAGCTGCACTTGAATTGATGTAATTCACATCACTGTAGAATTGTGTGCAGGTACACAGGCTTCAATCATATCCCTTGTTAAGGTTTTAGACAGAACTTCAGTAGGTCTGCTTATCTGGTTCTCCAAATTGGAGACTTTTCCTCACTATGTCAGTGTATTTCATTTTTTTATAGAAAAAAATGAACTTCTAAAGAAAAAACAAAACAAACAAACAAAAAACAACAACAACAAAAAAGAACAACCCCGTAACAACAGAATTATATGCACTACTGTTCTGTCTTGAGGAAGGACATACTTATTTCCAAGACAAGGGTCATTAGTTTGCTGATCACAGAGGGGTCCAGTCCATCCTCCTTCGCACTCGCAGGAGAAGCCTGACTGGCTGGTCGCCTGGCACGTCCCGTGCACACACACTTTCTTATGGCACGGCTCGCAGCCTGGAAGAATCCCCACTTGCAGGGGCACATTTCTGAAGTCCTGGAGCTCACTGTTGATATACAGATTACGAATGCAACCATGGAAGCTGGTGCCATTCTGTCCTGGAGACTGGCGCAAAGCTGCAATGTTATTTTTCACAGGCATGCCTAGAAAATGAATAAGAGCAATAATCAGTGTTACCTATGGTACATTTTTCTATAGCATTTTCCCTTATTTCTTCTATATTTAGAATAGAACTTTCTATATTCTTAAAGATATTTGTTCCTATTCATAGACATTTGGCCTACACAGATGAGCACTGGGTTTGCATTTTAGACCTCTTCATGGTTGTCAAGCATGCATGCAAACCAAGACCAAAACCAGAGGTCTGTAGCTTCAGCTACAGAGATGGATAAAGGAAGCCATGTGGGAAGGTTGTAATGGTGAAAGGGTTTGGATATGTGACTGGTTTTGACTCAATGCTCTTAAGCATAGAATAATTGTAATTACTTTCTGAAACTTGAAACAGTAGAAATTATGTTGAAATTTAGCGCTTCATACTTGATTTTTATAAACTCCAAATAGACTCAAAGATGAATGAATTTAGTAGGACCGGTGGGAGCCTGCAAACTTGGTGCTGACACCCACAGTTCAAACGTGATATTTTGTATACTAAAATTTTTGAAAAGTTCTGTTTTGAGACATTCAGTAACTATCAATCATGTTTTTGCTGCTCATGTCTGAAAACAGATTCATTAAAAATATTCATATTTTGATATTCACGATTTTAAACACAGATATCTGACTATAAAAATTCAATATCAAAACCATTATGAGTAGATTAGCTCTAATTAGTACAAATACTTATGTTGCTGATTATTTTCAGAATAATTTATCTGTTTTAGTCTATAATTACTACAGGTATAACTGGAGCAGAAGGGTATATGTGATGCAGTTATCATCTTCTTGTGATCAATGTGAAGCTAATTCAAAAGGAACATTACTGAAATATCATTTGCTTATATCAATAGGCTTTCTTATCCTTCCACCTCGGGTTTTATTCTAACATACTCCTAATGTATCAGTCTGCATTAGTTAATCCTTAAGATATTAATTTCAAATAGTTAATATAGAAATGCCAAAATGTCTCTTGAGTGAAGAGAATCAAAGTGCCTTGAACAGTAAAGAAGGATCTGTTCACTAGAAAACAAATGATCTTGTTAATGGCACAGGTTTATTCCTAAGTAAACTCAATGATTTCAAATCTGATACTTAGTATCAGAAAACAACCAGGGAACAGGTAGTGTTCTGCCTTGTTGCTCCTTAATCACGTAAAGTGGAGCTTGGTGATGAGTTTATATAGTTATTCAGAATGAACAGTTGATGCAGAAGTGCTAACCAACCTAATCAAGTAAACTGGCTTTTCATTCAGAGGTTATTGTAATTTCATCTGTGCTAGGCTTCACTGATTACAGAAATGAGCACTACTGTATCCATAACTGCTGAGGAGCATAATCTTTTCTCATTTTACCAGCTAAGTGAAATTATCTTGGAAGTGCTTAAATTCAGAGTGCAAACAATGATTAGTTGCCATGTGCCATTTTCTCAATACCCAGGGACAAGACAGAGTTATCAAGTTAGTTTCCATTATGCAAGTGTCAGGAATTTTTAACTTGAGTTCTGGGAAGCATATCCACATGATTCACACCAGATATAAGGCATACCATGTCTGATTCAGAGAAGTCTTTGTCTGTGATGTGCAGTATGCAAGACACTTGGAAACACAAATTAAGCATATACACAAGCTTTCAGTGTATACAGTTGATACTTGTTCTAGCCGCTAAAGGAAGTGTTACAAAGGATGTACAAATGCTGTCCATTTTCTTCACCAATATTTTTAGATAATCAGCATCCATTCAGAAAGAATTGCCATAGAAATCAGGCAGACAAATAATTCAACTCTTGTTTTCTGTTTGTCAAGAAAGTATTTCCTCCTCTCTCTTTCTTTAACCTTTTGCTCTCAGAATCTGACTAAAAGGAAGTAACCAGGTTCAACATAAGAGCTCTATTAAATACTAATCATACAATGACAGTGCCAAGTGAGTATTGAGTTTAGAAGCTGCCGCAATGAAGCAGGTGGCAGGTGCAAGTGCAAAGTAGTAGACACCCTACCTGTTTAAGAAGTAGAAACTTTCATGAAACAAAGTGCCATTCTTAGCTGAACCCTAGTAAAATATGCTCTAAATTCTGACAGAAGAACGTGAAACATCAGTGAAGTCTGTGACCTTTTGGAGGGCTTTTGAGAAGAAACAGACAGTCCCTTTAGACTTCTCACCAGAAGCTATAAAGGGCTTTCAATACAATTTATAATATGCTTTTGTTTTAGAAAGACTGAAAAATATCTAGTATATGTAGTCTGATCTCATAAGAGAGCCATACAGTTAGGAAAAATGTCAAAAAAGTATAAATTGATCAAACCACTTTTTGCCAAAATAAGTTTAAATTACTCCTTCCTAACCAACCCCAGAAATTATGACCCAAGAATAACTGTGTTAAAAAAAAAAAAAAAAAAGAAAGAATGAAAAAAGAAAGAGGAGAGAGAGAAAAAGGCATACAAGGGCTTGCTGTCAAATCTGAATTTCATTCATTCTGCCAGCTGAGGTGATGCTTACCAGAAATGCCATTTTAACAGGAAGGTGAGAAGTGTAAGTGTAAGCTATATGATGATATAGGTGTCAAACTTAGACTTTGGCAAAGATAGAAATACTGCATAAAATCCTAGTGAGAATTTGAGTTCTTAACTGACGGAAATGTGTGATCAAATTCTCTAAAAATTTTAGACACAGTTGGGAAAGAAAAAAATGAATGACTTTCAAAAGTGGGTAATATAAATATGAGTGCAAAAGGTGAGTTTCTCAAATACTTTAAAGACAATAAATAGACAAATACAGAAACCCAAAAGTTGAGAAACTGAATATATGTCTGCTGTTTTTATTTATCTTATGCTTCTCTAACAGCAGTTTTCATTCTGTTGTGGACCAAAGTTTTCAATGGCAGCTTAAAGAATTTTCTGATTAGAGACTGAATGTGAAGAGGACAAATAGCAGGTTATGCAGTGCCATCAAAAGTTCAAAAGAGAATGCTAATTAAAAGAATGGGCTTTCATCCTTCATTCTACAAAACAAATTGGGTCAAATGATCATAATTGTTCCTTATAATTTATCTGCACAAAATTATCTACTACCAGTTTTAGAGAAATGAACAATACTTCCTCTCAAAAACAAGCACCCTTTTAACCCACCCACAAACCCAATTCGCTGACACATACTGTGAGGCAAAGTAATGTAACTCTCCAGCCTGTTTGCTTCCTACCCAATGTCACAATTCTTACCAGACCTTTAAAGAGAAATTATACTTCATGGCTTTATATCTTCCTATAATTTCACATCTACAGTGAAATAGAAATGTAAAACATTACCAAAACACAGTACTAGTATTCTGTATTCATGGCACAAGCACCACTAAATCTTCAGGTAACTAAACATTGGAGAACTCCTGTTAAATACACTCTTCAACATAATAAAAAACAATGTAACAATAGCTACAAAATATTACAAAATTTTACAGTGAGAATCACATCTCTCTACTGATAAAAATGCAACTACTACACTTGAGCTATACATGCTTCATTTTTTAACTAAATCTCAAGGATTGCACTGTTATTTATTGCTATTTATCCACTACTATTTGTTAAAATTGAAAATACTGAGACCATCTGCTGAAATTTTATCTTAAGGTGTGACTCAGTGAACGAGTCTCTTAGCATGTGTTTTTCAGTGTGTATTACCAGACTAAATTAGTTATGATGCTGACTTTAAGAAACAGTAAAATGCTCTTACCTCCTACATATAGTGGAGAGTCAAAATTCAGAGTGGACTGCTTAGACAAGTTGGTAATTATCTTGGGGCTTCCTCCATCAACAGACAAGGACAGAATCTGATCCATGGCTAGCAGTTCCACAATGTGGAAATTACCATCATTAATAGTTTCCACGCTGCAAAAATAAACATTAATACTAAGTTTAAGAAGTTTATGCACTGCTTAGAATAGGTTTTATCATCTTTCCTTTAAACAGTATATTTTCAAAATAGAACTTCTCCAGGAGTGCAGTTTCCTAAAAATTAGGTTTTAGGAAAAGGTGTTCATGCATGCTTAAGAGCTAACACAGCATAATATCCCTTCAGTAACACTCTATTAATAATATGTATTTATTTTAATTACTCGTAGCTCTTTCCCATTCAAAGTTAATCTTGTTGCCACCAAATGAAGAACTAGCTTGGCTTGTATTTTAAATGTCAATAGAGATGTGTTTAGTAGGCAGAATGACAAACACAAGGAGTTTGGAGTTCCTATGCAACAACAACATTTAAAAAATCAAATTTGTTTAAAACATTATTTGACTCGGTGTTTACTGCATGCAAGCATGTGTATTGTAGATGTTGCACAGTATTCAGTTAACATATCCTGCAGGTCCTGAACTGACTCCAGTGCTGTATAAACCTGTTATTTCATGGAACCTGAGGCTGCATCTAATAGTAGACCTGTCAGATGAAGTCATGTCATTGGTTCAGACAACTGTACTAATGTTAGCACTGAAGTAATTTCTTTAGTTTTCCATGTATGTTTATCTGTGTCTAGCTTTTGACTAGTACAGAGAACTATTGCAGTATTTTTTCCCATTGTGTCGTATTCCATATCCATCTACCTGCGATCAGGTCCTGAAGACAGAGATGAAAAAACACCAAACATGGGGGGCTTAGGGTGTGCAGGGACAAGAACTCACAATAAGTTCCAGAAATGTTTGTCTGTGCTTATCAGCCTCGATATCTAAATGGCAAATGTAGATATTTAAGATCAGGAAAATTCTTCAACTGAGCACAGTTTAAGTATGCCACAGAAGGAAGGATATTATTACTCAATTCAATGCAAGAGATATCCTGTTGTTTACATTACTTCTAGCCTGTTCCCCACTGAGGAATGAAGAGCTGAGGATCCAGCTGCGTGGAAGACATGACAGCAAGCTGCCGTCCAGAGACCTTTAGGACCAGACTCAATAGCCACTCCCATAGAAAGATCTGTTTGCTTCAGACCTCCATCAATTAAGTTAGCTTAAACTTGGCAAAAATTTATTCAAGCTAACCATTGCATGATGTTATCCTGAGAGAGACTGGGAATAGTCATTCAGACAGTTGGCTCTTCTCAATATGAAAGCAGTAGATTTTAGGTGGATTAGCTTCCTAATTCTGACAGTGAAATAAAGCAAATTACCTAAGGATGTGTTTAGAACTGTTTAGCAAAGTTTAACTAACTTATCTGTTCTTTTTTTTTTTTTTCCTGGAAATGATCAGGAGCACTCACAATGTCATTTACAGAGGTGATATATTAAGGAGCTTCCTAGTTATTTACACTCAGCAGTTGGGGACAGGCTGAGCTCACTAGCAGTGAAAGGTCTGTGTGCACTCCATCAGCTCTGTACGTGACAGCGCAAACACAGAGCCACGTAGACATGGGCAGAATAAACACTTTTGGGGAAGGCAGGAGGGGAATGTCCACAGCCCACATGGGAAAAGAAAAAGGTCAGAGATCACCATTCCTAAAGAGTAAGATCTATTCAAGGTATTAAGAGTTTTGTCTACTATTTCAAGCACTAGGATTAATTTATTTAGCACACTGTGATGATTCCAGGAACAAAGTTCTCCCAAGAAATAAAAATGAATATGACTTAAGTAATCAAGGAACCCGAATATTATGTTCTTGCTCCAAGGAAACTGCCTTTCTCACAATAGTAAGGATGAGAGCAACATAGAACACACAGAACACACATTTTTATAGCAAGAGATCATTCTGGGGAGGTGTAAAAATAATGTGTGAAATAATGTGTAATAACCTGTAAAGGGAATGTGTCTCTGTTAGAAGTGATTATTAAAAGTTTCTATTTTAAACTGCTCCACTGGAAGAGAATGCAAATGCAAAAATACATAGAAAGAGGAGCCCTCCTAGGTAGGGTTATAAGGTACAAAAGTGTTTTAAATTATAGGGGAAATAAGCACAAAGCATATCTGTGCAATATTTCCTGCCAATGTGCTTATATTACTAACCCATTTCCCATTAGAAAATTAAGAACTGAATACATGAATCCTAATGAAGAAGTGCAAGAAAAAAATGATTTAAAACTTCTGGAACTCTGTATAACAATAAGGTTTTGGGAACACATATTCCCATATTTTTAGTAAATTAATGATGAAAACTAGTTTTCTGAATGTAAAACATTTTTTAGTGTCTGTTTGGAAGAAAAAAAAAAAAAAAAAGAAAAGAAAGCACACCAAAAAATTGCATGTCCAAACAGAACAAACCCAAGCGGACCAACATTTTGAAAACCATCCCCCAAGAACTGATTTTATGTATTGGTCTCGGCAGTGCCACCATCTCACTTCTGTGCTCAGACCGACTCTCAGAGCTTTTGGGCCGATGGTCCTTTCAGCAGTCAGCTCCCATGGGTAAAGCAGTTCTTCACTCTACACAGCTAGACTGCTCTTATTCATTCATCGGTAAATAAATAATGTGTTTTGTTGCTACTACAACCACCCCTGCAGGCTTTACAGATTTGCAGGCTTTGTACTTTCTTGCTGTAAACAACTTCCTATCTGAGTGTACAAACTATTTACTTTGTTATCTCTTATATACTTGTTAGTGTTAAAATGATATTACTGTGTTCTTTATCTTTTCCTGCTAAAACATAATACACAATTATCTGGAAAACTAAAATGGAAAAGTGTGAATTATATTACTGAGTAATACTAGAAAATATGGGGAATAGTTGAGAAATAAATAAATGTTTTGAATTGGGAAAAATTCTCTCAATGGATTAAACAAGATATAAAAAAAAAATCTAAAAATTGCCAATTATCTTGGTTCTTATTGTTTCTCATTTCTCAAAGCACTTAAGACCATCAGTTTTACAGTTAAACAGTTACAAATCTGCCAAAATAAAAATTAGAAAAAAACAATTCAACTCTAGACAGGACAATCTAGTATAAACTTATTTTTTTAGCACAATGCAAGATAAAAAAAATGTTAGTTTGAATAGTAAGTGAAAGAAGTGTTTTGTTCATTTTCATGTTTTGTTGAATACCTTACCTTTCTGTAAAATCACATCCTAATTTTAATAAATGCAAAATTATATAATTAAAATATACTATTTCCACACATCAAAACATTTCATGAAATTGTAAAATAGATACTGCATCCAAAAACAGAAAAAAAATTAAGATGCTTAGTGCAAAGCCTATGTTTCTACTACACAATTTCATATTGGCAAATATATATATGGCATATATAAAGGCATATATATATATTTTTCTGATTAGTGCTTTTAGTAATCTACTAAATCCACAGTTTCTTTGGTGTTATTACCTAACAAAGTTTAGCATTGTTTCCCAGCTACATAAATTTAAGCTTTCTATTTTATACTGCTGTCTGGGTGCAATTGTTTCTAGAAGTCATTTATTTTAAGTAAGATCTCTTATAGAATACAGAACAGTGTCACTTCTACAATCTTCAGCAAGTAAGTATATATTAGTTGCAGTTTTATAGCACTAAAGGTGTAAATACAGCAAAAGGAAAGATTCAAGGAGTTTTTTAATATTCCCTTTTACCTCTGAAAGCAATTTATAGCAATCATAATGGCAAACAATTGTAGCAAACAGCTTAAGAAAAATAAATGAGACCTGTTGACTTTTTGATCACTCTTGCAAAATCTGTTCGAGAAGAGTGACATCAAAACCTCATTGAAAATTCAGGTGATATTTTAACGTAGTAAGCTTCCAGAGAACTAGAGAAATTTGACTTTGAAACAAAATACAAAGATAAAAAAAGCAAATGTGGATTCTTTCTCTTAAAGATTTGGAAACAAAACTCATATCTTTGCCAAGGGTAGTGCTTTTTATCAAAATCTAATTTTTAGTTTTCTCTGCACAATCCAGGCAAGGGAAAAGTCCCACTTTTTATGACTGCTTAGCAGAAGAGAAACTGCCATTTCATTTCTTCTTATGTAGTGAAGTTCTGCACTTCACTCTGCAGTTAGAAAATCATTTGACAGTAACCCCCCTCCAAAAGAGTCACACTTCTGCGTGTGAGTTCTAGTAGAACATAAATGTACAATTTCTGTGTTGAAAGCTATCTCTCAGTCAATTTTAATTCAACAAATAATGTATCATCTTTCCTACAACTTTGCATGTTATTTTCTAAGTAAAACCATGCATTTTGGCAGTATGTTTTACACCACAAAATGTCTAACACCATACTGCATTTGTATATCATCTCTTTCACTATCTATTGGGAAAATGTGACTGTTGCCAGGAATTAATATGTATTTTGTTTCTGTTAGAAATATGTTTCATCTGGGCTTACCTGTATATAGCAGAGGCTGGATAAGATCCTGTGTCATAACTGACCCTCACTCTACCACGGTACAGCTCTACTGCTATATGATCTTTATCACCTTTGTACAGCAGGATCCCACTATCTTCATCTGTGGCAATCTAGATTAAAGAAAAGATAAAAGAAAAGAAAAATTTAGTCAAGAATAAATATTAAATTCAAATGCTCCATTAGGTCAATTTCTGAATTTACTGGTAAAATCTCTTATTTCACTGTGAAGTTCATGTGAAGAGAATAAAGCTCTTCAAGGAAACCACTAACTTTAGCTACTTTTCCACACTATAAAGAGACTTTTCTTGGTTTTGTAGTTTACAGCCCACAATGCAGAGTTTTTACCTGCAGAGTGATGTTGGTTTGGGGACGTATCTTGGCTGAAGGGATTTGTAGATAGGATTCCTTGTTCACAAAGTTGATACTGATCAGCTTTTCACACTTCTCACCCTGGTAGCCTGATAAACATTGACATCTTGGCTCACTCTCTTTTATGATACACTGAGCTCCATTTTGACATTCATAATTATCACAAGGGCTGGTGCGAGGTAGAACCATTGGAGGTGAAAACTCACAAAACAGGCCACTAAATACAAACAGAAAAAATATTATTTCCATGGAACTTGTGACTTTGACATAAGAAAGCCAGATCTTTCTGGCTCCAGATCTTTCTCACCTGTATCCTTCTGGGCAAACACATGTATATCCATTAACTGCATCAGTACACTGCGCTCCGTTTTTACATTTGTTGTCCTGGCAGTCATCAAAGTCAATATCACAGTGCTCACCTACATATCCAGGTGTGCAATCACACCTAGAAAATAGGAAAGTAAGTAGAATAGCACAGTGACTTTTTACCATACAACACGCTTATGATACAGTTGGGTAACTCCTGAACTGTTAAAAACACAAGAGAAAAAAATTCTTTTAATTTAGTTAAAACTAGGGACAGTAATGCAATGGATGGGGCTGTGTGTGTAAAGATCACATGCAGCCTAATCGTGTTATTATATGGGGAATCTATGTTGTAATGAATAGTTTGCCATTTACACATGCTTCCTCATTATCTGCCATTAATATCAAATATTTGTGCTTTAAATTTAGAGTGCCCTCATGAATCATTTTGACAGTTCTTCTTGGAATTTATGAGTAATGCTGAACACTAAAAATAAGCAATATTCTCAGCTGCTGAGACCCAGACAAATAATCCACTGGAGGATATTTTCTTTGTAAATTACTGAACAACTATGAATGGACTGACACATCCATTTATAAAGTATAGGGGTTAAACACACAATACTTCTCTTAAATTTCAACCAACAGGATTCACTATAAATAATTTCATGGTTATGAGCTATTCTGTGAATGAACTGGAGTCTCAAAAGAAACTCTCCCTGCCCTCCCTGGCAAAAGAGAGATAATTGAACTGTGTATTCTCAAACTAATATGTAAGATTAGTTTTCTTCCATACAACTCTGTTAATGTTAGTGGCATTTCTGCAAGTCATTCTCATTTATTAGACTGATTGAATAGTTATCAATCTGTGGAAGAGAATGGAAAAGATTACAAATCCATGCAGTTATGGTGATTTTGTTTATTTATTTTTATTAATACATATGTAATTAATTTCTTTAGACTTCGTAATTCATTTCTTGGTTTTGTTTTCTCTCTAGAACTTCTTCTAAAGCACCAAGAGGGATTTTAAACTGATGAAAACAACTTTAAAATATATGGGTAAGGAAAGGAAAAAGGAATAATTAAAAAGATGACTGAGAAACTTCCTTGAAGTTATGCTGAGTGTTATTTTATGATCTAGAATCAAAAGTAATGTGGCAGATTTATTAATGAAGCAATAAAGATACCAAACTAGTTTTACTGAAGTTACATGAAGAAAATAAACATAATGCACAACAATTTTAACCCAACAAGTCTGAAATGTGTCCACTTGAAAAATATCAACTCTTTGTTCATTTGAATATTACATATACTTAGATTTTTTGTTACATTCTACACAATGTGCAAATTTACTAGATATCCAAGGTCTGGCACAATAACACAACTCATATAAAACAGGTTTTGACAGTAGTTTCAAAGTGCAGGTTTCCCAAATTTACTAGCCTGAAGTCTATCCAAAAAAAAAAAAAAAAAACTTCAAAGTGTTTCTTTATCAGCTCTAATACAAATTATCAGTTATAATACAAATATTGTGTAATTAAAGATTAGTTGTTGTGAGAATATCATCAAATTTATATCTTCTGATGTGGCTTACTAATAATCTCTCTTTTGCAATTTCTATTCAGAAACATTATAATAGAAAACAGTATAAACTTCAATTAAATATAATTAATTTCCTACAGTCCAATTTACCAAAAGTATGTTGTGTAGACTAAACTCTCTACTTGTCTTAGGTCCTATTTAAAATCTGACTGAAATTGGAATGGATAAGGATCTGTTAATTCAGTAAGAAACATTTAAACAGTAATGTAGATCTACATTAAACAGTCCTATTCTGCAAACATATTTGATAATATCTGAAATTAGTATTTTGAAAATAGAACTCACTTCTACTAAAACAAGAGTAAATAAACTCACGCAGGATAAAGAAACAAAGATTTAGTCACAGATGGTCTGTGACTTACTTGTATCCCTTGGGTGTCAAGATGCACTTGGAGTCATGCTGGCAAAGATTCAGGTCTTGAGCACAGAAATCTAGTTTCTCCTCACAGAGTTCACCTGAAATTCAATGAACATTGTTAGCTTAGTGAAAATTCCACATTGACCTGAAAATAGCTGGGTTTATTTTAAAATAAATTATTATGACTTGAACTGTTAATGCTAAAAACCACATATTTATTATGTAACAACAGGTTCTACTATTTTAATTTTTCTTGGTACCTCCTTTATAAAGAGAAATATCTTCAATTCAGTCAGCCAACCATCCATTGGTATAAATGACAACTTTGCAATAAAACATTTTTGGTTTTTAAAAAAATATATTGCTATGCTCTATAGCAAAACACTACTGCCTGAACCTCTCTTCACTAACACAAGCAAGCCATCAACATGCTTTTCATTTATTTATATCTAAACACATTACACAGAAACTTCCAATTTGTGTTAGAACTAATTATTCCCATTATCTGAAAAAAGTGTTAACATCACTGTGTATCTATATAGTTCCAATTACCAACAATGAAAACTTGCTTTCTACTTTAAGTCTTTAAACAGGACACACTGACACCGATTAACATCTGTTAATCTACCATAATTACTACAAACTGCTTTGCGAAAAGACAAAAAAAGATCAATGTCAAATGCCTATGCTTCCCTTCTCCTGTAAGCTTAACTGTGGCTATAATTCCCAACATGGGTTGCATAATACATAAATATTTTAAAATGGTTAAAACATTATTTCACTGGATTTTATCAAAAGTAAATTCTATCAGATGCATAAAAAGATGATCTAATGTCTTGATTCCCTAAGTCACTCATCAGGGATACTGGGAACATTGCTCTCTCAAAACTTATCCCTAGCTCGTAAGAGTAGGTATATTAATTGCAGCATTTGTACAAAGAGCATATGCATGATCCATGGGCGTGAAGCCTGTGTCTGCTGAACTGAGGGACTCACAGGTCTAGCAGACCACGAACCAATGCAGGAGCAGGCTTGTGCCTTCTTGGCCGTCAACTAAGCGAAGGGGAGACCTACAAGTGCGCTCCGAAAGGAAGAGGAGAGTGGAGTGTGTGGTAGCAGGTGCCTTTGTGGCTCGGGTGAGATTTGCTTCCAGAAAAACAAACTATTGGGATGCTTCAGTTTTACGCATCTGAGCACGTGCCACAGGGGCCTGCAGTATAGGTAACTGAGGAACTGATATCTACTGGAACACTTCTAAGGCATTTTTACAGAGAATACATACCAATACGTGCATGTGTACACGTGTGAACACCTTCTTCAGCTACTCGTATTATTATGCCATTAGAATAAGCCATCTGACACCCTGCAGCGCTCTTTGTCATGTTCACAAAGTACCTAGCACCACGCAGGACCTCCCCTCTGCCTCAAATGGGTTTAAACATGTTAAAAAACAAATGTGCTTCAGTACCAGTGTGTAAGACTGAATATCATGAATACTACTAACATGAATAAACATGAATAATACCTACACCAGCTACTCAATGAGGTTATTTCCAGAACTTACATTTAAGGACATGTAGAACTTGTTTCAAATGATGGACAAATAAATAAAACTTAAGAACTAAGCAGCAATACACATTAACAATAAAAAGGAAAATAAAACACGCAAAAATGAATCAGTTGTGTTGCACGAAATATGTCTGAAAAATATATTTAAGGATGAAAAAGCACGGGGCCTCCACATCTTCAAGCATTACGAGGGAAGTCCAAACCAGCTAGACGAGTGCTTTGCAGCTGTCTAGTAGAAAACCCAGACCAAAAGATCCAAAAATAATAATAAACAAAAATGGTAGCACATTACCAGTTTGAAAACAACAGAACCAAATAAATCTTTCAATTAACACACAGCACAGGCTTTGAGCATAGGCTAGTTGTCAAGAAAACTGTCCGTAATAATATGCTTTAGTCAACATATTTGGGAAACTGAATAAAGATCAAATGCAACACACCGAAGATGACTACTAATACAAGGAATTTTAATTCTGTTCTTAATGCTTCTTCAAACTGCCTATAGACTTGTTAGTCCAGAAGCGCCCCGTTAAGACTGGGTCAGTGCACAAAGAATCCTGAAATGCCAGGGATTCTTAGCATGCCAGAATATATCAAACCAAAACCAGATTCCTTTCTCTTTTGACAGACTTCTGTTCAAACACATGCCAAACAGGAAGTTATTCTTCATATAGTGATAGTGTTCAGTATATTTGCAAACATCTTGTAAAGGTTGAAGGCCAATAAAAGGCCAGTAACAAATTTGAGTCATTGATACATAGATCTGTGTCTGTGTATCCACACATGTACGTATGAGAAAAGAGAATTCAGATTTTCATGATCATGTAAAGATAATTATTATTATTTAAAATCTAGTTTACATGCATTCATGCAGGGTAGAAATGTGTGTGCATGTGTGTATCTGTATCTTCTTTTAAAGTATATTCTGTATTCTATTTCTTGTAGAGCTGCAAAATATATGACCCCTCCCAATTACAAGTAATAAAAATATGGCTGTACAGAATAGTACTAACATGCCGACAAAAACTCCTCCAAACTTTCCCAAGATTACCATTCTATCAGAGACTTTCTAAAAAAAAGATCTACTGAGCCTAAATTATTAGCATGGTTAGAAGCTTCCTTTTTTTCTACAGTTAAATTTACAGTAACTGTTCAGTAGAAAATTCCCCAAATATGGAGAAGACAAATTATCATTGGCCTAACAAAAAATGTCACCATTTCTGTTGACTTTATTGAACTGGTCATAATTTTGATATGGGACAGAAATAGGGCCATGGCTTAGATTATTGGTTACAGTGACCTCTGAAATTTGTTGAAGAATTCCAAATGTGCCTAAGTCTCTCATCTTGACTCTTACACAGTATATCGATATAAAGACATGAAAATACTCTTAGTAGACTGCCTTTTAGTAGTCCTGTGTTGTCCTAATATCTTTTGGCCATCAACTCGTAAAAAGGCTCAGGGAGGCTTAAAAAGACTTAATAGCCAGTTCCCAGTTAGAGCTGGGAATCCTGCATACAAGCTGTGAGTCAGACTGGAAATCTGAGACTGAAGCAGGCTTACGGCTTTGAAAAATGTCTCCTTCTAGCCATAAGGTAATGCTACGGATTAATGCAATGTTGAATGCTGAATCAGTGCTGAAATTATGACTGGACTATGAAAGCATAATAAAAGCAAAATATAACTGCTCAGGGAAAAAAATACAGAAAAGGTAAGTAAAATTAATGTTAACGTGGAATTTTAGTGAATAGTATCCTCCTATAGCAACATCGCCTTTGGCACACTGAATAAGTGTAATTCAGAGCTTAACTAAGACAAAGTGAAGAAGAGGAAGAACACTTTGTTGAATGGAAGAGATAGTCAGCTCCTGGTTTTATTGGAAGGAAAAATTAGACAGTTACCTAATCTGGAAAATATAATGCAATGTTTTTAAAATCATACTTCAGGAAAAGGAAAAGAGAATGTGAAATAAATGTCTCAATTCAAGGAAGATTGACATCTATGTTAGGTGCAACAATTCTTTTCTTCATCTAATAACATGAGAGCTGAGGCTTCTATAAGAGCTTGACTAAGTATCATATTTTTGAAGACCGGACGATTTATGTATGTAGAAAAGTAAGCAACAGGCTAGTTTGTTTAAAAATAAGCAGTTGATAGAGTGTCAGAAATTCTATGAAAATGTTTAATTTTTTTCCAGTTTTTAAACAGAATAGCAATAATTCTTTTCATGAGATATCTTGCTTAATCTATGAAGTCTCATTACTGGCAAGGAGTATGACCCAAACCAGTGGGACTCTACATGGTCAGTGCAGCCTGAATGAATGAATCATTTCACGGTCAAGACTGGAACATTTACTGAGATTTTACAGTTATATAGAGAGTCTTGGAACTCTACAGAGAGTTTTTAGATTTGAAACTTAAGCAGTCAGAGAACACTGTTACACTCAGATGATGAACTGTGTTCAATCTCTGATTACCAACCCAATTAGAGTTATAAGTTTGCTAGATTCATAGGTCAGGCGGTGGTTCACTCCTATGATTTGAAGGTATTATAAATCACATGCACAAAAAAAATCTGTTTTTTACTGATATATATATATATAAAACGCAGGTAGTTCTGTACAAGATATAATAAGGAATAATGTAATGAGGTGAAAAAGGTATTTACATCATTGTTATTTTGAATAAGTGGGCAATAAATTCAAAATGCAATTAAATAATGAAACATGAGCCTATCAATTCATATTACTGAATGAAGAGGAGAGTTTTAACAGAGAGAGACAGGGAATTTGGAATATAATAGCACACTCATTCATTGACCAAGAAATTACAGGCTGGCTTACTAAAGAAATAACCTTAAGACCACCAGTGTTATTAGCACAAAGTTAAATATGATATTAGAATCATATTAGAAACCAGCAAAAAATTCAAAAGACGGAAAAATCAGTTTTAATTATCATAATCAGACTTTACTGAAGACTTATTCTAAAAGAAAGGTATTTCTTTTAGAATTGTACCTATTCACTTTATATCCAGTAGACAAGAAAATTTTAATGCTATTTATCATTGTATGTATAGGAAAGTGATGCATTTTTATGAAGTTTTATGTTTGATGAAGAGTAGACAACACAGGTATATGAAGTGCTGAACTGAAGTTCAGGAAAGAGAAATAAAAGGATACTTTACTACAGATAAAAATGCTTAAAAAAAAAGAAAACAAAACAAATCACAGGATGCAGTTCATAACCAAGAAGGTGAAAAGTCTGTCAGAACTAATTTTAAAGACAAATTCTGGATCAGATTCTTGGTGGGACTCTTCCAGGCTTTCATCATTTCTTAACTCTGTTCTGCTGTGTGGATCTCAGTGCAAGATGGGAGCTTATTTATTTAGTTGTTTAACATAGTTGGTTTACATGTGCAATTTAGCAACAGCAAAGAAATAGTAACTTCAAGCAGCTTAAGGTCTGAAGCTTTAAGATGATTTGGGAAATCAAAAGGATGGATCATGGGTCAGACTCTCTAATCAAACTGTAATAGTGAGTGACTCAGCCTGCTAAGGACATCGTGCATATTCAGCATTTGTGAAAATACAGCATAATGACTTTAACACTGAAATACAGAACAGTATGGCCATTTCAGTATATTAATAATGTGAATCAGAAATTTTTGCTATGAGAGATGAGAAGCAAGAGTAGCAGAGGTATTTTTTTTAATCCTAATCAAGTTGTAACATTTAGGCATGATTCTTATAAAACTGAAGATTATGATCCTGGTATAATGACATAATTAGTCCTATTTATCAAGCTTGATATGACAGGATTTGCATTAGATTACTTGCAAACTTAAATTTTAGGCATGTACTTATTTGATTACCAAACAAATTGAAAGTATTAGCAACTCAGCTTCTTTAATAAGGTAGCAAGAAGGCCATGTAAGAAAGTTGTGTAACATAAAAAATGAAAAGTATGTCTGTACCTGGGGCTCCTCTAAACTGAGAATACTTAAAATTATCTTTTTTTTTTTCTTTTTTTCCTACTACTATCAGAATTCGGAAGATGTCGGCAATGGTAAAATTAAGCTATCTTATAAGTAACCATTAATAACTTTCATGCTCACCTGGAAAAGTAATATTTCACATACACATATGTTTAATTTTGGTCCTGTACTTAGTCTCATCCCCTGGGTCTTTTCTTGATTAAATCAGTAATTCCAACATGTTATGATTCACCCTTTTTCCTACATTTACAATGACTATAACTGTTTATGATTCATTCCCTTTTGACCTTTAATCACATATCACATCAAACAGACATTTAAAATACCAGTAAGCACAATTAAACAAAAGTAACAGCTGATTCAACTTGAAATGAGGACTTGCACCTCTTTATAGCAGAATCTTCAGTTCCATTCCCATTTGAAAAATTGTTTTTCATGGGCATAGAAAATAAATTTTATTTATTTATTTTATTTTTACACACTTATTCTAAAATATTCTGAAGATTTATTATTTAAACTGCTAGAAATCAGTGATAACAGATATATAATAGTGCTTTTGACATCTTTAAAGCCAAATTTTATTTGTGAAACACAGATCTTAATATATTAATCTCTGCAACCTGCTTGTTTTGTTTACTTTTAAAAGAAATATCAAGAATATTTATATTTATTATATTGAGATTGCATTTCTTTTAATCAATTTTGGGACAAGCACTGTGTTATAAAATCAACCAATTTCATACTGCTGTAGTAACTGAGCAATGTAGAATAAAATAATGACTAGGGAAGCAACAAGGGGAAAGAAAAATATTAGGGAATGCTGTTCAAAGAAATGATAATAAAATGCAACTATAGCATATATGTTTAAATGATTTTCAACTTTAAGACTATAACACCTGTGGTCTGAATCACTTTCTGGAAATGTCTATTTTTATCAGTTACAGAGGAAAATTAGGTTCTGAATTTAAGTGAAATGAACAATGTCTACATTAATCAATATGGATAGTGTAAGTGCATCCTTGACTAACAAGCTCTTTCATAGATAATATTTTTCATATTTGTGATATATTTTATTATTTTATACACTGAACAATATATTCACTAAATTAACTTAATAGCAAAAACAGTAGAAAATATTGGAACTCATTTCCCTTCAAAAGTATGAAACTCCATCAGTACATTATCATTATGTTAACTTTGAGATAGTAAAGCAGAGCTCTCCTCTGGAAAGTAAATGAAGAAAAGGAAAACCAAAAGACAATATACTTGTGTGTTAGTAAGATCAATGTTAGACAGAAATTGAAAAACAAAATAAAACATAAAAACCACCTCATCGAGAATACCCAAAGCTAAGGTCAAAACCCTCCACAGTTATCTTTCTTGTACCATAAACTTAGCTTAATGTGGTCATTTTAAATATTTTAGATATTCATAGGAATTAATGAGACACAATGCTATAAAGCAGAATACATCAGAGTGGAGCCAGAGTATGTCTTAAACATGCTAAAAATAAAGATTTTAGAAAACCATCATATAAGATTTTTGTTTGTCCTATCAGTGGTTGCATAAATTTTTAATATGGCTGAAAAAAAAAAAGACAATGAAAGCAGTATTAAGGTATTCCTACACAGCAATGTGCATTTTCAATTACATTCATTTGACATGTATTCATAGCAAGATTCAAGTGCCTGATTGGAGGATTTACAGTGAGCTTTCTACGTAATATCTGTATACAAATAATTTGATCATTTTTTTTTAAGAACTGAAATCCATGCACCTTTAAGGAAAGGAAAGTGAGAAACCATAGTAAGTGAAAATAGGCTTAAAAGACAACTGACCTTTTTCCACTTCATTCAGATTAGCAGCTTGCAGTGACAAAGACAGAAGAGACAAGAGACTTTTTACATTGTAATACAACAGCATAGCACATTAAGCTAATGCACAACTATAGCAGCAGAGAGGTTGACATAGCAAAATGAAGCAAGCTTCAGAGTTTCACCTACAGCAGAGCAAAACAAACAGAAAAGGTAAGAAGTATATGTTGCTGCTGGCATTAAGAAAGGTTTTACTTTTGGATCAGTTACATCTGTGATCTAATGACTTATGGTAACGAGCAAGAGAAATGATCATCTGTAATCTATAGGATGTACACATAATGGCCTGACATTTACTGGACTGCAGTTAAAATAAAGGAGATGGCAATGTTAAGAGAATAGCAAGGTTAAAGAGTGCAGGACATAGTGAGGCATTGAAAATGATTTATTTCTCAAAGTTTTGTCAGACACTCTGAATGTCCACTGACCCCATACGCTGACTGTTGATTTCACAGTTAAGGTCTGTGACCTTAAGAAAGCTCACAGTATAGTGTACATAGCATTCGTTGTCTTTTCAACTATAGCTGGGGAGAAAATCATAAAACTTAATCAGGGAAAATGGTTATTTGGTTCTTAAGTAATAACATAAGGCAATAGACTTTTGTTTGGTTGTTTATAAACCCGTACTACTTGAGAAAGGTGCCAATTTTCTAGGGATTGTTAGAAAAGGCAATACATGATGAGCTCATTTTGCCCTGTAATATCTTTACATCATTTTTGGTATTTGTATTTGCAGAGCTGGTATGAGATTCCAGAAAAGTCCTCTACATATAAATAAAACTTTAACAAAGGATGTGTTACATTTCAGATCAACAGGTTCCAACCAAATTCTTCCTTATCTTGTGCTGCTGAAATGCAGGCAACCATTCACCCAGAAAAATTCTGGGCATTTCTACATTCAGCAGGTATGTGCTGTGACTTCTTGAAACCAGACAATTCAAAGTATTATCAACAGACTTAAAAGCAAACAGGACAAGCCTGTGGTGATATTCTTCTAGTATGTAAAGAAAATCCCAGCTTCCAGCAACTGACAGCTCAGGGACTTTATAAGCCAAAGATAGTATCTTTGTATTAAAAAAAATATATTAATCATCAGGAAAACTGAGTGTATATATAGTAGGTAAACTTCTTTTTCCTTAGCTAGTACAGAATATCCCTAAGTGAATAATACATTTCAGGAAAAAAAAAAAATCAGCAAGCAATACGCAAGTCTTTTAACCTCTTTCACACATACTGAAATCCAAAGTTTTAGGAAGATCCTCATGAAAATCAGCTCACCTATACTACAGTTGGATTCAGTTACTTATCTTTCATACCAGGTCACAGGGCAGAGAAAAATTTCCTATCAATAATTTCATACTCTAAGATCATTTTGTATTCTGAACACTGCCATTTCTAGAACATGATGCATCCATACTACTGGCAGTCTAAATCTACAGTACTGAAGGTTATTTAATGATTATGCAAGATCAAAGATGATGGGATATGAAGACCTCTGGGCTAGCTTAATGTTCTATACACTTCCCTATAATTAATCTCAAGACTGACCTTAGATCTCAGTGTTTTGCCCTTGAGATGCAAGACAGCTAGTTTATTGTGGAATTCTGTACTGTATCCTACAGAATCAAAACCCTGAACTTTTCCTACAACTTATGCATCAACTTACCTATCAAAACCTATAAAATAAGTTGAGGCATTGGTGTCATATGTTTAGGAAAGGGTGTGTGTATTTGTTTATGATGTGTGGATAAAAGTTCAATAAGCTTTTAAACTGAAAGTTTTTTTTTTAATACCAGTTAAAATTACTGATTGCAAATAGATTGTTTTGATTTATTTTAGACCTGCTGAGAAGATTTTCATCTACTTGCATGATCTATTGACTTCTGTATTGATTACGAGTATGTACTGCATCTAAAAAAGTATATTTTTTTATAATAAAAAATTATTAAATAAAATCACCATATTTTCCTTTGGGAATTATGCACAAACTATTCAACAAAAGTAGAATTTTCAAAGAAATGTAGCTGGCATTTCCTTAGTTACCAGTCCAATTAAAAATGTACCTTTTTGTATTTTGAGAAAAAAAAGCAAAAACAAAACCAATCAAACAAGCAAAACCCAGAATTGCAATACAAGCATTAAAAAATGTTACCATGGTTTATGCTAATCTGATATATAGAAAAGTACAACAATTACCATTTCAGTAAAATATATAAAGCTACCAAAGCTACCAAAATGCAAGAGTCACATAACATTATTAGGCTAGTGCATATATTGCATATAAACAATCTTTGTGTTCATGCCAATGGATATTTAATACAGAACAGTCCTTCCTTTAGGATATTATGAATAAAGCAGGCTATTGACAATAGCAGTCTCAATTTAACTAGAGAAATTAAAAAACAAAAAACAACAACAAAAAAGTACAAAATGAACAATACAGGCAAAAAACTGAAAAACCGCTGAGGAGGAATGCAGGTACACATAAACTGTCTACTGTTTAGCAGGTATCTGAAAGATGTTAGCATAGCTTTTATTTCGAACTAGGAAAAATGGACTGCAGTAACTTTGGCTTGATTTCTTCCAACCCACCTAGTAGAGTATCTGATCACATTTTAAAGCATACAGCAATTGATCCCAGGGGGTTAAAGCCAGACTCTGATACAACTGAAAGGTTAATTATAGGAACAAACTTCTTTGGACATATTAATGGTCATACCTGGGATTTGTTTCTAAGGTTGTCAATTACAGTACCTGGCAAATGGGTATCTATATTAAATAGAATATTGTCTATTCTTCTAGATATGGACTGTTCAGGACCATCCAGTTATTCTTAAGTATAAATAGATAATAAAATAGATAGATAGATAGACAGACAGACAGACAGACAGATCTTTAGCCTGCACTATTTTATTTACTATCATCTGTTGTTCTGTATGGAGACTCTTTTCCAACATTTGTCCAGCATAGGTACTAGATGAATACATATACTCTTTTTAAATGGTATTTCTTATATTTATGTTCCAAGATCTCCATTCACTTGTGAGTTTCCAAGTTTTAAATGTTGACTTTATATTTGAATATCCTAGGTCATTTGTATATATGTTGGAGTCAATACCCTGGCTTAAATAGGAATTAGCTGTGTTTCCAGTAAGTGAAATTACCTTTCCTGAACTGAATACAGTGGTCCCTGAGGACAATGAAAGCCTCACCTGGCAGGGTGGAGTGACAACGGTGAAAATACAGGATGGTTGTGTAGAATAGTTCCTGGCCTCTAACTGAGCAAAGCAAATAATCATACCCTAACAATAGCTTTTTCATGTGAACACTCCACATTAACGTTTCTAATGGAGTATGGGATACCACACAGGGATACCACATCCAGTTCCCTTGTAGCAGGGAAGAATCCTTCTCTGCTTCATTAGTAAATTGAAGAAGAGAGGATAAAAGTATAATATTTAATCTTACAGCTACAAGGTTTCTTTGCTGAGCTTTCGGGGTTTGCCCAAGTGGTGGGGGACACATTTTGAAAGATTTTTAAAATAACAAAATGCTGTAGTTTCAAAACTAACCAAACAGTCAATGAATGAGTGTTGAGGAATAATGTAGTAGGAGCACAGTGGGAAACTTGGCTTTGAATCAATTGCAGTAGTACTGCTAATTCACCTACAAAGTGAAAAATATTCCTGTTGTGTTAGTAGGAATATTCCTACTGTAATTACCTGTACTTTCTCTTTTACTCCTACCTGTATATTCAGGTGGACAAAGGCAAGTGTAGTTATTAATTCCATCTACACAAGTAGAATTGTTTTCACAGTCATTGTCTTCACAGTCATCAACATTAACTTCACAGTTTTCTCCTTCAAATCCATCTGCACAAGTGCACCTGTAACCCAGAAAATAAAACTGACTGCAAGGACATTTGAGCTAGGGAGAATAGACAAGACATTCTATAACTATTAGGTACATAGATGAGTAATCACTATCTCATTAGGCAAATGGCTAATATGCTGTAAAAATATATATGAATATTAACAAAACACTATTATCTTAAAAACAATAAAAAAATAGAAAAGGTGTCTAACTTTGCCCTTTAATTCTTAAATTCATCATAAATTAAAACTTCTTAAATTAAAGAACTGAACTTTCTTTTTACAGGTTGAAATGCATGCCACTTTAAAGGTTACATTATATTTCCTATTGGAAAGTGATCATGGAAAAAAAAATTGAAGTAAAGCACAGACAAAAGGATCAAGGATTAGTATGCAATGCTTCTGTTATTCAATATACCATTTCCATATGTAATATTTGTATTAACGTAAAGAGACAAAGCCTACATAAACAAAATGTTTGGAGTACACAGGCCTCACAAAAGACAATAAATTTAAAAACCCACTCAAATATAATCATGCATACATATCATGCAATTTGCAGTATACATAATTTTTCCAGATATGGTTTTCAAAATACTGCTTTGCTTTTCAAAATATGTAGTGTTTAAACAAATAAATGAAGAGAGTCAAATTCTGTGACTGTAATGATAACACTTTAGATTCTAGAGACAGGACATTAAGATGTATACACTTAATTTTAATAAAGAACTATTTAATCCTTGGGCAGAATTTAGATTAAAAGATAAGAATAATGTGTTAATGAATTGCAGAAAAATGAATTGTTTCTTTTTGAGGTGTCATTTCTAACAAGCTTGAGGTGTAGATTATTAAATGCCTAATAATTTCACATAAGAATGCTACAGAACTTTATTTCATAATTCATGAAGTACATCTGGAGTAATTGTACTGTGTGATTAAATAACTCAAGATTAAAAATGCTCACAGCATGTTTATCTGATGGCATAGTGAGTTTGAGATGAATCATTAATTTTCTGTTTCCCTGGGATTTACATTTTATCATTTACATGCTGTCTGTTGAAGTAAAACACACGACAATAGATGAATTGTTAGATTTTTGCAGCAGGGAACTAGCTAGCTATTAATTAGCATAATGGAGTCAATACTATGTTGTCTTGACCTGATATGCCTCAATTAATCACAATTGTTTGCTGTTGTTTTTAACAATTTCAAAGCTTTAAAAGCTTTCCAAGGATAGTGACATTTTCTGAAAACTTCAGGAACACTGAAAGTCTGCCATGGTGGCATGCTTACCAACCAATGCGGAGTCTTCTGATAAGCCTCTGGAATCTAAAGATTAATGCTCAAATTATTTAAACACTTCGAACTCAACGGTTTTCTCTTCTGTTATTACAAATAAAAGCAACCTACCAGAAACCATCTTTTTCTCCTTCTTTCAAATGACAAGTTCCACCATGGTGGCAAGGGTTACTGATGCAAGAATGAATGGGAATATCACAGTCTTGACCCTATGTACAGATCAACAACATCAGTTATGAAAAAATACACACTAATAAGGTGTGCATAAAAAAATGTATTATAAGGGCTGTTAAGAAGCAAAAGCTTGCATTTTAGTAAGCTTTTTTTTTCCTTCCTCTTAATTTGGTACCTACCTTGAAACCATATGGACAAGTACATCTGTAGAAGTCAACTGGATCATTGTTGCAAGTTCCATCATTTTTACATGGATTTGATAAGCAAGGGTTACACTTGGCAAGAATATTAACATCCACAGGCCCTTAAAAATATAAATTTTACAGTTAGAAACAAACAACTGCTAATTTAGACTTGACAGGAAAGATGCATCTTCAGTGTAGCTTAAAATTATTAACTAGTATTTATTCTTTAGTTATTGTAGCATTTTCTATATGAATTGAATGCTAGACTGCATTAATTCGGTTAACATGACCGAGGAAAATTGGGGTTTGGTTTCTGGTCTTATCTTTTCACTTAAAAAAAAAAAAAAAAAGAGACAAATTCTGAAATCTGTGCAGTTCTGATCCATGGATAATTATCTCTCCTTTGCACTACAAAGGAACAATACAATTTCAGTTTTTGTTTCTTAAATATTATGTAGGCAATAAAAATCGCTTAAGAAAACAAAACTTAGCATGGAATCTAATCTTGATGGTGTTACTGAGAACATTAATGTGTTTTGGTTTAAAGTGCAGGATCACAGGGAAGTGATAGCAAAAACCTCAGCACTTAAAATCCTCAGCAAGATGGTCGAGGATATAGAGCAGCCAGCCCTCAATGCCCTGACTTCACTCTCAGCTCCCTGGCTGCTGAGAGCTCTGCCTGCCACCCTGCCCCCTTCCAGGGTTAGCCACGGTCCCAAGTGTCCCTGCACATGTTGGATCCCCAAATAATCCAGTTTATGGCCCACAGCAGTGTGTAGACGAGGGTTGCCAATCACATTTGCTGTCACTTTTCTCATATTAGCAGTAAGGAGTGTTTGCTCTTGTCTCTGTCCTAACCAGTATAACAGTAGAATTTAGAAAAAAATTTAGAAAAAATCTTAAATTTCACAAGGCAAAATACTGCCTGCTCTGGCTTACATAAATCTTATTCCTATTGTGTAAATATTTATTAAATATCTATTTATTAATTTCCTGATTTTTACAATTTTAATGCATTTTTATAGGGTAAATTCTTAAGATCTATCAATTATTAGGGTTTTGCTTTTGTCAAATGACTGAATAATTGCTTATTATTCATTAAAAATTACAAATGATTTGCTCTTAAATAATTCATTTTCATAGATCTCTTTGAAAGACAAAAGATTCAGTGCTGTTAAAAAGGGTGTCATAAAGATGATCATTATTAGGAAAATGAACACACATCCACTACTATGTCTAGCTGGATTGCCTGATGATATTATCATTTCCGGGTTCTTTTCAGCTTTTGTGTATAAAACATACCATTACTTAAAAATCTTGAAAAAAAATCTTTTTTTTTTTTTTCTCCAAGCACCAAAGTTTTTCAAGGGAACAAGGCTAAATTTAATTTCTGATTTTTCTTTGCAGAACTAAATCCAGCTACATCATTTGGAAGAAGCTAACAATGGAAAGAAGCCACAGCACTAGAGGGATACAGTAGGGGTGGTAGATAGGAGATGCTGCAAATTTTTTCTTTTTTCTGCAGTTGCTAGTATCCTTGTGTGTGACAGCTTGCAAGCAATTCCAAAGAGATAAACACAGCCATCTGCAATAAGATGCTTACTGCCGAAGTTGCAATCTACATGGATCATTGACTATTCTTGTACTTCATTACCTTTTTTTGAAAGAGAGATCTATAGCTAATTAAAGTTGCTGTAGAAGAAGCAAACAGAGGTAGGCAGGCTGAAACAAACACCATAGAATTAACATGGGGAAAATCCTGTGTACTCCAGAATATAGAGGATTATTGCTAGCCTATATCAAGAGTTTCTACAAAACAAATACAGATCAAGAGCACACTTAAATCTTAAATTGTCACTCTGCACTGCAGCTTGAAGTGCTACACTTTCTTGCCGGACTTGTGGATTTTTTTTCCCCAAATATGAATGATTTTACATGAAGTGAACAAACCCAGTAATTAAGGTTATTCTCCTAAATGGATTAGCAATCTACATTTCACTTTATTTCGTTTATTCATTATTATTCATTTATTTTGTGTTTATTTCAAACTAAATGTCCAACTATTACATTAACATTTTAAATATTTTGATTCATCATATTTCAGCTACAGTACTGAAACTCAGAAATATTTCAGATATTTTTACTGATCTCTAATGGAAAGCAATTTTGGAAACTTGCTTGTATAATATTCCCTGTTGCTATCTTCAAATATTAAAGGACCTGTATATGAGAAAAAAATGGGGTTCAAAATCTATTATTTAAAAAAATATTATTTTCCACATTACAGACACATATATATATATCCTGAAATAAAGCTTAAATAAAAAGAGTAAAAACCTCTCTGCATTTTTATTTACAAATATAACGCATTTACACATGTCTATCTACTCATACACTTCTATCTAATATTTCTAAAGAAAAAAAATGAAATGAACCCTCTCAAAACTAACTCCAGAAGAAATCTGTAACAACAAAAACTTTAAACTCTGACTTGTTATGATTTAGGATCTCCTACTGTATCTATGATATGACCTCAAAATCAGTATTACACTGAGTGGATGTGCACAAGTGCATATATTCACACCAAGCTGCTCATGAAATCACCAATTATATAGTTCACTGCTGTGGCAACAGCCATCACAGAGGATTCATTTCCAGCCCTAGAATTCCTGCTTTTAGAATAACAACAGAACTGTTTACACATTATGTTCTGCAATATATTGTGAAGAATCAGCTGCAAATTCATCCAAGAGAGGGGAAACGAACAGCATGCATGTCTGAGGGAAAAAGTCTGCTAGAGGTGCACACAGGGAATGTCAGAAGGTCTGTTTTCAACCAGAGCATCCACTCCGGATCTACAGCCTTACCTGGTATCAGAAAACCACAAGGCCCTGGGATCTCTAGAAGCAGGGCATGGTTTGTAAAGGGGTGAAAGTAAAAGATTGAGAGTAAGTTAGAGGCCACATATGAAAGGAAAAGACCCATAAACCTATAAAAAACAACCGAAGAAAATACTAAAGGACGATTTCTATGGTTTACATTTATATGCTTCCAGCGATTTTCTGGAACTTTACACCAAGTGAGACTTCATAATGAAATGCTTATTTTCACATGGAACTAATAATTATGCAAGTCAAATTCAAGCACATTCAACTTTAAATTGAAGAGGGAATTAAACATTATTGTTTTCCTGTAAATATATACATAATAGCAGCACATCAACAACCCATACATAACCAAAGATAATCCTCTCACTCACAGTTTAAATTCTTGGCTCTGGTAGGAATATGGCATCTCCCTAATTCCTATTCAGCAGTTACTTTTTTAAGCGGAAGACAAATTTACTTATCTTTGAGAAACAGAGACAAAATGTCTTAGAGCGCCATCATGTAACCGAAAAGTTGGTAAGTGGCAATCTTTTACTATGAGCATCTTCACAGAAGGACAGTGCTAGGAAAATTATTTTTGCTCAAAGGCATCCATAATACCACATGCCAACTCTTCCAAGTGAAGCAAATACATTTCTTACCCTGAATAATAACATACATTAAATAAGAAAAGATATTTTCTGACGGGCAAGAGAGAGTAAAACGCATGACCTGGATTGTCTGACAGAAACCTTACAGAGACTGCAAGTTTTTTAAACTGAGAAGAGCTGGAAAATCTCTAAGCAGGTCCTTCAAGTCTCTGCAAATCTTCCTCCACTTATAACACTGTAATAAGATGTGATAAAAGGGTATCTATCTGCAAGAATGATCAGCCAATGCTTAGAGGTTGGCCAGAAAATCTCCTATTTAAAATGAGACGAGGTGACTTGTGCAACAGATCTGTGTCATAGATAGTGAACACTGATATGACCTCAGAGATTTGTTATTTCAACAAGCCTTTGGATGGACAGACAACTAACTAGCATCACATACAGTGAATGCATTAGAAACCCAGTGATTTTTGTTTACTGCTTTTTTTTTTGACAGAAAAGCTAAGGGGAGAAGACTCAGCACGATGAACATGCCATCTAGGTGACTATGGTAGAGTTGCATCACTTTTTAAAGAAAGAATTTACCAAGGGGTTAAGCTCATCTTTGGAAACACATTAAAAGATGAATCAGTCAAAAAAAAGCTTGAAGATTACCTAGTCTGTGAGGGTAAATTATTTCTACAAAAACCTAAAATCTAATTTATCTAATTTATTCAATGTCTCAGAAGCGAATAGAAGCTTAGTAAGATGCCTACATGCAAATGTGATTTGGTATATATATATTTTTAATGGGATTTCAATGTTTCTAAATCCAGGAGTTTGAAAAATGAAGTTACAACAGAGGTCTTTGGTGTTTTTAAAAAAAAATAAGAAGGGAAAAACGGACAAGAAGAAAGATTAAACAGTAAAACAAATCAAGCTCTCCTTCACATGAGTCAAAAACAGTAAAATTCCAAAAAAGGGCCCGATAATTAAACACACGATAATATGAATTGTGATAGAAGCACCAAAAATGTTAGTGCTGGCAAGGAGACAAATACTCTTGTTTCAAACTATGAGAAACTTCTCTACATAATAACATTGTTAAATGAGACATCTATAGAGGTAATCACACTCTTCATCTACTTTGCATTTTTGTATGTTTCCTTCTGAAATGTCAAAGGAAACAATATTATAGACATACTGGTGCAACTACAAACCATGGAGATAATGCAGACTGAAAGGATCACAAACCTGAAAAATAATGGATGTATTTATAGATTTTACTGTAAACAGTCTGAAAATGAAGAACATTCTCGGGCTAAGAGAAGTGTAGATGTTTAGGTTTTAGCTCACAACTAAGTACTACGTACCTATGCACCAGCATATGTACTTCATACATGTATCGAGAACACTACATGATAAATTGAAAGACTTTTTTTCTCATCTACTCTTTGGAAAGAAATAGGTATTGAAAATAAGTAGGCATAAATAGATACAACTTCTACGTCCTAAAGCATGATAAAGATGACAAGGCAGTGTGAAGATGCTGCAATAAATGTATTTAGACGACACATGTCTGTTATTTCACAGCTCAGCTATTCAGCTGTAAAGATTCAGGTCTGCTACCTCAAAGGAAAAAAGCTCAAAACAGTACCTTGGCAAGTAAATTTTTTTGAGGGAGTTGTGAGAAGAAGTTTATCTGCCATTTCTCCAGGACCAGCACAACGTGCAATACCAGGTTCTTTGTATTCTGATTTTACCCAGTCAGAGAGCCACTGCATATTACAATCACAATAAAGAGGATTTGCTCCAATAGCCCTAGAGAAAACAGACAAAAAAGAAGGTAATTTTTTTACAGCACACTTTTAAAAACAAAACCCAGAAAACTAAGCCCAGCAAAACAAAACAAAACAAAAAAACCTTATGGAATCTAAACAACTGAAAGAAGGTGTCTGGATTTGGGTTTTAAATCAATGGAGTGTGTGTGGGAATTCAGAAGTAAACTTGTTCAGAATCCTAGATATTTTTAGTTGCTGTGAGTTTTGGAGAGCTAATACTAATGAATTCTGTGCCACCTTTGGTATACAATGGCCAAGTTTGGCTGCACCTGCAGAATAAAAATGATATCAAGAATTTAAGTTGCCAAGAAATCAAGTATTTCTTCCTTAGTGACCAGAGCAACTTCACAGCTATTTGCTTTCAAGATTCCAAATTCTGATTTATTTGCCTCCTCTTCAGAGCTCTCCCACTAAACTCACAGCTATATTCAGGAATTCTGTAAAAGAATGCTGCTAAATAAATAAACAAGACCACTACATTACTCTCAATTAGTATTAGTTATATCTGCATTGCCCAGTTATGAAAGTAAATCCATCTCTTTAAATGCATTTGATTGCTTTTTTATTTACAATATAATTTTTTAGAAATAATTTCTCCAAAGACTTTTAAAAATGTTTTTTATTTTTCCATTGAGATTATAAATGTTCCTACAACTCAGAAAATAATGATATGCTGTGCAGTTTTAATATGGAAGATGCAAGTACTGTACTGCTCTATATAGTACCCATATTCCTTTTAAGAAGAAAAATGATCATAGAACTTTCAACAGATTATTTAACAAAGGGTGGAATAACAAAGGGTAAAAAGGCAGCAATAGAACTATCTTTTTCCCAGATGATTTCTGTTTTTTTTCCCCGCTTTAGATTGTTTTACATCTAATTTCAGATCAGTGGGTCTTCTAGAGACACAAGAAAATCCTTGCTAAGCAAAGGCAGTAGAAACTGCAACTGCAGAAACACTTTTCTACCACACTGAGCAGGTAGCTCTCCTGTTAATTATTGCTACAGACTTCCAGCTGATCACAAGGAATGATATACACTTGTTCAGTCAAGCTTAACTCAGAGCAGTAACAAAAACCAAGCCTGGTGGTAGGGGACTTCTATGGAAAGAGAAACTACAATTTGTAGTCTATATTTGCAACAGCGAATGTCAGGCTGAACTGAGATAACACAGTTGCCCTACTAAAATCAGACCATTAGCAGGGATAAGTTGCTAATCAATAAAAAACAAACAGCAATAACAGTAAAGAACGTGTATTTGAAAGGAGAATGTAGTCTCCTTGAGTATAAAGTGTTTTTAAAATGCTCTTAAAAATATATGATGGAAGTTGCTGATAGCTCATACCCTGTATTTGAGGAAGTAAAACCAGAAACTGAGGATCAAATTATTATACTTTTACAAGATCCACTCATATATTTTACTTTGCATATACATGAGGTTTTTTCCATCTGCCTCTTTTAAATCGTCTATGCAAGTTTTATTTTAATTTTATTTTTCATGCAAAGGGACTAGTTTGATAGTAGCATCTGAATGAATTTTATTGTATCACCGACTTAAAGCTTAATCAGCATCATTTAATTTCAGAGAAATGGCACACAGAATATAAGTGTCCAGGGATAAAACTGAACTACAAGCAGATAATTCCTTTTAACAACTGCAGCTGTTTAAAAACATAAAGATCAGGTGTATTGAAAGGCGGTAGGCCAACCCATTCCACAAATTCAAGCAAAGGTTTAGTATCTACCCATAAACTAAAAGGGGCCCACTGCTATAACCTCAATTCCCACCGAAAATTAAAAGTAGAATAAAAAATCACTTCAGAGGAAACTTTGGTGTCTGACTCAATGCCAATTTAACAGACAACGTGCCCAAAGCAGGGCAAACATCACGGCAGAGCCAGCTGCATCTTTGCCCTGCGCAGGCCTCATGGTGGTTCACACACACACACCTGTCCTGAACTGAACACACATCCCCGCCGGGGCCTCCAGGGATGTTGCCCTCATCAGCTGGCTGCTCTCATGCTAAATAATCCCAGAGGACATTTAGTCCTCACTGCCATGAGCCCACCTGGCCAACTCGTGTCCAGTCTGTTGTCCATCGAGACGCCCCACCCCCGCCAATCCCAGCTCCTTCTGACACCAGGAGTTCTTGCAGAGCATTTGCCTTTGCTGACCTATATGAAATTTGCTAAAAATGAATGAAGAGTGTGTGCAAAGAGGATGGGGCAAAACTCTTCTCGGTGCTGGCCAGCGACAGGACAAGGCATAACGGGTACAAGTTGAAACACAGGAAGTTCCATTTCTTAAGTATCTAAGGAAGAATTTCTTTCCTGTGAGGGTGACAGAGCCCTGGCAAAGGCTGCCCAGAGAGGCCGTGGAGTCTCCTTCTCTGGAGATCTTCCAAACCCACCTGAATGCCACCCTGTGCCACATGCTCTAGGTGTCCCTACTGGAGCAGGGGGGTGGGACTGGATGATCTCTAGAGGTCCCTTCCAACCTCAACCATTCTGTGACTCTGTGATTGTGTGTGCAGAGAGGGAGCATCATCAGAATACTCACAGGTGTGATAATGCTGACAGATCATTAAAAGCTCCTTCAGGAACAACAGAAATATCATTGCCGTGTAAAGACCTTAAAAAGAAAATAAGACACATTTATGCCTACCCTGAAACACAATATTTTGCTTTAAACAGAAAGGTATAAACCCAGCAGTTCAACATATCAAATTTCAGCCTCTGTAAACATTTTCCTTCTTTTTACATTTTTTAAAAAGGTTAACAATTTCCTTTTCATTTTCTGGTTTGTTTCATTGTCTGCTTAGTCATTACTCCGTTTTTTTTCTATATTATAATTAGTAAGACTAATAATATGATTCTTCTTAAATTGAAAGAATAAAGGCTGGTCAAAGCAGGTGCACATCTGCAAAGTATTGACTGGATTTACGGATGGCAGAAGAGTCTGAATAATTATTTATGAACTTCTCAGAAATCTCTCAAATTCCCATTAACTATGTTCATGTACTTTTTAAACTTTTATGGAATAGAAGAAAACACATGCACTGACTACTCATGAAGTATTAAGGTTATTAAGTTTAATAATCTAATTTGATAATTAAAATGGAAGAAATTAAGTCCTTATTATGTCTTAATACCAAGCTTACTGCTTCCTCTCCTGTGGCAAAACTATATAAAGATTTTCTTCCCTGTTTGTGAATTCATTCGTTCACACATATATCTAATATATATATTTACTTATAAGACTTAATATTACCCATATTTATTTAAAACAAGAAAAAAAAAGTAACAGCCTGAATTTGCAAGAACACAATCAAATAATGTCATGCTTGAAACTTTTAATCCAACTAAGTTATTTAATGGTTAAAAATGGCCTGAATGGAGATAAAAATTACTTATGTAACTAGAGACTTTTGAGAAATGATTTTTGCAGGATTATTATTATTTATGATTGAATGAAGCTGTAAACTGGATCTGCCTGTTCCTTATCTCCTTTGTCCCTTTCTGCTGCTCCCCATCCCTTTCTCTACTATGCCTCAAACATGTTTATCCTAATAGAAAACGTTATCTTGGAGCTCACAAAATAATTTTATTGGCTTTAAATAGTTCATCATGATCATTGATCATGATGAGTTAGTTAGTCATTAGTCATTAGATGAGTCATTAGTTTGGAAAAGCTCCTGTATTAAATGAAACTATAAAGCAAGAAATTTCCTGCTGGGGCAAAAGTATTCAAAATTCTACTGCAAAAAATACTTGTTTATACTGTCCTGTTAGACAGGATATGTTGTCTGGGGTCACATAACATTCACAATAATTGCATATTTTCCCATGATGAAACCACTGGGACTTTTAAGGCTACATAATTATCAGTTATCAAACACTTGACCGATTTTAAGATCTAGTAGTTTCCTACATGTTTGTTGTCTGCTAGACATAAATAAAAGTTCTGTAAAATTCTGTAAAAAGTAATACTTACAACAACCGAAGTGATTTCAAGCCATCAAAAGTCCGAGCGGGGATGCACCTCAGGCGGTTATAGCTAAGAATTCTGAAAGCACACAAAATTGTGTGAGCGAGCAAACCAGTCATTCTGCAATGGGGATGAAGAGCACAACCAGATACAGCTTTTGCACACATAGCCAGTTAGGAAACGAGTTATTTTACAGCCTCCAAAACAAGCAAGCTTTAATATGAATAAATGCCCCTTCTTTTCAAGACAAAAAACACTGGAATGTTTTCACACAGTTACTGTTACATGTTTAAACTTACAAGGTGAGCAGCTGAGTCATGTTGCTGAAGCTCTGATTAGAAAGAGTGCTGATTCTGTTGTTACTTAAATCTCTATAAAAAATAAATTCAGAAATTCAGACCTTAAAACAACAGCGCCAGTCCTGAAACAGTGTACGTTAAACTGACATGACACATTCTTTTTATTAGTAGAAGTAGCATCATTGGTATCAACATTTAGAGCATCATACATTTTAATTTTCACATGCCATACACAAGCCCAGCAAGTATTTAGCTTGATCAATAAAAAGCATTTTCATTTCAACACGGGTGAAGAAAGCAGTGCAATGCATTCTTACACAACAGCAGTGTTCATCATGCTATTGCATTAATAAGGCAATCCTACGTGAACCCAAGTGGAAAAATTAAAGTGATGTTTTAAAGTGGAAATCATCCTAGTCATGTCCCTAATGACACCTGAGTAAGTATTATCTAATACTCTACTTAACACTTACAAGCTGAAGACATCAAAGCCCGGAGCTATTACTATAAAGAACACTATCTAAGATTTATACAGAAAGCCTTAACATCTTTCCTGCTGTACAATATTCTAATGAACAAAATCTTAAGTGTAAGAATGATGGAAACTGGAGTGGTACATTGGTAGCTTCAAAGAAGCTTTGAAGAAGCTGTATTAGTGTGAATTATGCTTGTTCTTTTTTCTCTTACTGTGTTTTAGTTTTCACTTTATGCTGCCTATTTCATTATTGTTTACTGTATTCTGAGATGAAATATGGCATTTGTTTCTGAGAGGACCTTAATATTTTAACTTCAAATACTCTTGAATAGTTATGCAGTAAACATATTTCTTTGCTTGAAATTTCATAAAAAAATGTAAGACTGGTGACTTACAGTACATAAGGGAACACATTAGGGAAATAAAACATAAAATCTGCCTGTAATAGAAAGAAAAAGATGAAGGATGCTCCATGTTAGTCTGGAGCTTGAGAGAGTCGTACGTAACTCTTGCGTAATGCAAATTACAGAGAACGAACATAACCCTTTAATTGATCACAGAAGGACTACGCTCAGTCCCTCTGTGTTTTAGTTTTTCAAATGTAATTGGGGAACATTCATTACTTTATAAGGGCAGCATGAGGATACGCACAGAAGATACAATAGTGTGTCCCACACATCTGGGTAAATAGACATGGCTAATACTCATATTATTTGTATTTTAGTTACTGTTCAACTATAATTTATAGCATTACAGCTCTTTATCTAATAATGTGTTTGAATTTCTGATTAGGAGGAAAAGTTAGCCTCTTTGGGGATATGTTCATGAAGAACAGACTATGAGCGCCCAAATCACTTGCAGTTCTCTCTAGAATCATAGAATCATAGAATGCCTAAGGTTGGAAGGGACCTAAGAGGTCATCTAGTCCAACCCCCCTGCACACGCAGGGCCACCTAGAGCACGTGGCACAGGATCGCATCCAAGCGGGTCTTGAAGATCTCCAGAGAAGGAGACTCCACAACCTCTCTGGGCAGCCCTTTCCAGTGCTCTGTCACCCTCACTGTCAAGAAGTTCTTCCTTAAGTTCCTGTGGAACTTTTTATGCTTCAGTTTGTG
>JAWLRI010000923.1:2479850-2513182 GCA_034781795.1 Crypturellus tataupa | reverse complement strand
TCTTAATGCACCCCAGGATCCCATTGGCCTTCTTGGCCACGAGGGTACACTGCTGCCTCATGGTCAACCTGTCGTCCACCACGATGCCCAGGTCCTTCTCTGCAGAGCTGCTCTCCAGCAGGTCGGTCCCCAGCCTGTACCTACGCAGGTCTTTATATTATTAGTGACACATATGGTGGTGAAGAGAACACTTTATAGGGATTTTTGGACTTAATTATTAACAATCAAACAAAAACTTTTTGAAGGAACAAGTGTTCTGATAAAATTACTCCATCAGAGATATGTTATTTTAACATTATGTTTTAGAATTGAAATATTGCTAAAACTGCCTGCTTGTTCAAATGAAGCAACTACTAAGGTATTTTTTTAAAACACAATAAGAATATGTCCTCAAAGGGTTATGCATGCTAATAAATGGGGAGAATCAGTATGCAACTGCTAACAGGAACTACCCCCCTTATCCTTTTGAAAAATATGCTAAATTGCATGCTTAGACAATAATTAAGGCACAGAAAATTGTACACAAATGAGTTTTCAGTAACAGTTAGTGTTCCACTTGCTCTTCTAAAACTCTTCTTAGCTGCATAATTCTATTGCATTGCTCTCCTTAGGTTGTCAAAGGGTGTTCAGAAAGCCAAACAATATTTAAGTTATTTAATAGTAAAACTAATAAAATAAGTAATAGGTCATTTACATACCGCCTATACATAACTATACATCCTAGACAGCTGTATGTGAGTTCAAATTCTTAGTGTTTTTACCTTCAAACAATACACTAAGTAGTAATTTCATTTTTAATATCAATTTTAGTGTTAATCTGCATAATAAAATTATATTTTTGCATAAAATGCAAATTAAACTTTTTTCCAATTCTGTCACATTAATACAGATCTAGAACATTAATAAAATGTCTGAGATCTTATAAAATCTATATAAAAAAACCTGACTTTATTAAAATCAGTCTATTTAAAGCATCACAAGACCACATTAAATATCAAAATAAGCAAACATATTAATAGCTTGTTTACATTTTGCTTTTTAATGTAATTTCCCTCTTTTTTTCCTCCATGTCAGAGCAATGAAAATAGACTAATCAGCTTCATTTTTGTCCATATTTTAATCCATTTTAATATGATGGTCCAGTATTATTATATATTTGTAAAGTGTTGTAGGAACAGATGGGTTTTCTTTTAGGATTTACAGAGCACATATTAATTCAAGCATTCGTTCAGGTTCAAACCTCAAATTTCTTTCTTGTTCTACATGTCCTTACATCTATTAAACAGTGTATTATTAGATCCCAACTGAACCACTACAGTTTATTCTTCACTTTGCACGCTTTGTCATCTCATTCCTAAATCTGATAACATAAATCTGCCACTGATTTTTATGAAAGGGAAGAACTCATGTCACTTACAGTTCAGTTACATCTTTTGGGATGCCTTTAGGCAAAGCTTTCAGGCCTTTGTTGCTGCAGCGAACAACTGTGTCTAGACAAGTACATTCTGCAGGACAGCGGGACAGCGGAGAGCAGCTATTGTCATCGTTCCCTGGTTAATAAAAACAAACAGATGTTAAGCTCACCATGCAAATGACATTCAGAATTAGCAAAAATATTTCACCTTTGACTCCTATGAGCGCATAGGAAATTCCTATATTAGATATAACTCTACAAAAGAAAATCTTTATGTCATTTCTGTAAGTCATTGTTTGCAGAATTTACATTTCCAATGAAATTGTATGGTGATGTGTAACTAAATAAAACTCACTTTTCTCAGATCACTAAAGAAAGAGCACAAATCTTAAAATGAAATTAAATAATGTGTAACAATTGCCCAGAATAACAAATAATTAAAATTAACCAAATGCAGTTTCTTGAAGAAAAGCTACGACCTTGAAAACTGATAAATAAACATCACTAAAATAAAAGCATGCATGAGTCATATGTAAGATATGTGATATATGAGTGATATGTAAGACGAAATTTTTCAAGTGTTGAGGGGAATTCTGACATTCACTGAGTCATAGTTTGAGCAAAACAGTGTGGTATTTAACAACATAGCCTGAAATAACATTTGATTCCAGCATTTGAAACAGCATTTGAAAATAGTCTCATCTGAACTACAACATTTGATCAATGAATTTAACCTCCATATTACCTCTAAATACTATTTTACAGTATGAATGCAATTGGGGAAGAAAAGCTTTTGAGAATATGTATACACTAGCTGTGTGCTTGTTGAGCACGCAAAAATGGGTAAGGGAGTTGTAAGCAGACATAGTTATCGAGCAGGGAGCATAGATGCAGAAGCAATTAAAAGAATGCCAAGTCTCCCTTTAAAGAGAAACACTTTGGAATCATGCAGCTATACACATGAAAACTGAAGCTTTACCAATTCAGCTATCCATTTTCTTACCGTCATCACATGTAAAATCCTGAATTGCTACATCCTGGATAGGAATCTCCTTAAGGAAGTAGGGTTTCTGACAGCGCGGGTTTCCTGTTACGATGCGTTTCTTCCTTAGCCAATCTCCAAGCCACGCGAGATGGCAGTTACAGTTGAAGGGATTGGCCAAGAGGTTTCTGAGAACCACATAAAAATTTACTTCCAATGATAAAACTTTTTCAGACTAAGTATTCTGTTCTTTTTCACAAAGCTAAGCTTAAATATGGTTCTTCAAACAATGCTATGTACAAACCATAGGTGAAAGCTGTAATTTAGGTTCTGTGCAGTGAATCTTGATATAGCTCACTTAGAAATAATATAAAACTGTCAAATATCTGACTTATTGTCAAGCCACTCTGTACTGATAATACAATAATTTCATATAGAGATGAAGGCGATTACTTTACATTATTAGCTTTAACCTGACAACAGCTATTCCATTAATTTGTCATCTCACGATTTCCATCTTTTATTTGCTCTTGAGGATAAGCCTCCTATCTAACCTGACAGCTAAGTTGATTACATGCCAGTTACAAAAATGAATTTACTTCTAGAAGTCTCAGTACTTGTGGCATCTCCTTACTTCAGCACAAACCTACTGACAATTCCATTATTTATAAACATGCCATCTTTAATATACACAAATTAGTCACTTGGTGTGAAGTGTCACTTTTTATGTAGGATAGGAATTAAGTACTTTCCTGAATGATGCTACCAACAAAATGTATTTCTTCAGTAATCTAGGTGGCAGCTTCTCTCTCTCTTTTCCCTTCCATTAAATTACAATACAAAACAAAAGAGAGGGGGCAGTTGCTTCTTTTTATAGCAAATGAGACTAAAGCCTTATTCTAAAAAAAAAAAATATGAATTAAGCTCCTTAGGTCCCCAACTAATTTCAAGATAATATTCAGACTACATAGTGCAGAAAGACAATATTGGACCACCTCTTATCATACAATGTGTATGCAAATGTGGGTTTCTATCCTGATGGAAAGAAACGGGCTTCTGCTAGGAAGATTAGATTCTTTCTGTCTTGTCAGGGACTTCCAGAAGCCAAAATGTACAACAAAGGGCACCAAGAAAACATATTCTCCATGTATTTAAGATGATCCAGAAAAACAAACCTTTATAAACATCCCAATACACTCATATTTTTACTTTGACAACAGCAAAAGGCAAAATTATATGCTAATTCATTTACAAAAATGTCACAAAAATGCCAGAAATTTAAATCTGGATAAGCTAAAATATGAAGGTAACTCACAATGTTGAGAGCGAATGAAGGGTGTCGAAGGAGCCGGGTGCAATGGTGGTGATCTGGTTGTCATATAACGACAACAAACGGACAGAACTCAAGCCTGTGAAGCTATCGTTTCCCACACAGCTTATACGATTGCTTCTTAGCATCCTGGGGAAGAAAGGATTAACTTTTACCAGTTTAGAGCTGAATAAACATCTCAGTATCATTTTGTATTAATAACATTTTCTATTGACTAAATGTCATTAATTACAAACAACTTATGCCACCTCTCATTTCTTCTGTGCATTTTGGCAAGCAGGTTAATAGTGAGAAATGTACCTGTGAAAACTGAATTTGACCATTTATATTTTAGTGTGTACACTGCACCATAGGGTACAGAGATAATTCAAAACTACACATTTTTAAATCTCTACTGCTCTGTATTTTTGCCAATGTGTATATTTCAGAAGCTTAGAAGTTTAAATGACAGTAGCAGTTAAATTTTTGTTTAACAGCTATTTATATTGAGCCGAAGGCAGCACTATATTAACTGCTGAGGTCCCTACCAATGTGAATTTTCACATAGAGAGCACTTTCATCACATTTCAAATGGTCTTTCTAATAAATGAAATCAGGCTAGCCTAACTATTCAGTATAATTCCAAGATCTAGGAAAAAAATCAGAATATTAAGCAAAATAAACTATTCTAAAATCTCTCATACTTCTGTTAGTAAAGCAGAAGAGAGCTTTGAAGTTAAATGGTTTTCTACCTATCAATAAATGATTAATTTTCTTCTATTTTCTTGCCTGAAAATAGCTGCATGAAAATATGTTAGCAGTTGTAAATGCAAACCAAGTTAAAAGTGATGGGTCGGATTTATTAAAAGTGCCTAGAGTCTTTGGAGTGTAGCCCCAGAGATAATTTATCTTTGGTCTGGTCTGCCATTCAGAAATACTAGCTCTATAGAGAAGTCCAAAGAGCTGTAGAACGTATCAACTCTTTCTTTTTTATTTAAAAATATTTTTTTATTTATTAAAAAATGGAAAGAGTCAAACTGCCTTTATGGACAGAATGAAATGAGTTCAACCTACACTGCTTACTCATCTTCTCTGCTAAAATGACATTAAAGTTGGTTAGTTAGGAGAGATTTTTTTGCCACATTTCAACATACACCAAATTCAATTTCTTCCATTAGCAGAATTCCCATTAATTGTTGAGTTAGATGGAATCAGGGACTCCACTACATAATTGCCAGGCAATATTCCATTACTTTAAGGCAGATGATGATTCTCATTTCCATTTCTGCAGCTGGATGTTTTTCCATTTCCAATTATTTCATCATTCAGGAGGGCCCATAATTTCTGTGCTAGAGTAACCATAATGAAAAATTTCAGCTTAAATTTTCCATCAGTAGTAACTAATGAATTCATAATGTATGAAAACATAAAGGTAACACAAACTAGAATATGCTTGAATCTTCCATAGCTAATCCTCTAAAATTAAAGTTTTTAGGACAGCTTTTAAAAAAATATTTGAGAGAAAGAAGAAAAAAACACTCAAATAATTACACTTACAGTGTTTTGAGACTTTCTAGACCTTTGAACATTTTGTGTCGAACACTTTCCAAGCGATTGCTAGTGAGTAACAGTTCATTCACACCAGAGGCTCCATCAAATGCGCCTTCTTCAATATCTGTGATCTTGTTATTGCTTAGATTTCTATTACACATTAAAGGAAAAAAAGTTAGGATTTTTTTTTTTTTTGAATATACTGAATTTACTGCTAAAGTGCTGCAGATTGCATAGTGTTTGAGTTGTGTAGACTTATTGTGTAAAGGCAATGTGTACGCTATTCAATAGAAGAAATAAATGAATTTATTTAACAGTCAATGCCCTGTTAACTATAGAAATGAAGACTTTCAAAAATGTTTGGAAGCTTCTTTTCTAACCAAAAGCAAGAACCTAGCCCATGTTGTTGCCACATAAAAACCTGTAGCTTGTCAGTGAATGAATATATTTTTCATTATTTCCATCAATTCTGTTGTTAGATGAACTGATAAGAGGATGATACTGTACGATTACTGAAACTATTCCTTACCAGTCTCATTGCTGCATTTCATTTCAGTAGACACAAATATAAGGAAACAGTATAAACAGCAACATATGTAAATGAAATGTGTGAATGTAAACAGTAAATGAAATATTAATCATTTATGATACTAGTAAAAAAAGAGGGTTTATAAGGAGAGAGGGTTCACTTATCTGTAATTGCTTGTAAAGTAAATAAAAATATGGGAAAATGCCCTAGTAATATTGCTAAAACATTTAGTTTTTAGTTGAAAAGTTGGAATTACAACTCAACTGAGTAATATCCATATCATATATAAAATAAGAACATATAGTCAAAACACACACTGTCTTTAAAGATTTTTATAGTATTTTGGTCTCCTGTTTCTTCCAAAAAAATCATCATTATTGCAGTTAAATCTTATTTAAAACAGATTATACATCTAAACACTAAACTTATAATACACAGCAATTTTTACAAAGCTTTTAAAAGTTCTAAGAAAAAAAGTAAAATGAAGTCAATAAACCCTTTTTATTTTATGGAATTAATGAATTGGAGAAGAAAGCTATCTGGTGCAGCTTCTAAAACAGCACTTTAATTGTTCAAATTAAAAAGATATTGTTTATTTCTTAGAATAAAAATTCATACAGTATGTCTGCCAGAATTAATTGGCACTGTTATCTGAGATGCAAAAAACAACAGAGTTGTAGCTTTAGCTAAGTGCTGACTTCCCATCTCTAATCTAGCTGTAATCTATCATATACCTCTGTCTGTAATAAAGAATACAATCATTACTTTAATTTTGAGCAGAAAACTTATTATTGCTCATCTCAACAGCCTTTTGTTTGTCAAGTCCTTAGTCTCTTAACATCTTATTTGTTCCTCATGTAAAATGGATATTACTTCCTCCATTTCGTAAGGATGTTTTATGGTTTAATTTTGAACAGCTAATCAATGACGTAGTGAATAAATTTGTTTTATTACTGATAAATCATCAAATCAATTAAACATTTAGGTACTAGTTTTTCAATGTCTTCTGTGTAGAAAGGCTTCCATAAGAAATATGAGCTCTACAGAAATACTGAGCTCATTCTCATTCATGTCTCTGTAGCATCAGCTCACCGTTTTCCAGTCATGCTTCACCACTCAGTATCGCTCTCTAAATTGAGGAATGCTTTTAACAACTGACAACTGTATTAGGACCTAATGGGGCAGTAATATTAAAAATGTTAACATTTCATTAACATTTTTTCAATTTTGCTTCTCCTCAATTGTTCAAATTTCTCAACTCCTGGGGCTTCCAGCAGACAACTACACTTTATTATAAAAGATTAGGGAAAAGGAAGAGGGATCAGTATTCTCTCTTTTTGTTTTGTCTTGGACACTTTTTTCTCAACTGAAAAGCTGCCTTTATCTAACTTTAGGGGACATGACTACTTTACTACTGTAGCTTTATAGCCAGAAGATATGGAATTACTGACAGTATATTCCCTTTTTGCATATTTTTCTTAAATGTGAAGAACTGACATAGCGGTGTTTGCATGTTTTTGTGTTACTGCAGATATTTCATTCTTTTCAGATGTATCTTGTGGTTTGAAGAGGGTTAATCTGAGATCTTTAAGGAATGAAGATCAGGAGGTATCTACCATAAGACACAGTAGGCTGTACTGTGTTTTATGTTCTCGTCATAAATATCTCCACCAAGACTGTAAGTGTCCTTAGGTGTACCAGACAAATGCAAACTGTTGTTTATCTTTGACCTACTGGCTCCAAAAAATTGTAGTAAGGTTAATTTTAGTTCATGACACCTGCCAACAAGGATCTGGATAAGGCTACCAAGGAGTTTATGTAAGAGCATTGCTCCCCGTAGGACAGTGACTGCTTTTGGTCACTAGTAATGTACATCAATTTTTTACAAATATTAGCAGCTTGTATTTGTAAAGTTACTTGTTCAAGTTACTAACATTTGTAGTAAACAACTGCATTTCAAAATGAATTAATCCTTTTCATTAAACTGATCTATTTTTATTTCACTTACTGTGTGTCACTACTAATGTTAATGTTCAATCCTGAATTCGAGTAGAAAGTCACTAAATACAATTAAAGGATTTGTCTTTGTTGTCTGGAATGCTTTTTACAATAATAATAATAAAAACTCTTTGTGGGCTTATTTTTAATAATGTAGGTTTATAAACTCCTCTAAGAACATGAACTGTGTACGTGAACTTATGTGTGTGAGCAATCGAGACATTTTTTCCTTTCAATCATTCAATTTAGATTTTCCCTGCACTTAAGGACAGTTTAATGGAGCAAAAAGTTGAAGGTATCTCTTAAAAGGGCTGAAAGAGGCAAAGCTGCCAGCTCAGGGAGTAATGGTGGAAGCTACAAAAGCTGATCAGCAGCACTGGTGGGCATGGCGAGTGCCCAGTCCTGCAGAGAAGATGTTGTCACCTCTGCTCTGCCCCAGAGATTAATTTAAACTCATTCCTGATTGCCATCTAGAATATTCCAACTATTTTTATAGATGAGAAACACAGTGGTGAGGAACCAACATGCTGTGTGGTTAGAGCAGGGCAGAGGCTGAACTTACATTTTACGCAGTTGAGGAAGCTTCTTAAAGATTCCAGTAGCTTCCAAGACTGAAAATTCATTGTTATTGAGTCGCCTAGAAGAAATGTCAGCAAAATCAGAAGACGAAACAAAACAAAACAAACAAACAAACAAATAGGCTCTGGTACAGAATGTTCCACAACATAAACTATTCAGTAGATGAAAAACAATTTGGTATACCCTGACATTTCTATTTCTGATAAGTCCTGTGCATGAACACTTACCTTAAGTAAAGTCAAAACACCTACAGAATCAAAACCAGGATTAAAAAAAAAAAAAAAAAAAGAGAGAAGGAAAAATGAAAAATACCACTAAAATTGCACTAAAATATAAAAAGAATTTTAAAATTTTTATGTTGAAGAAAATCAAATTGTAGCTAGGGCATAGCTACTTAGAAATAAATATCTTTATTTATAGCTTATAAATAAATACCTTCAAGTACATATAAACCACTGAATATTGCTTTACTATTCTTTAAAGGATATCAGATGAGGTCTGATTTGGAGATGTTCACAAAACACTATTCACAAGAACAAAATAATTGTTTTATGCTTAATGCTTCTTTTGAATAGGGATTGAAACACACTGCATAGGTCTTCCCAAGATCTCAAAAAAATTTTGATCACTGTCCAGACTGTTATACCTAGCACACATATAGTGTAAAAGGAAGCATCAAATATCGCTTTGTAACATGACAAGAGGGTATACAATGAGCAACAGATACTTGCCTGAAAAAAATATGGATACTGATCTCTCCTGCCCTGGTACCAAGCTGTTCTAGCACTGTCTGCCTTTACCAGCTGCTAGCCAGGGTTCACCTAACTTTTAAAAATATGTGCCCTGCCTGTGCTCTATTTACTGTCTTTAAAGAGAACACACAAATTCTGAGTCTTAGACTCTTTTACGTGTTTCAATGGCCTCATTTTATTAAAGCTTAGCTTTTATTTAGCCTGCTATAGGAAAGAAGCCAAAGAGACGACTGACAGGATCATCATGAAATAGAATTCATCATAATGCTAAAATCAGAATTATCTTCTGGCAAGAAAAGATTAAAAAAAACCCTAGAAAATAAAAACAAGATGCTTGTTCATCCTTCCTTCCTGTTTGCATTCAATAACAGCCAGAAGGGAAATTAAGGCTGTAAATCTGAAAGTATGATAGTACAACAGTTTCAGTGGGCAGCTGAACTGAGAGACGGCGGGAAGAGCTTTTGGATACATGTGAAACATTTGCATGAAGTACGAAGTTCCTGAATGGCACAGGAAAAGAATTTCAAAACATGTTATAGTCTCAGAAAATCTACTGGTTGATATAGTGTGATCCTCAGTGGGATCATATCAAACGCATTTTTGGATGGCGTTAATTAACAGAGCTGCCTAATCCTTGTAAATACCAATTTTCCTTAGTCTAATACAATTTTAAAAATTGCCCATGTGATTTGATGGTTTTTTGGTACTTGATAACTTATTGCACACTCCATGTGGAAAAAAAAAAAAAAAAAAAAGAGAGGGAGACATGGCTTGAATAACTGTAACACAAACCACATCTCCTCTCCAAATGTGCCAGTATGGTAATGCCACAATGTGTATATCAACAGTGGTGGCAGGGAAGAGATTAGCAAACAAAAGGATGCCAGGATTACAGACTGCATGTTTGGAGTCACAGAAAAGCAATCTCACGGTATTCCTCTGGTTGGAGCTAACAGTTACTTTAGATCTAGCCTTTTTAAATATTTATGCAAGATCTTTTCATTCTGTTATCATGGTAAGTGATACCACATACATAAGAATCAAAATTATTACAGATATTTGGAAAATTACTAATTGTAATAGCAATTTTCTTCTGGATCTTCATGTCACTGGTAAAGATAAATACTGAGAATTGTTACCTGTCAATGAGTCACTGGATCATGAAAAGTATCTCAAAAATTCCTGTATCTGGTTTATTCAAAATAGAATATTGTCATGCCATTATCAAAGCAGAAAAATGAACAGAGCAGAATTTGATGATCATGTCCAAATGTTCTGCTTTTCAGTTTCTCTATTTGATGTTTTTTCTTGTTTTGTTAACACAACAGCTCAGTTACTTGCACATTTTGTTACAATAGGCGACTGTTCCTGGAAAGTTATGCACTACAGTGATATCCTATGGTATTTCATTTTTGATGACCACCTTATTAGGATCTGTTATTTTAAATTGAATAAGCATTGCAAGAAATTTGAATATATATGGAAAATAAATTGTTTTAACTTCTCCTGGAAACTCTAGTTTGAAAGATTTGTAAAATGTTTCATTGATTTCATAATATACTGATATATTCCCTAACAAGTATCTCTGATTCAAATTTGACAGGTAAAAGAAAAATAAAAATGCTAACTTCTTGCTTTTCTGGTATACACCAAAAATGCTGTGACCTGGAAATCACAGGATAGATTGAGAAATGAGTGTGAAGTTTCATGAGGAGCTAGAATAGCAATGCACAAAGAACAAAGAATAATAAGAAAGAGGAGAAAACATTATGAGGGTTGAGTGTATTCACATTTTTCAAAATTCATAGTGTTTAAGACGATGCAAAGGTGAATTGACTATGGGGATATAGTCCTGTAGTTATCAGACCTAAATAAAAGTACTTTCCTGAAGGAAAAAAAACATTAGCTAACTCAACTAAACAATACCATATCCCAAGGCATACATTTAAGAGTATATTGGCCTTCCCGTACAATATCATCTGGCAATCAGAAATTTCCCAAAAAGCCTTTGTAGAGAGAAATCTTTTATTTGTTTAGAACAGGCAGAATTAAACATTGATCCTGCTAAGAAACAATAAAGTGCATTTCAGCAACTCTATTTCTCCTCTCTTGGTTCATTAATTATAACTTTTATAACTCCTCCTACAGTTTAACCTGTCATCAATTCAAACAAATTTATTTCTCTTTTTGAGATATTTTTCTCTCAAAATTCTCTCCTTCCTCTTCTCTTTCTTTTGGTTCTTCATCCTCTATACATCTAGGAAATACTACATGGAAAAAACACATATAAATATTTCTCCATGATCTCCCTCTATCCAAAACTGTACATCAGACTTTTTTTCTCTGGCAACACATCATGAATGGCAAATCAGCAGCTTACACATGGCCAAAAGCTGCACTGTGCTTTTCCCACATATATCACTTCCTCCCCTGAATTCATCCTCACTCTGGGCATCACCAGAATTGCCGGTCAGGTTTGTAATCAGAACATAATTGAATTTAACTCCTTCTCACAGCTCAAAGGCTGACAGAAAACCTCATCTCTATTTACAGAGTATTTCAGTGACAAATTCCTTTTCTGTCCAGATATTCAAGATCTTAATCACACTTTCATTATTTCTTGCCTTCACAGCTGTATTGCTATCTCGTAAGAACATTTGCCATACTGTTGTTCATCTCACCTCTGTGGGTCACATCTTTGACCACAGCTCCCCTGTCTCCATTTTTTTTCTGGTTGTCTCTGCTTTATCAAACCACAATCTCTCATTTCTCCTCCTCAACATTCTGCTTTGCTCTTTATGGTAACTCTACTATGAAACACAGCTATTTCCTCTTGTCTCCTCAAGCACCTCTGCACTTCCTTCCACGATGTTTCTTGCACATGGGAAAGACCTGTAAAGCTGTCCTAATTTTATCTTCTTTTCAATTCTTCCTTGAAGACTAGTTTAGTTGTAATGACTACAAATCATTCCCATATGGCACTTATTAAGCAAGTAACAATCTGCGTCTTTGTTTCCACTTGTCTGTTCACTTATCACTCCACATCATTATCCGATCTTAACCCAACTCTTGTTCATCTGCTTTATCTTCCTTCGTTCTCCTGTTTGACAGGTAAAACGTGAGCTTTGCAAAACAAGAATCGATTCTGTTTTGATTAATACCTAAGTAGTGCATCTTAAGAAGGAGCCTGGGTTATTGATGGGGCATTCTATTTGCTTTTTTAATTAAAATAAAGAAAAAAACAGTTAAAATAAATAAACCACACTAGCTTTCAAAAAATTCCCAAAGGGTAGCTATGCACTGAAGAACTTGAAACACAGAATATTTACTTAATTTACTTAGCATTTTTTTTACAGCTACATTTAACTGAAATGATATGGAAATAATTTTTATTAATAATGATAAGGCTATTTTATTTTTTGTTGCTCAAACAATAAAAACTGCCTTTTTAATTAGAAATTGATCATTTTTTTTTACAAGCAAATAATGCTTTCTTAGGGGTTCAACTTACAACTCTGCTGTGTACTGAGGAATATGATCAGGAATTTTGTTGAGTTTCTGATTGGAGCAGTCCACCGTGGTCCCTTCACAGCGACATTTTTCAGGGCAAGCCAGATCTGCAAAGCAGTCTCCACTTAATTTGGATCGGTAATCTTCAGTGCCTGCGGAAGAGTCAATTCAAAATAGAGATAATGAGTCAATAAAGTGTAAGATTTTTTTTCTTGCAAGAAGGTTGTACAGATGTCTGCAATTCAGATAACGGGTGGGCAACTTGGGAAATGTACGATAAACTCTGTGATACTGAACAGACACAAGGGCTTCAAGAGAGGGTTAAATATAGGGGCTTAAGATATGCTGGAAAAAGAAACTGTGACCAACTTCACATAACAGGATAACATTAACTTGAGCTTTTCACAGCTGTACTTTCTGCTGATTTTGTTGTCAGCCAATCTAGTCTTCTTTACAGCTAATCAAATGCCACTAATTCTTTTAGAATTTATTTTATTTGTCTGCATCATGAATAAACAGATCCTGAATGCCACCTTTTCTGTTTCTCTTGTTACAAATTTGTATTGTTGACTGGACTTCATTAACCTCTGTGATTTTTTTTATAGTCCCGACCCTCCACATCATCTTAAACACATAAGATTGAAAGCCTTATTTTCAGCTTTAATTTAAAAAATGTGTGATCCTGACTTAAGCCTCAGCAGCTTGCCATGCTGTAGAAAGCTGCGTGACGTTCCATGGTGCTTGACAGAACCATGTTTTACTCATACCTCACAACCACATGGTTAGATCAAGCACAACAGAAAATCTCGCTAAATTATCATAACTGCATCCATTGGGCCAAGGATAAGAGCAAGGGAAAAGAGGAAGGAGTAGGAAGAAGTTACAGAAGCATTTAAAGTTTAATACGTGCTCACATGACATGGCATTCTCATTACTGAATGTCCAGTGCCACAGTAACAGTATTACTGTCACAGATCAACTAAAACATACAGTTAAAAAAAAAAAAAAAAAAAAAAGAACCACATTGAAAGTTTCCTCCACCATTTCCCAGAGTCAGTCAAAGAAAATGTCCTAAACATATCAGGTGAAAACATCCAGTAAGGAGTTGAGGGTGGGTGACAAAGAAAACAAATAGAAGCCAATAGACCTGCAGGTTCTTCTCAGACAAAGGTGAAAACACCGAGACTAGTAGAAGGTGCACCAGGGCTGGGAAGTACATTGTGATTTAGCTCAGACACTGAACTTTACTTACAGCCAAAATGGTGAACTCCTGCAAAAGTAAAGATAGCCAAGAAGGAAAGAAAGACAGAGTAATCCCAATTAAGACAAAAACATGAACTAAGCTCTTCTGTTCTCTGCTCTGTTGTGATTAAAGGATGCTACTGAGGGGCATCATCTTTAGCAGAGAGAAAGAACAATTTTAAGTGGCATAAAAATGAAAAATGATCGGGATTAATTTTAAATTTCTTATTTCTTAAGTGTGCTAGCTATCTGATAGCACACTTCCCATGCATTATTATTAAAGATGTTATTTATTATATATGAATTATTATGCTCCTTTGAATATATATACATGCTATGCCACTCAAAATAATGAATAGACCAAAGAAATAGATACTTTAAGAGAAAGGGATGCTTGGATATTATCTCGCTTTTGCAAAAGTCTAATGCATATGATATAGCCACTTGGAATATTTTTATAAGCTTGCAGAGAAACAATTTTTTGTTGGTGGTGGGTTTTTTTCAAATTCATGATTTAGTACTTGCATAACCCTTGGTCTTCTAAATGACTACATGGAAATTCTATTAGGATTTCCTAGTGTCTGCAAGCAAGATCACTCAGGGATAGATTTTAAATGTAAAACAAATTGATATTTAACTTAAAAAAAAGAAAAGAAAAAAAATAACACTTTTACAATATATACTTTAGTGCAGAGAAGTATTTTGAGCACCTTTTAAGACCCATGAACAAGGCCACAAATACATTGCTTTTCTCCTGTGTCCAAAACAAATCACTTTTTTATTAGTTTAGAGTAAACCACCACTAAAATATTCAGAGTCAGATCTTTAACAACTAAATTTAGTGCAGTATCTCCCTGCTGCCTGGTAGAAAGAGAAAGCACACGAGTTGCATTTCCAGATGTAGATCCTGCAACACTTTTGAGAAATTTAGTTCTTTTTCTTCTTTTTGCAGGAATATCCTTTTTTTTTTAGAGGGTAAATCTAAACTGCATGTGTGGCCATATTATAATAGGCAGTGAAGACATTTGCTGGCAAGAAAACACTTCTGGCTCAAAGACAAAAGTTGTGCCAGCAAGGTTGAGTAGAAGTCACTCTGTGGTAGGAATACAGCTGTTCTGCTCATTAAGGGGTTGAGTGACACTACAGGTTTGAGACACCAAATCTCTCTCTGTTTTATTCTGCTCTTTTAAAAATATAAAACAAAACACAGTTCTGCAGCTGCCAATACTGGTAAATTATTGTCTCCTTTTGTCTGTTCTTCATATTCAAACTACCATATTAGTATGAGGGCATGGAAAACTTCATGTTGCAAATTTAAGTGACACATTACATAGCAATAGAAGAGCTGTTAAACATACCAGCTTAGAAGACAAAGATCAAATCAATAAATTAGTACTTCAAACATTGCAGAATGACAATATACCTGTAGTACTTGAAAGAACAAGTGCACTGGTGTCATAATCAAATATTGTAGTTGTAGATATTTTTCTAGATATTAAACTATGACAGGAAAACTTACTTGCAGATCACATACTACAAATCATCAATAGAATCATTATGCTCTTGTTTATTTTGCCAGTCAATTATTTTTAATCTGTTAGGATCATAATGGAAGTGCTTTGCATATTTTTCTATTAAGAAATCAGTGCACACAGCTGACAAGCAAGGTAAAAAGTGAAGAACCACATTTCAAAGAGCTAGGGCCAACATCAGTAACTCTTTTGGAAAATATCAGAGTTATTATAGCTTAAAGTGGTGTGTAAATTGCTTTGTCACCCTAATTCTTAAATCATCTTTTCTTTAATGGAAAACATTTCTGATTCACTGTATGAATCTGATCACAGAAAGTCGTTAATGAAGAATATCAGCTTTCTTTTCTAAGCATATATTGTGATTTAATAGACACAAGGAGGGAGAGCAAACAACAGCTGCAGACATTCAAGAGTAAATTAGTGAAGTAGAACAGGCAAGAAAATGCTCATTTGTAAAGATTTTTTTTCTTTTATTTTTTAAGTTGTACTAGCTCTTTGACAGTGGTAGGACATCCTGTATTTAAAAGCAGCTCAGAAGCTACATTTTAAAAACAGTAGTGATTGGCGCAGAAGGCAAGGTACAAGGTAAGCAACTGTGTCAATTGAAATCAGAAATAGCAGGTGCAATCTTCTAAATAATTTAAATAAAAGTATCATTTTGGCAGGTTGTGTGCAAATTTTCGAGACAAGAGTAAATGGAGCTGCATGCTAAGCTCTTATATTCAGAAAACAGAACTACAAGTGAGCTACAAAGGAAATCTATGTCTAGCTACAGATATTCACTGTTGTTAATACACATGCATCAGTTTCCTAAAAGCTATAACAAACTTTGCTTTTGGAGGGGAAGGGAAGGAGTATCTGCAGTTAGTCAATCTTACTGCAGAGCCAAACCTACCTGGAATGAAATACTGTTCTTTAGCTAAATAAAGAGAAAAAAAAAATAGAAGATGCACCTGAATGTCAGCAAGCAAAGAATGAGTTTTATTAGATTAAGTATGGACTACAATTAACGACAGATAATTAAGTGAAAAAAAAGTACATTCACAATAAAAGCTGATAAACAACAAAGTGTGAATAGTCATAAATGTATCCAGAATATGGATTACAAACAATTCTCATCTGGTATTTGCACTAGAGACTAAATAAATTGTAGAATGTGAAATGCACCTGGAACAGCTGGATACCATATGACAAAAGTTAGGATTTAGAGAAATGTAAGTAGGAAATGGAATAAGATTAGAAAAAGCAAACAGTAAATTTCAGTATGAGGTAAGCTCCCTGTATAAAATGAGTATGTCGTGTTTCCATATTTAGCTGGAGATTTTTTGATCTTTCACGTACTGCAGAGCCTTGTGGAAATTTTACAAAATGATTTATGTTGGTGATACTTGTAGCAAATAATGTTAACATTTCATTCTGAAGTATTAGATATTACATTTCTTTTGTTAGATTTAATGCTACACAGAAATAGTGCCAAACGCGTTAACTATAGTAATGTTCCGTGATCCAATAGTCTGCAACTGCCATGATTCCTCCCTCCAACAGAAGGACTTAAAAAGATTTTGCAACGTTTAATAACTCCGTAGAGAGCCAGCTGCCTTCATTAGAACTTCTATAACCACTATTTTTTTTTGTCAGTAAAAGAAAAATACCAGCTGAACTAAGAAAATTACCTGAGCAGCGGAATTTCTTGCTTTTGATCTGGCCGATCCTTTTGTTTGCCAGACGGCGAGGGCTGGTGCAACGGGCACCGCTGGTCTCGATGGGGTTTGAATGGAGATAATCCGCCAGCCACTTCAGATGGCAGTCACAGATAAACGGGTTCTGAGCCAAATGCCTTTCAATAAAGAAAAATATATATATATATAATTTCACACCTTATTTGCCTTGGGAAAATCATAGCACATGAAGTTATTCTAAATAAAACCGTAAATGAGAGCATACTTACAAAGTCTGAATGGCACGGAGGGGCGAGAAGGTGCCTTTTGCAATGGTCTGAAGCTTGTTATCATACAATGAAAGAAGATTCAAGTTGTGCAGATCTTGAAAGGCATCAACTCGCAGGCAATTGATCTTGTTGGCATTTAATAACCTGTTTAATAAAGACAATTACAAAAGTAAAAGAATTTGTTCAGTGTCACTGCAGCTTCATTCAGCATTTTTCACAGATAATTCTTTGCACTCCTTTGTCACCAGAAAAAGAAATGTAGTCACAAACCTTAATTTGCAGTGACACAAGGCATTTTAGTAAATTGAAATACCTTATTTAGGTGCCTTGAAATAAATCTGAAATATCTAAACTTTGAAGTTGAGATGCACTGGTCTATTCAGCTAAAATCACATTCCTTATATGTGCTGGTAGAACATATATGTTGGTATTTGTCTGTGCAAAGAAACAAGCTTAAAAAAATCAAGTATCTGCAGAGAAAACTTGTTCCTTTTGCCAGATGAACATACAAACAAACAGACAAAAAAGGAGTCGAGCACTGTGTTCATTAGCTGGAAGAGATGTGCAGTGGCACTTTTAATTATATGTTACTAATCAGCATGCTGTCACATTAATGGAGTTGTAGTAAAAACTGGTGGCATGGAAGATATCCAAATCTGTCTTGGATCCCTTTTTCCTCTGCATCTTCAAAGGAAATCTATTCCTTCCTGTACCTTCCAAACTTCTAAAATTAAAACAAACAAACCAATTCCTTTACGCTTCTAAAACCAGAAAGAAAATAATTACATCATTCAACTGGCTGGAGTCTTCTGACCAAATATATTGATATTTTCCCCCAGTTTCAGTCCGATGAAATTGCGCATTTGAAAAATAATGCTTTGATATAGTCTCAAAATAGTTTCAATATAGTTTCAAAATGCAAGCTGAAGTAGATTTTTTTTACAATATTTTAAAATATTGTCCTTGCAAAATAGACCAAACTAGTGTTTTTTTAAACAAAGAAAAAGAGAAGTTTGGAGATGTCTCTTTGATTTTTTTTTCTTTTCTTTTTTTAGCAATATGCTATTGTAACTAATTTCTTCCTAAAAGAATACAGGAAAGCATACCAGCTCCTCCCACCCCAGCTACAGCACTAGTCCAAGACAGAAAGAAATCAAATATAATCCTCTAGGTGGTGCTAGAACTTATATTTTTCTTGTTTTAAAACTATTTTACCAGCTTTTTCAATGAGTTGTTAATAAAAGACATTTTGACAATCACTTTGCTATAAAATCTGGACATTAAATGCTTCTAAGCATATGGGCAGAGGTTATTTACAGAATTCACAGTCTTTAAATAACAAGTCAGTGATTCTGGGACAATTTCTTCCAAAAAAGTCACTAGTGTTTTATGGTCTATATAGTACAACTACTGCACAGCCTTTTCTGTTAAATTTTGACAATATTTGATAAACATATCACCATGATATTTCTCTTCACTCTGAATATGAAAGCCAAATAGAAATGTTTTATAAGATTACACATGGAAATTCCAGAACTGACAGAAGAAATTGCAGCTGAACTTAAGAGCCTAGTGAGTCAATGAATTACATGCAGAACAGTCTCAGAAAATATTAAAGTCAACAATGAAACTGTACTGCAATTCTGGTTCTTATTTAGGTGTAACTTAAAAATACAATTACATTGTATTTCCGCTACATATTTCCTCTGTATAACACATCCAGATATTTTTGCCATGGTTCCCACAGCATTTATATATGCTACTTAGTGTTTACAGAGAAGCAATGTGTTGTATCTTCTAATTTTATAAAATCTTTATAACATAATGGTTTATTTTTACTCATTTTAGACTGAGACGTGAATTGAGATATGATCAAATTTGTGGACAAACGGCAAGCTGGCCTATAGCAGTCTTGACTCCTTTGGCTTTAACAAACACACACTTACACACACTTTTAATTATATTCTGATCTTGCCTACAGGATTTCCTGCCAGTTCTTCTCCAGCTACATATCTTTCATCAAGTTTCTCTTTCTCAGTTATTCTACAATAGAATCAATATGAAAAATAATACTCACAGCAACTGCAGAGAAAAAAGTCCTTCGAAGAAGCCCTTTGGAAGTTCTGTAATTTTATTGCCATAGAGGACACTATAACAGAAAATAATAAAGGAAACAAAGCTGCTATTTTACAAGGCATACACTATGAGATTTTGAATGTAAGAAAGAAAGAAAATTCCCTTTTACTGAACAATTTAACAAAAACAATTTAGTGTTTGCAATATCCCGGTGGTCCTGTGAAGTAGCAAGACCCCACATTTTCTGTGGAGGGCTGTGACCCAAGGAGCTCAGGGCAGAATCAGCACCTCACTGTTCCTGCCCTTACCAAGGGACATTATAAATGGGTTACTTTTTTTATAAAAACAACTCACTAGGGAATTGATTTGGTTCAACTATTTGCTGTGAACACACTTGCAAAAAGACATGCATTTTTAGTGTACAGTTGGGATACAATTTTCATTTATCACTATGACTCCCTGAAATTACCTTTGTAGCTTTCAAAATGGATCGAATTCAAATAAAATTTTGTAGAGACCCTGAAACTCAACATCATTGGAATATAATAAAAGAATATGCAAAAGTTTGCTCTGTTCTCATACAGCAGACTGATACCTACAGTGAGTTGAGTGAACGTAAACCCTGGAAAGCATCTGGAGCTACTTCAGAGATCTGGTTATTGCTCAGGTCACTGAAAAAAATGCAATTTGATTTAATTAATTCAAACTATTTCAAAATTAAAACTATTAAAATAATATGTAGTTACAACTAGGCATGGAAGGGAGAGAAACACTGAAATAAAATTTACGATTAAATATGAACTGAATATGCTTGAAAAAATTGACTGAAATATTTACTTCTGTTGAAGTGTATTATTATAACTATTGCTGACGTATAGTTTACAAGGAATTATTTGCTTGCCGAGGTCACAGGAATACAGAGCCTCAAAGATATGGCAAAATGACAGTGGCGCATCCACATTAATTGACTCTTTGAAGTGTACTGTAGTCACATATTGCTTTATGCATGAACATACTAAATAATTTCAATAGCTGCTATCAAATCATAATGATTAATTTGACAAAACTGGTTTAGTGTCTTAAGAATAAGGTTGACATATCAGTTAATCTTCTAGCAATCAAATTTTCTTAAGTACTCCCACATTGATGGAAGTTACTTTGTATTACCTTGATCTGCTTAATATATAGATTTTTTTAATTTAAGTAAGTGTAACGTTTCTGTACTTACATTCTTCGAAGCTTTTTATATGGTGAGAAAGCTCCAGGAGGTATGACCTTGATTGAATTTTGTTCTAACCGTCTGCAGAAAAATAACAGTAGAATTAAAAATAAAAAGGTTGAAGAGTAGCCTAGAGAATACACTAGAAAAGTTAATCTTTAATAAAAAAATCTATTTTTACTTTCTATTTTAGAATAATTTTGTCTTGAGATACAAGGCCATTTCATTCCAGTTTTCATTAAAAAAAGTCTGCCTATGGGAACATGTTCTTTTCATCTGTAGATTGTTATTTATGTTATACAGTGCTATCTCTTTTTGTATATAAAGAAAAATTATTTTCAGAACACATAAAATTTTTGCAATATTCAAGTTAGAGGTGTCATTAAAAATAAATTTGAATTAGTGTTTACTCCCAATTTATGATTCATATACAGCAATCTTTATAGCAAGTTTTATTTAGAAAATTTTAAGGTCTTTTGTGAGTTAATCATTCAAATATGCAAACCATAAGAAAGCAGAGAGGAATGTTCCTAAAGACAAGTAACATATGTTGCTACCTCCAGTAAGGCAAATGCGTCTTACTGCAGAGTAAGACTTCCAGTTTCTTTAAACAAATATTTTATCTAAAAATTTAGCTTATGTTAATGGTCACAATCGCTTTATTTGTATAGTGTCTGTGACTGAAACTTGCCACCTTGCAAAATGTAAACTTACCTCAGAAACAATTTTCTGATAATTTTAAAAAGTTTTAGAGTTTTGCATGTGGGAAACCTATATGCAAATTTAGATGATACAGAACTATGGCCCATTTGCCAACAAGTCAAAAGAGATTTAATAATGAATACATTTAATAATGAATATAATAAATAATTAATAAAAATAAATAATGAATACAATTCAGTACATAGTATACTGGCAGTTCTGACTGTAGAGAATATCCTGTTATGTAAACATAACAGAAACTAATATAAATACTCTAACAAGAAAAGATGGTATTATTCAAATACATGTACTATGCCTAGATAGCAAGTTCTTTATTTCCCTTTTTCACACACGGGTATCAACTCTTACTCTGTATATAATAACAAAGCTTAAAATCTATTTAATGGAACCAATGAAAATTCTCTAGAATTTACTGCTGTATTAGAAATTACAGAGGCATCAACTCAGACCCTTTTAAGTCTAGACGCAGCAATATCATTCTAGTTTTCTTCCTTTCACCTTCATTCTCTTAACTCTCTTCTGTTTCACTTTTGCTCTGATACAGAGACAAATGTGCCTGTGTGTGAAGGTATGAATTTACATTATAGCTAATAAATGATATGTTTTGACTAAGCTTTTCAAAAAAATCTATTCCAACAATAATTGCTTTTTTAGTAAAGCTTCTTTAAGAGATGTGGTATATTATGTTATAGCTGTAGCTTGGTTGAAGACCTTTTGCTGCTTTAGTGAGGTTTTATTCAAGTTAGGATATTTATACAGTTAATATTCAAAATATCTTAGGACTGTCCATGCTTTGCTTTTGTAAAATTTATTCTTGAGTGGCTCAAAAATGAGCCAAGAAAAAAAAATCCTCAAAAAACCCCTTCTTGACACACAGAGAATCTCACTCCAGCACAGCTGTTCTAGGCAGGGTTCATATTTAAATGTGTCCTTAACTAGGAAAATATTGTCACCTTGCTCCAGTTTTCAGGTATATTAAACACTGTGAGGCCTCCGATGGCACAAAACTGTTAACTTTTTCCATAAACTACACATTCTTTCCTGTGCTTTGTTCCCACCGGCTGAGCCTTTAGGACCTATGAAACACATTTTGCCGAAGACCAAGAGTAGGCTGTTGAGGGCCAAGGCTACACTTCCTCAGTGCATTTGCACAGGTTCAGAAGGCAAACATCTGAACAGGTGAAAACTTAAAAAGTTAAAGGTCAACCACTTACACCAAAGCAAATATTTTTGGCTCTTGTACTCCATTTGTAGAAGAAACACCACTAGCTTCCTGAGAAAACAAAGACTATGCATACATCTCCTTAGTACTGTAATCAAACAGCTGGGTCAAAGAGAGGTAAAACCTGAAAATACTAACTTTCTACCCAAATAACAAGGCAGGGGGAGCTGAGAAACAAAACTGGCCCAGCCATGAAGTGAACAGCAGCTATCCATCCATTCCTACTACACATTCCGTTTGGCAGTAACCAACTGCCCAACCACCAGGGATAGACGGACCAGACATTTATCAGGTGCGTAGCTTTGAAAACCAGCCAAAAAATCCTTTGCACAGGGAAACATGTGCAAAGAACTGCCAGAAAGGGGGAAAAGGGGAACAGGAAAGGATTAGGCAATATTACAGAGGAGGACTTGCACTTCTGGAAAGATACACAGAGTGGGAAAAATGAGTATGAGAATACGGGAAAGAAAGGTATTGCAGTGGCAAGTGTCCCATATGCTTCTCTCACAAGTCTCACTTATAGAAGCTGTTTTTCAGCTCAAGATGTTGAGATCTGTGAGCTCGTGTCAGAGGGCTCCAGTCTGCTTCACCTTTCTTTAAGCATCTAACGATCTCAGTTAACTAGATGTGATCTGGCATGCAACTTGAGAAGGACAAGGTCTAACAGTACAGCAAGACTCCTAAACTAAAGGTATTCCCCAGTTTACTCTGAACGAATTAAGAAATATATTAATTTTATATTCTGAAGCAACTGGCCAGTTACATAAATATATATACACATATACAATTTCTTATGAGAAGGTGGAATAATGGATTTAATTTATTCTCGTTCAATTCATCTATATATTCTATAGTTTCAAAACCTGAAAAAAAAGAAGAAAAAGATCTAGAGTGAAAGGTAATTTTCTAAAGAATGAACGACAAGATCACTGGGGGATATATAAAAATGAACTCCATGTCAATGTTATCTAACATTTCCTTTTACTGAAAAATTTACAGTCTCATAGGCAGAGTGTGTAGCACTAGGATAAATTTATAAGCTCTTTTGGATATAGGATTTGTCATAGTAGGATCATATGTCTTCTACTAACTTACACCAAGTGTATGCACTAAAGCACAACACATTTTAGAAAATTAAATTAGTGTAAGGAAGCAGAAATGAGATTATATAAATACAGAATAAAAATTGTCTATATCCTATTCTGGCAGTAAAGAAAGTAAATCAAATTCATGTTTTCAGGCTTTGTTATTCTCTAATCTTCTGCTTTATCTTCCTAGAATCAGCTAAATTTCACAGAGTGCAGATTTGCATTCACCATTTCATGAAAAATCCAATTAGATATATTCCAGGGTCACAAAGCAAAGACAGAGTAATATCTAAAAGAAATTTCCATTCTTCTGATAAAATTCATAATAATTAAAAACTCTCCTTATACTAAATGAAACATTTAAAATTTTCGAATACAGTAGGTTATAGTTATCTGTGGCTGAAAAGATCAGCTATTAAGTGCTAACAATGACATGGCCAGAAGTACGGTTATATTACAAAACAAAAAGTTAATATCAGTATATTTCCATCGAACTTGTATTAAATTTTGTGCATAACATCTCCTATCAGAATCATCCAAGAAGTAATTCTTTTTCTTTTTTTTTTTTAATAAATGATCATCTATGTATCACAAACAGTGCCTTCATGGTTTCTTTCTCAAAAGCCACAGTCAATTGCAGTATCATATTTGATAAGATAGAATAATGCAGGAAGACAGTTAAGTACATCCTTCATCAAAGCTTGTGTTGCCTGATCATATAAGCAGCACTCTGCCCACCACCACACAAGCACTAATTAATGCTCTTAAAAGTATTAAGTCTCCTGTTCCTTTCAGCATTTCACTTCTTTGAAGTCTCACATCAATACATAAGTGTTTTACCTCTTCTAACACTGCCAAAGTGGTTGGAACATCTGAAACCTTTATGAAGACTACTCCCTAACTTCTCCTATCCAGGAAATGTACTGTATATATTTCTTTTTCTACTGCTTTTACCCACTCATGACTGCAGACACCACAACATACAGCCATTTTCTACTCTGAGCAAAAGTGGTGCAGTTGTGATTTCCAACTGGATCAAAGAAACTGGGTTCCCATTGATGGGAAGCTGGAGACGTCCTACTTGTCGCCCCGAGAGCCCAGTGACATGGAAATCACTTGACACTTTCCAGGGTGATAGCATACTCTATTCCAAGCCAGCAGCACACCAGTACTGATTATTACTTCCGCACTTACAGAGACACACAACATGCTTATTTATACTGTCATTTCTAAATTAGCTTATTTTCCCATTATAAAAAGTCATTTCTATGAAAGACTTCTGCACTAGGAAAGCAGGTGAGCCAGGAATGAAGAAGATCCAAGCCTTGGCAGAAGCATTCCTATTTTAAATTATGTTGTACAATGCACTAAGCTTGCTTGGTAGAGAAAGGTACAAAATTTATACTGCGGAGACATCCCCAAAGGTATTAGGCAGGATTGCTAGGGGGTCAGCAGTAGATCAAAGATGCTATTTAGTAAAGATAAAATGAATCATATTCCTTAAGCAAATTAGCATGCATTTTATTTTCAAAAAATCTGGATATAACATCTTTATTAAGGAAATTTGGTTAAGTTAGCGGTTTCAGCATTTAATTGATCTAAATTCCTAATTTCATCTTCTCATTTACAGAAAAGTCTGTAAGAAGCTTCTTGAGAACCCTCAGAAGATTTTTTACTACAGAAGAGAGCGGGAAGCTGTGCAATGAGTCTGATGTATTGCACAGATGCTGATTATACATGGTAATAAAATTGACAGCTCTCCTTTGCATTTTCCCCATCTGCTTTTAAAGTAAATGGCAAAAACAGCTGTCAGAAAGCAGATTTTAGTGATGGGATTCAGTGCAGCTCCTGAATCTGAAGAACTGCAAGGCGAAGCCAAAATATCGCTCATCATATATAACATCTGCCATCTTGGTGTTTTTTGTTTGTTTGTTTAGAGTAAGGAAGTAGCAATGGCCTCCCTTTGCTATAGGTATCTTCAAGGCTATTACAAAGTTCTTTTTTTCACTTTCTCAGCAACACTATCTCTAAAGCATTTATATCTACTAAATTTCTCTTCTAACTTTTAAATAAACAGCAGAAATCTGTTCTATAATTCTTCTCTAACACTACAAAATGCGAATCTTGAACTATATTACTTGTGCTTTAGAATTCCCAGCTCTGATTCCATGTATTAATAAATCTGTTTGACAGCTTGCTAAATATTTGCATATATATAAAAAAAAGAAATCACTGTTAACGTTGCCTATAGCTTGCCAAACTTTTAACATCCATGCTAATTGTATCGAGCATTTCCTCTAGGGATTGACGACAAATGATAGAAGTCTCTTTAGCTCGCATTCCATCAAAAAACTGGCAAAGATTGTCATTCTAAAACTACTGAACAATTCATTGCATTTACTCAAAAGCAAATCCTAAATCTGCATTTGTTTAACTTTTCATCACCGAAGAGATCCTCTCATGCTCTGACCTCTACAGCAATATTAATGATGAAAGACTTCATATTCCTTCATCTTTCCAGTTTCAGGTTCTAGGCAAAACAGGACACTTAAAGAATCTCATGCTTAGTACTATGGCAACTGTTGGGTATGGCTTCACTGCAATTAGCCTAAGTAAACTGAAGTCAAGTTAGAACCTCTCTAATTAGCCTATAAGAGCTGTAACACTACAAAAGCTACTGGGAATCCTTAGGATAACTGTATCAACTCCACAAAAAAATGGATGCAAAACGACTATACTATTGGCTTGAGTTTGCTAAAACTTTTTGCACTGAACAGAAACTCAAGCTCAGGAATCTCATTGCTTTGTGAGAAAGAGTCAGACAGGAGTCCTTAAGATCTACTAAGACGGCATGAACATACACCATTGATTTATCGTAAAAATGTAAAGGAATTGTATTAACTGAAAACACTTTTTACAAATGTTTGCCACTTGCATGACCATGCATTTAGCGACACTGCATAATGGACAGCTCTTTGCTCACTGATCATGAAAAACAAAATAGTGAGGTGAATATCTAGAGTTTCTTTTTCAGTAACTTCACTTTATTCCTGAGGAAATGTTATCAGTAGTGAAGACTCATATGTAAAAGTAAAATTTAAGAGTAATAACATCTCTGGAGTGTGCCACAGCTGTCAGAACTGTGAGGGTTTTTCTGGAAGAGCTAGATGGGTCTCCTCCAGATTCCTTTCACGCTGTATAAAATATTCACTCACCCCACACTTCTCTGTACTTCTGTACTCTGAGTTCTTCTCTCTTGCTTGATGGAGCACAGAGGTGCTGTGCTCCATCTGTCTGTGAAGGTACCTTCAACAGCCCATGCACAACCGCCCCATGTTGGGGAATGGGGATCATTCTGGCCCTACTTACCCAAGTGTTTCTGGAAACTATCACTGGAGTTATTCCTCATTTTTTACCTCCCAAAAAGGTTGTCTGAGGGCCATAAAGCTGTTCCTTTATATGCCTGCGTTTGAGGCAGAGTACCCTGCCATGGCCTGAGTTCCACTGCAGGATGCCGCAGAATCCTGAGATTAAATTCAAGGACTGAATCTGAATCTCTGGTGCTCAGTATCCTGCCCAACATTCTCCATATAAACTTTCACACAAGACCACCCCTCCTTATCCTTTCAGAATACCTGCTTCTTGTCCAGTTGTTGTGTTCTATGTCTCTGCATCCTCCTGACTGTGAGACTATGCCTGTGTCCTCTAAATTTAAATTAGGTTTTTTGATAGGACATAAGGGAATGGAGGAGTCCAAAGACTTGAACAATGACAGCATAAAACATATGCTAATGAATAACAAATTAACTATCCTGCCTACAGAAATCACTATATTTCTTAGCCTAAGGGAAAAAAAAAGATTTCCAGGTAATTTACAGATTAGGAAGATATTTGAATAAGGCCATAACAAATCGCATCTTTTCCTCTCCTCTTTCTCTCTTCTTTTCTCCGTTAAGCAGACAGATTAGCTGTCAAATTAGCTAGCAAAACCAGCCCTTTGTGCAATAGCCAAATGAAACAGATTCTAAGTTTTGCCTAAGAAAAAAACACACTTGGAGTGGCAAAGGTAACAGTAATTCAGTGAAATCTGTGTTGGCACATTAAGCATACTAAGGTAAAGAAATCACACCTCTGTAAATTCCTATGCCAAATTTTAATTTGTGTGTTCCAAATTTATTCAGTATATACCTAATAGGTGATACTTGTTCACATTGAATTATTGTAAGCATAACTTGAGAGATATAAAGATTTTATGAAACTTCTACATTTCTGATAAATGAGCAATATGTTTTCTTCATATTGGAGTGAGCAAAAATACTGCTTTTACTAAAGGGCAGTGGCTGTTTGACAACTGCAAAATACATAGAAAGGACTGGATTCACAGACTGATTCCACATTGATGGCAGGGATACTTCTGACAAGCAGCGCCCAGCCTCAAGCCCTTTCCAGTAAAGTTATGATGTGGTATTAGATTTAACGCACGCAGAGACCCGTGAAGTTCCTGGTACATTGCATGGACAAGCTCAGCTGGGCGGCAGTGCAGCCCTGAGCAGCCTGGCATGGTTTAGCCTGGGTCCTCATGCTCTCCTTCAGCCAACGGATGGACAAGGTGGGAGGCAGCGTGGTACCAACGCCTGCAAAGTTGGGGTTCAGTGAGGGACACAGAGAGATGGCTGGCCCAGGGCAGATAAAGCAGGAACAGTGACACAGGAACTGCCTGAAACACAAGTGCCTGTCAAGTTAGGTGTGGCAGAACAAGAAACACCTCCATGTATAGTGCTACTAAAATTGCAGGTTCACATCAGCTTTATGAACCAGATATTTTCATTTTACTTGAGCAAAAATGTTCTGGTCCTCCCTCATGAGTAAAATGCTACTCCTGTGAATTCTTTAAAAAGAATGCACAGGGAAGGGAAATCATGTAACCAATACATTTTTAAAACCTCCAGAAGTGATGTAATCTTATTTGGTATAAGCTTCTGGATATAAAAATGCTGTAACTTTTAATGAAAACAGAAGGGAAAGTTGTAAATCTCACTGAAAATTGGAATGCCTTCCCAATCCAGCTGTAAAAAATTGAACATCAAGTCCAATACATTACTAGAAATCAGTCTTAAAACCATAGCGCTTGTTCTAGACTACTCGATATCAAGGACTTTGAGTCAATATAATTTGGGTGGACGGAAGAAGAGAAGTTTTATAAAAAAGCTCTAAGAAATTGCTAGATAAAGAGATGAGAATGAGGTGGACCATATAAATTTGCCAAAAGGACTTTAGAAAATAGCCACCTCTCCGTAAGATACATAATTATATAGCTGGAAATACGTTTTATTTCAGCCTAGCAGTTTCTCACAATTCACATTAAAATTCTGGCACATTCTCTGGCTTCCTACTGACTAAAGTTTGGATTATTATTCACAAGCATTTGACTATTTTGATACTCATTTTTTTAACCATAAGTAGACAAGCAGACATCATTTCTCTCACTTGACACGTGCATATATTGGCAGTACTGTACAAAGTTCTGGTGTGAGAAACTGAAGAAATATTAGGATGAATTAGACAAGCTTTTAGAAGATCCACAATTATAATTAAGAGACTGAAAAACATTTTATAGTGTGAGACTAAATAGATCTATCTATTTAGCGCTGAAGCATGTGAAGGCCAAAATAAATTTTTGGCATACAAAAATGTGGCAATACGGGATTATTCAACCAACTGAAAATCTTCACAATATATAATGAAACAGAACAAATGACTTTTGTATGAAACTATGCATAGAAATTAACAAACCTTTCCAGAACCTCACTGGCTATGTAAGTCATCTGTCTTAACTCTTTAAGAGGTGGGATAGGACAACCAGCAGACTCTGCACATGATTACTAAAAACATCATTGTTTTGATTTGAAATAGAAAGCTGAAATAAATATAGACATCAGAAAATAATGGTCTTCATTGATATAATGTCTCTCAACTTACTGTATCCCCTCCATTCAGAGTTCACTCCCATTTCTTCCAGTTTGTGAGTGGACAGGATTTCCTTTCATTTCTATCAGGGTAGATAGCTGAATCACAACTTCGGCTGCTAAAAATGGACAGACAGAATTTCCTCTTCCCCTCTGTTTTAGTTTTCCTGTTATGTGATTATTTGAAATGTCCTCAATAAACAGGCCTAAATCCTTCACAAGTGACTTTTCTCCGTAAAGAGTCACTCTCAGAAGCATGTTACTATCCATTTTTGCATCTCAGTGCAAGAGTCGCTCTACTCAATAACAATTTATTGCTCAGGTTTTACTCTGGAGTTTTAGTTGAGGATGAATTTTGAAAGACAACCGAGATAGTAAAACTGTATAGATGCCAAGCTGAAAAAATACATACATAGAGGTCACATTCTCACATAAGATTGTGAATTTACAAAAAGCAATTCCCCAATGTATGCAGTGTTAGGGTCACTCTTCACCCTATCTTAGTTCAACTGAATTTCCCTTGTTTCTGAGTGTCCTCCTTCCCTTCCCTTCTTTGCTTTTGTTTTTCCTTCTCCCTTAACATAATATGGGTATGTTCATAAGAACCAATTATCTCAAGAGTTTTTAATCCTGCTTAATATCACAGGGTTCACAATGATGTAATTGAATGCTGGATATAAGATATACAAAATTTAACTAGCAGACATATGCAAAAAAAAAAGTGACATTGAATGAGATGAAAGATTAAAAAAGTGAAGAAAAATGGTGTGCAAACTAGAAATATGAGACAAGATGGATGGGATAAATTAGGAAATGGCCATGGCAAATATAACTAGATTTAGCATGAAACAACTGTACAGTTTCCATTCTTGTTATTAACATATTACAAGGTTCCATTAGTTAGAAAGTGCTTTATCTTGTAGGTCATAGTAACTATGATTTCACAAATATTTCACTGCATTGTGCAAGGAAGGTGAACTGTTAAAACTGATGACTCCTGGATGCTTTTTCATTCCATGTATTATGTGTTTTCTGCCCCTTATAAAGACTAAAATTACTTACACAATTTAAAAATTATATAAAATGCTTAGCTGGCAATGGAAATCCAACAGTCAACCTCTCCAGAAAACCTTCCTCCCTGTAATTCTACTATAGAAGAATACTACAGAAGGAGCAAAATCAATTAAATCCTTCCTTTGATTACTTAAATAGTTTCCATGTAAACAAAAAAAAGAAGAAAAAAATCAATTTTGCTTAAACTGATTGCTTAAATAATCATTTATACAAAGCTGTAGTAATCAGATCAGGTCATTCTTTTCTGATTAAAGTACCAATCTCATAAACATTTATTGCAAATGTATTTTTTTCTTTTATTCATAGCATTACAGTAAAGACAGAGGTTTTAGAACTACTTTTCTTGGTAGTTCAAGCCACAGGAGAAAATCAGAAGAATGTAAGAATATTTTCATATGATAGTCCATCTCATTAATGTTTTTTGGCCTCTTTTTTGAAATAAGAGCCTGTCACTTCATAGTACGGTGAGCAGGTATCAGTAGATTTGATAGAATCACTTCTGGGTTGCTGTTCTCATAGTCTAAGGATTTCTGCTCAAGTAAGCTTAGAATCAAAGCGTGCCTATTCTGCGGAAACCAGAATTATTCCTACAGATCATTGGAAGGATTTTTAGAAAATTAGAAAATGAAAACAAGTGAAAAGAAATTAGTTTTGCACACAGACAGACCCCAAAGCTATATTTTAATTCGTGTTTCCTCCACAAAATTAGTAGTTCTACTAAAACTAGGGGGAGTATTCATGCTGAACTCATCACTTTTTTTTTTTAATATATATGAAATGGGAAATTATTTTTGACCGTGCGTGTGCAACATGGGTTGGAGCAGAGGATCTGCAAAGGTCCCTTCCAAGTCTAAGGATTCTATGATTCTCTGATTTTACTCAAATAATATCACATTAAGTGGACTGACTCTGAAAAGAAAACCTTAGGTAGACTTCTTTTTTTGTCTCTGGGTGTTTATTTAGATAATAGAGAAGGATTAATTTTGCAGTAGGATGTAACTGGTAGAGATAGCCCTTATTGGCTTAGTACAGTTGTAAGAATTACATTTACTAAGATCTCGAATACTTAATCTTGCTCTAAGTTTTACCATAGGAGAAGGGAAAAAGAAGGGGCCACCAAAGGCTTTATCGCCCTTCCATTTGCACTCACAGCTACTTGGAGATAAGTAGTACCGTTACTGAAGGCATCCGTAGACATCAAGAGGCACTTGGAACACAATACATGCCCTAAAATTGACTCAGCTTGATCAGATTGGCCTCTTTTAGCCCTCTGACCTCTGTATCAATTGAGAAGTCACCTTGAGCAGTGCAGCAAATCCCAGCACCTTGATGGACCCTAAGGAATCTTCCTGCACTAAGCTGTCAGCAACTGACCCTGCCTCCCTCTGCTACCACTGGCATGAAACACATCTTATTTCCTAAACCACTTTGGATGTCAATTGCAAAAGCCTCTTCTTTTACTTTCCCCAAATAGCATTGATATCCTAATTATACAGAAATCATTGCCAGTGTTCAATCCTAAGTAACTCAGGGTTTTTAGCACATTTTGTAGATAGCAGGTTAGCTTGTCATATCCTGAGAAAAAAGCTACAAGTTCAAACCTACAGTACAACGTACTATGTAAACCAGGGGGATCGAGAAGAGCAATATTATTATTAATGCCACCTAGATTTTATGCAGCATTGCTTCAGATGGACCAACAAGGTTACGAATGCAAAGTACTTGGGCTCAGCAGCAAATCAATGTTTTATCTACAGGAAGTTTGTGCCAGGCAAAGAGGTAGAAATAGCATTCACAAGGTCCTGAGCAGCTGAAGGATGTCAGGTCTCTCACTGACAGAAAGCACAGAAGAAATGGGTGGAGTACATGGAAAAATAACAATACGAAACAAAAACCCAGGAATGCACATCTTGAGGGCAACCTTTGCAAGAATCAGAAGATAAAATGGCTGGATTATGAACCTCCTTCAAAAATTAAATACAGATTTTGTTCCTTTTGAGAGTAACCCTTGCACACATAACGAGTAAATAAGAGGCAGAAATGGGTGGAGAAATAAAATCTCACAAAAATTAGCTGTCAAGTTTTAAACAACTCCATAAAAAAGATATGAAAATGCAGGTTAATCTGAGCCTCAAAGGAAGAGGCTATTCATAGTAGATACAAGGCAGGAAAGACAAAAGATAGGAAAGACGCCCCCAGAGGTGTTAGTGGACCCTCAAGTTGGCTGCAGGATGACATGAAGGGATCGGCAGAACTGAGCACTGGATTCTGCAAATATAGACTATATGCAGCTGATAAATATTAACAATTGTAGAACAGAGAAACTTGTACAAAGAGAATTAAAAAAAATAGTATTTCAAAAGTTCCTGTCAATTAAGTATGTTTAGAAAACCAGATGACAATGTTCAATTGAAAATGCAGAAGTCATCTGATATATATGAAAAAAATACAGAAAAAATCAAGAACATCTGTTATATGTAAAATAAATGTTTGATGACAATTTGCCTATGGTGTGTACTAGAATCTTGTGATGGTGATATCATACCTGCAGGCTCGGTTACTTCCCTGAAATGCCTGTACACCAATGCACGAAGCATGGGGAACAAGCAAGACGAACT
>JAWLRI010000923.1:2451786-2479750 GCA_034781795.1 Crypturellus tataupa | reverse complement strand
TGCTCTAGGTGGCCCTGCGTGTGCAGGGGGGTTGGACTAGATGACCTCTAGAGGTCCCTTCCAACCTTAGGCATTCTCTGATTCTATGATAAAAACACTAAGTAAAAAATAATTTGTCTGCTTCAGACTAAGTCCTTCATAAAACAACATTCAAGGGGATTCAGCTTAGCTCTCTGTCTCTTTTTGAGAACTGGGGAGTCCTGCCAAAGCGTGTAATTAAATGGTGGGGGAGATAACGAAGCTATGTGCGTGGGAGCTGTATAATGGAGGTGGAAATACAATGCTCATTACACCCTTCTGCCTCGCATTCAGCAGCTCCTAAGTGCTCTCATGCTGCTGTGGCAGCATGGTCCCATATCTTCAAATGATTACTGGCAGTTGCCATTTTGGCATACTGACAACAGCTTCATAGCAAAAGTAAAAACCACATAGTTTTATGAAACACAATCATTCTAATATAGTCAAATTGTAACGAACTACTGTAAAAAAGTTGCTAAGCACTTTGTCATGACTGGAAGTTTTGAACCTTTTTCTTGGATGACAATCTTACTCCAGGAGAGTACTGAAGTTCTTCATAGAGGAGCTTAAAAAACAGCATATGATTGGATTCAGTATTACGAAATGTAAAGAAATGTAAAATAATACACATGTGAATGGAATAGCAGGACTATGTCTATAAGCAATTTCTCATTTTTGAAGAAACAGTAACAGATAAAAAAAATCTTGGATTCTTCATGGGCAGTTCATTGGAAAATATAGTACTGGGCGTATTGGCACTTAAGGAAAGCAAGTGAGAATTAGGGTGTGTAATGCAAATAAAAGAAAACCAAAATTCCATTGTACAAACTCATGGTTCACTGTCATCTGGAATATTATATTAAACTCTGGTCATTCCAGGTCAAAAAAATTAAAATGTAGAAAACAGAATTCAGAGACAAGGGAGGAGATTGATTAAGAAACAGAAGATTTTGGCACTGAAAAAGATTGAATAGACTTGGAATATTTAATTTAGAGAAGGGACAAATGCAAAATAGAAGGTGACAGAATAAGTTATTAACCTTAATGCATTTTCCTTCCCACTACAAAGACAAAGGAAAATTAATGAAATTTAAAAAGACTATATTTAAAACTGGAATCACATCTTTTGAACCATCCTATAAATTTGTTAGCTTAAAATAACATCCAGTTTAAAACATAATATGGTCTAAAGCAGATCAGACATTTCAAAGGTTTTTCTGAAACCTTTCCTTTGGGGGAGGGAGGAAACTTAACAAGTCAGAAGCAAAGAAAATACTTGTCTTCTTGGTATTTCACTTCAGAAATCACCCGCCTTGCTGCTTCCAAAACATTCAGCAGGGACAACTGATCAGGCCACTGGCCAGGATGGTCTGTTGATTTAATCCAGGCTTGGTCTAATATTGGTAAAACCTTCTTTTGCTCTTCTTTTACATTCTCCAACCTCTTCTCTCTCTCTCTCTCCTTCTCTTGATGCTAAGATGGCAGATATAGTTGCCATCCTTAATAATAATACAGGAGCCACCATTAATTATTTTCCAAATTAAAGTAACTTGTAAAGTAAGCATAAGACTTTCCCAATGCAACAATTAAAACAACCATTTTTGCCAAATTCTCACCTCCTCTTCAACCTCCTGGCAAGCAAACAACACAGATACGTCATTCTCATTAAATGCTCACAAAATCCTCTACTCTGATGTTTCCACTGAGTTTATCCCTCCCTTTCAGAGTCTTTCATGTTCCTTCTAAACATTTCTCTCCTTGCTTTTCTAATACATTTCTTGTCATGAAGACATTCACTGCTCTATATCTATTTAACTTAAAGTAGTTCTTAAAATTTTGCTTTATAATATCCCAACCTTTCTTGCACTGAGTTTGAATAAATATTTGTTTATATGGATTTATGGTGCAACTGTTATTTAACTGTGCAAAATACTGTGATTTGCTTTTTTTCTAAAAAAAGCACGTATAGGCTAGCTACAGTATACACACAGAATACCTATAGTTTATACTATATTGCTGTGCACTATCTATAATATGGTATATGTAGTGTATATACAGTATGCATTCATATGCACACAAACACATATGCATATATTTTTATGGAATATAAAGCTCAGAATGTGAAAAGATCTCACTAGGATTGAACACTGCCTAGTCTAGCAGGAAATATTCAGATGCAGTTAGCAATCTGCTAAGCGTTTAGCCAAATGCTGGAGTAGTTGTTATATAATAGTTGCATTTACTCTCCAGGTCAATAAGTAGCTGAAAATCATGTCAGTCTATACTTAAAACACAGTAGTATTTCTGAAGTCGGAAGTACAGTGAATACCTTAGGGAAAGAGAGGATGAAGCACATTTCTAAACTAAGTATTCAGAAGTTTTTAAATGGGGTGCAGGGAGACAGAAATAAGGGCAGAAAGAGCTCAAAAAATAGTTAGCAGCTACAAAAGAAGCTATCACACTTCCCCAAGCAAGGAGTGTGCTAATATTGAGTTCCTGTCTCAATTCTGAGGGTTAGGTGATCTTCTACAATATTTCAGAAAAAGACAGACAGAAAAGTCAGAGACCAGGCTTTTCCTTCCTTGCTTTTCTCTTGCTGTCTTTCACCTATCACTTTACAAACAGCGAAAGTGTGGAATTTACTTTAAATTCTCTAAATCTCTCTTTACTTTTGCCAGAAGCTTGTTTAACGGTAACTTCATGGTAATCTAGTAACTCCTACACTATATGGGAGTAAACATCCTCAAAGTAGCAATTCAGGGAGAGCCTTGCAATCTCTAGCACTTAATTTCTAAGGGAATGCAGATGTGAGCGTGTATCCCCACTAAACTGTACAGGCCTAGAAGCCGGTGATGCCAGATCAGCCTGGCAGTGCCTGCAATCAGCACTCCCTGCAGAATCGCAGCAGGGAGCGCTGCAGAAATGTTCCCTACTTCTTTTGGGTAATTGTTTCCCCCTTCTCTATGCACACAGGTGTACACCTGCAAGTAAAATAAAGCAGCACACCACTCATTAAACAATGAAAACAGTCTGTGCAATCTTCCCAGGCACTCATCATGTAGCTCCTGCAGCAGTGCCCTCATTTTCAAGCGGAGGGTTCTCTTCTGAGAAAGACAAAAGGCAGAAGAAGTGTCTATACTATACGGCTGAATGTCAGAATCAGAGATCAGGTAAGGTCAGCCAGGTCACAGTCTTACCAATAATAGTGAACTGAAAAACTTATAATTATTATTTAGATGCTAAGAAGAAACCACAGCAGTTCCGATCCTGCAAAGTTCAAAATCGCAGGTCATAAGTCAGAAAGCCACGGCACTGCATTAAAATCATAAGAGTATACTTTGTTTTTTAAAATATTACTGTGGCAACCTGTTTTCATATTTTCAAAATAATTGTCAGGTATAGCAAATATACGAATGTCCAGGATATTTTCTGTTCTTATCACTTCTCCTGCTCAGGAGCATCTTATAGCATCTAATACCAGGATGCTCAAAAGCTTTTCTCCTCCTCTTCTTCTTCCTCCATTAATAGATTTCTATCTACATACTGACTCCATAACCTTCCTACCAGGTCGGTTCATCTGCCCTGCTCCAGCAGGTACTATTCCTACTATGCTCTAATGAATTCCCAGCTTCCCTTACGGAACACTGCCCCTCCTGCTCCTAGAGAAGAAAGATGAACGTGTTTCTGAGTTTCTGCAGGTGCTGGCAAGCTCTCCACCTCTCTATGGTGTTAACTATGGGCTGTGGTTAGTACATATAAAACAAACTCATAAGAGAATATGGAAGTCTTCAAGAACATTGCATATACCTTCATCCTCCTGCCCTTGAATTTATATTTGAAAATGCTTGATGTAGATAATGCATTGACTTACAAGTATTCCTATGAACATATGTGGAAAACTTCTTTCTACAAGCTCATTGAAAAAAAAAGTCAGATTACGCACATTTCAGTGATGGTTTCTGGAAGATTTGTTGGGATTTCAGTAAGACCTTTCCCACGGCAATCCACAATGTTGTTACTACAAGTGCATGCAGTAGGGCAATGCAAAACACTGCAAGAGGGAGCCATGAAAGACTGATGACCTGAAGAAAAAAAAAAGAAAAGAAAAGAAAAACATTTATCCTAAAATTGCACAATAGTAGTCAAGCTTATTTCAGAAGTGAAGCATCACATTTTATACTTCTCTTGAAAATTTGAAGGAATAACATTTCAATTGATCAGCTCATGTGAACAGTATTCATTAAAATACCCTAACAACAGCAGCATGTTGACACAATAATGAGAGAGGAAAGAAAAATGCTCATCTACTTAGTAGGTCTTCCATCACCTCTCCACTTCTTTAGCAACTCACATTTAAAATAAATTTGTTAATGAAGAGTATTTGGGGAAAATGTATTTGAAGTGCAGGCCATTTTTTCAGGTACATTTTCTCTATTTCATGGTATTAAAATTTATTCTTGATTTATTTAGCTTTCAGAATTCTCTGTAGTATTATAAATGATTGTCCACACAAATGAATGAACTTTGCCACAAACACAGATACTCTGCATTTGCACAGAATGTTCTGCACCACAAGTATTTACTGTCCTTCAGTGTATCTACCACTTACAGGCAATTTTGAAATTATGCCCCTTCTGTCAAATTACACACAAATAAACAGAAGGTTGACTTCACAGATCATATTTTCACATTTCTGTGTCAGCTTAACTGATTCCTCCCTCCCATAATTTATTGGTCATATTAGCTCAGGTGACTAATTTACACAACTAACACACTATTTTCCTCATTTTCTAAAGTTTTACCTTCAAGTTAGTACTTGCATACATTTAAATTTACTAATTTCACATTTAGAAAGGTAAGCATCTTATTACAAATTCTTGGAAATGGATACTTTGCACATATTCTAATACATTTGATAGCTTACTGATTATTGCATTGACTTTGGTGAAAAGTTCTCTTTCTTTTTCATTAATTAAGAAAAGCTAGAGACAATTTGCAGTTGTTAGGAAGAGATTTTTTGATTCTGAAATCACAGCTTGATTCTAAGGTCTCTCTCACTATGCTTAACATTTTAACACAGAGAGGGTACACTGATAATATAAATAAGATTATTTCATCTCTCTCTCCAAAAATCCTCCCTCTTCAAAATCCCTGTTGCAACATCAAGTTATAAATCTGCTATTGACAACTGGACTATACAACTATACAACCAACAGAAAGGTATATGAAATGATCTTCCTCAAAACTCTTCTAAGTTTGTGCAAAGACAGAATTAATGGCAAAAATGGATGTTATTGCTAACATGGTAATGCTTTAAACTTTGATGTTAAAGGCCTTGTTTTTTTAAGGACAGAACATTGTGCTCTGCATAAAACTGTTTGAGTGAATAGACCTCTGCATTTGTGCACAATTTTTTGCATACTCAAGAGAGCTTTTGTAGATCAACAAGTTGAAAGAAGTCTGTTGAATCACTGAAAAGACAAATAGCCACATTCTAGTATTTTGGAATGTTTTTGAGGAAACTTGAAACAGTAGTCAGCGTACAGAACATTTTCAATGTGAAACTGAAATTATTTGAATAATAAAGATAACTTGCCTTCTTCCTCCTCTAGAAGGTATGAATAAAGGAAAAAAATGAATAGAGAAAATGTCATTAGTAATGAACTGTTAGTCATTTCATTATTTCAAACCAGAAAATAACCAGATGCACTAAAGTATACAAGTAACATCCAGAAAATCCTTTGGGGATCCAGATTCATATCACTTAACCGCTAAAAAATAAACAAAAAAAGCAAAAGAACAACAACAGCAAATAGTCTGCAAAGTTAAAAATGCAGAACTGCTTATTGCAAAAGGCCTTGAAGTCTTAATCCATGAGCCATTTATTCATTTTTCCCTATCCCTCCCCTATGATTGTACATATAGAAGGCTTGCATTCGGTGTGAATGAATCATTTACACGGAATTTCTAAGAACAGAAGTGTCCCCACACAAGTGACCAACGCCAATAAATAATTTCTTTTCTAAAAGAAAAATGAGCCCTCAAGTTTATGCAGGCTAGAAGCCTGTCAAGACCTTAACCCGCAGCAGCAGCAGTCCGTGCTGGGCCACTCTGTGTCTGTTTTTGCCGTGGAGTTGGCCAGCCAGCCCATTCCCTTACCGCTGCAGACAAACTCCCGTTTCTGAACCTCGGCTACGTTGTGGCCGCGGAGGTGGGACGGCCCCATGCACTGGGTGTAGAGCCCGACGCGGGGCCGCTGCCGCAGCCAGTCCGAGAGCCAGGCCAGGTGGCAGTCGCAGTACAGGTTGTTGGAGTGAAGCCGGCTGCATGGCGAGAAACACGGCAATGCAGTGAAACCGGGAAGAACAAGCACAAAATCTACCAAACCCCTGAGCAACAAAGTATGAAGATTTACTCATAAAAGTTGTTGATGAGGAATCAATTTTGCACAACTTTCATTGAAAGTTTGAGATTTAAATGCTAATGTACAAAGCTGCAAAAGCCATAAGATCTTCTATTTGTGACCTAATTAAAGAAATAAAGTCTAACTAATAAAGTAACTTATCTATAGTTTTGTTTCTCCTGCCTGTAAGAAAGAATATACAAGAGCTTGAAAGTCGCAGTGGAATTCTTTAGTCCAGATCTGTACAAGCACTGAATAAGACAAAAATGTCAAAAGTAAATTGCCCTACAATGATAAAATACTGTCAAGAGAAAAAAAAGTTAATAAAAGATTTGCTTTCCAATTAGACATATCTGTAAGTCTGGCCATTATTAATCTCTACAGAAACAGCCTGCAAAAAACCCTTTAACAGGTCATACTCATTTTCTGCTGAACAAGACAGTGTAATAACTCAATATAAAACACTTTCTTTCACATCCCTTTGCTGATTTCCTCCCTCTTTGTTTAATCATAGAAAGGGAGATTAGCTGCTTTTGGCTCCTGGGGACCTACGTTCTAAGCAATGCTTGAAATTAAAAGACCAAATGGCAGCAAGCAATGGAATTAAGCAAGTCACCTCTCTGTTGGCAACGACCAATGCAAAACTATGGCTCCTTGCCAAGTGGCAAAAAGCACTTTGCCATTGACAAAACATGAGACAAATGTATTCACTAAATTAGGTAAACTACTTTTCTCTGGCTATTACATTTTCTCAAACTAGAGAAAAGGACATCCACAGCTATAAATCAAATCCTCAGTCAGAATCATCTAGCAGAGTAATGTCATTTTGGTGCATTTTAGCTAATATGTTCAATCCTAACTAAGTAACTGGAAAGTAAATGCAAGAAAATCAGAATTCAGACAAGAAGGCTAATTAATCCATAAATAATCTATAAAGAAACATGAAATGTGTAATGAACCAACATAGGCAAGTAATTTTAACTATTTAATAATAATAATAAAAAAATCACTTCAAATGAATGTTAAAGCCAATGGATTTTCCTTTACTGATTCTTGTGTGAGTGCTTTGCAAAAATAGCTCACAAAGCAGCACACTTATTCAGTACAATCTGTGTCCAGCTGTAGGCAAGAACACCTTGCAAACCAGAACTAATGCTATTGAAATCAATACAGATATACAAGCATTCTGACTGCAAATGGGATGTTACAGCCTTGTACGGCCATAGAGTCAGTCCATTTTCTTTTGGTTCTAAAAGAATTTGAAAAAAAACACAAAAATATGAATATATAAAAATATAAATAAAAACATAACACAACTTACTACATGATTCACTATCATATATTGTTCAAAAAGCACTGTGAACTCTATTTGGAGGTTTGAAAGAACAGACTGATACTCGTGTTTTCAGGAAACAGACCTGAAAGAACGGAATGAAATTCTATTTTTAAAGAATAAATAAGGCCACCAAAAGCCAATGACCAATACAATATAAAAAAATTGTATTTTTTCAGTACTCGTGCAAAATCAACAGAACTACTCACCTTCTTCAGTTAAGAACAGAGTGTTAACTGAGGTGAATAACCCTGCTACTCTCAAACTGGTTGTGTAACCCCCCACACATAAAAGAAAATGGACAGGTTTGTTCTGAAGTTAGTTCTTTAACAATAAGAGCTTCTCTGAGAGAAACAGCCCCATTCTTTCTGATTCCCACTCCTATTTGAAACAGATTCTCAAAGCTAAACCTTGAAATAATCTGGCTGTGTTAGCTAACACAATGCACACTCACTCTTAGCCCCAAATAAACATACAGAAGAAGGAAAACAAAACAACCCAAAATTGTATCACTTACATGCGCACATACACACACATACACACACTTCAGTGGCCTGAGGAGTACATCTGTGAAAGTCATAACCTCTAAAAATGGAGACTTTATTGTAAATGCTGACACAACCTTAATTATAATAGCACTACCGGATGATGCTATAATTTTATGTTACAAAGAATGTCGGAGAGCCAGTTTAGTTTAATTAGGTCTGCTAGCAGTACAGTAATAAAAGCATAAAGATTTCCCATTTATCACATCTGACAGCCAATCAAAGATTCTTCCATGTTCTTAAATGAAATGTGACCCATTCAATAGCTCAAAGTAAAACAAATTTTTGACTTTCAAAAAACATCAATTTTTTTTCTATCTGCAGCTCTGACATACAAAGGAGAAACCTCTCCTTCCTTCCCCCTCTCTCTACCTCCATCTCTTTTGTCAGAATAACGTAGCTGTATGGAAAACTGAGTTGGGAAAAATCATGAAAACATTTCTGTAGACCTCATCATCCCACAACCTGAAAACCAGACAGAAAAGGATGCAACTGCCTTTTCATCTCTTGAACCCTGCTTATTAACTTTAGGGTCACTGCATTTTTTTGAAAGGTTTTATGTTTCAGAATTACCTGCCATATACACATATAGGGATCTCAGCACCACATGCCACCAACCTCAGTACATTTTTTAACTGAGTTTATGCTTTCCCTGCCTTTAGTAGTGAACAAGACAAGTAGTGAAGAAATGTTATGATGAACACACTGAACTGATGACAGTGACAGCTCAATTCAGTGGGACTACTTACAAAGTTCTGAGTTTGGGCATATGATTGAAACTTGCCACGGATAGTCGAGTGATGTTGTTATTGTTGAGAGTGCTGTGAAATCAAGAAGAAGCATATTAACATGCTATAGTTATTTTTGTCATATTTACTATAAAAAAAGAAAGAAAGGAGGGAAGGAGGGAAGGAGGGAAGGAGGGAAGGAGGGAAGGAAGGAAGGAAGGAAGGAAGGAAGGAAGGAAGGAAGGAAGGAAGGAAGGAAGGAAGGAAGGAAGGAAGGAAGAAAGGAAGGAAGGAAGGAAGGAAGGAAGGAAGGAAGGAAGGAAGGAAGGAAGAAAGGAAGGAAGAAAATCACAGCTGCTAAAGAACACAGTGGACTGCTTTTTAGGAGGGCTATCAGGAAAAAGCCTATGCCGTGGGATCTACTTTGGCTCCAAACTTAATCTCTGTTAAAGCACGATGTTTGGACCAAGCCATTGATAAGCTGTGTAATGTGAGTCCTCAGTGACCTGTGACTCACAGAAACCACTAGAAGCAGTTACATGGAGTTTCCACAGATACGGAGAACATCTGTGGTATTAAAACCAATCCTGATGAACAGAATTGCTGTAGGTGATCCAGAGCTGCCTGAATAAATGGAGTCTTCTATAGAATGGAAGGAGTCAGGAATCTCAACATTTTAAGAAAGTATTAACTTCAGTGTTAGACAATGTGCCTAGAACCTCAGACAGGAAACAGGAACAAATCTAAGTCAATCCATCATTGCGTAGCAAGGAACTGTCATACACATCGAATGATACTTTAAAGACCATGAAACTTTATGAATGATTCTATGGTTAATTACTATCTTTAGGCTGCATATAAAATGCAAACAAGCTTGACTTGCGAACAAGGAAATGAGTGATATAATTTACAGTTTTGACTTAGAGATTACTCATGAGAACAGGATAGAAAATGTTCTCTAAGGTTTAAACAAATAAAACTAATAAAAAATAAAATCCCACTGAATAAATCTTTGTCTCTTTGGAAGAAAGAGTTTTACTTCATTTTTAAAACAAAAGGGTGATTTGTGCTCAATAAATCTTTAAACCTTTATCTCTGAATAAATCTTTAAATACTCTGTGATCCTGAAACACAAGAAGGAAAATTCACAGCACCCCGTGTAGAATCAGGCTTTATACCTCCACACTAATCAGGTAGTTAATCACTAGTGCAGTGTGCTGCAATCCACCTTCATGTGCTTACTCCTTCCAAGTCCTAAATGTTTTCTTCACTGTGCGTAGGCCACCTACTCGTATGCTCTCAGGGTGTATATAAAAAAGGGGGAATAGTCAAAAGGAAATAAGGGGGAAAAAATAGATGGCTGCAGTCTGCCCTCTTTAAAAACAGAATAAAAATGAAAAAAAGAAACAATAAAATTGGCTACATGGATAAATCCACAAAAGGTGTCTTACGAGAATAAATGACAATCAGTAATCTTTGCAGGATTTTCTTACGAAGTCCAAACGGAAAACAACAGTGCCCATAGTTCTTCCTGCATGACTTCTTAAGAACATTTAAAATCATATCTTTCCAGTAAAGGGCAGACAAATCACTAAATATTTACATCACTCAGTTATTTAAACAAAAGATATTTACAAAAATTTTTGATTTTTGATTGCAGGTTATCTTCCTTCGTATTGCCTGTATTCCTGTTGTTCACACATAATTTCTTAATTTATTTTTGAGAGAGCACAGAAAATGATCAGAAGTAGTAATGAGAGATATGTAGTTGCTTACACCATAACTATTTTCATCTGGTGACCAAAACACTTTTTTGGAGTAGAGATTTGCAATCAACAAAAGCAAGCAAGTCTTTAACCTAGAAACTGTTACATACAGTTGTAATGAGTGTGAAAACTGAAAGACATTTTTGAATTTTTCAGAAGCTTTTATTTTTTTTAATATGCCACCACTATCCATTTCCCAGTACAGTTGGTTGTCTCTTAAAAAAAAAAAAGAGTAAGAGCAAAAAAAACCCCACAGAAATGACTAGAGAATTTACAAATAGGAAAAATTATACTTGTAATTGCTTTTATCTTTCAAAATATTTTATATCTTTAATGCTAACAGCTTCTATTATTCTGCAATGATTTCGCCAATCTATGACCTGGTATTTTGATAAATGCTTCAGACTAAGACTGCTGGTAAGCCAAAAGCTTTGTATTATGTTTATATTTTGAAATAAGGCACTCTTTCCAAAACTTATACAGGTTAAATCTTAATGAAAAAACATGCAGTCTTATAAACTACTCAGTGCCTATAAATTAAATTATGGTCTAATGTACATATCTTTCTTTAATATATATTTGAAAAGAAGCTTTACCTACATATTTTTACATATTGTTCAAAATACCCACCTCAATTTTTTTTAAAGGTAATTTTGTCTAAATCATTGCTTATCACATAGCAGAAAATGAACATCCAATTATACATTTGAATAATGCTAACGGGTATATTCACACACAAAATCCTACCAACTTCTCAGAATACTATTATTTTAACAAAAATCTTTTTTTCATTAAAGACATGGACTTCGACTGGCAATGATGAGCTTTTTAGAACACTAAAAATCGCAGGCATTATCAACTGCAAAAGATCAAAAGATATTTGATCTTTTTTTGAATTGCACATTTAATATTTGTGCCTGGAAAGGAAGCTTTTACTAAAAATATGATAACCAGATTAAGCCATCACTGGACAAGTTATTCTGTCAAATATGTGAGTTCCAAAGATAAAAATCCCATGGAACATCAGTTCTATTGACAGATAAACAACACTTCATAAATGCAACCATTAGACTTAATATTGAACCTCCAGGACATTTTTACATGGTTTATACCAGGAAGTTAATGTATTGCTTGCTATTTCTGTGAGTATAATAAAAAAAAAAAAGAAAAAAATTCATCTGTCAAATCCATTCACTCTTAAACAACTACGGTTTAATAATAAAAAAACTGTTCTCTCTCGTAGCTCATACATTCTTACTTTCTCGGACACATAGACACTAGAAAAGCTTTTTTCTTCAGTAGCTAAAAAAAAAAAGGAAAAAGAAAAGGAAGAAAAGCCTCCTCCCACATACCAAGGTGTGATTTACCAAGTGTGAATCAAAGTAACATTGAAGGCTCACGGATACACACAGCCAAGGCATCCCTTACCGTAAAAAGCACAGAGAGAATGTGACATTTTGACTGACAGAGGAAATATTTCAGGAATGTGAGCTGTGTCTCCAAGCCTTAACGGAGGCACTTGGCTCATTACAGTGACTATTTTCAGGTCAGGGGTCACTGATGATAATTTTGTTACCTTTAACCTCACAGACTGCAACTTCGAGACAGTGAGGAGAAAAAAAAGAATACAAAATATTGCAACACAGACCTCTAACCAATGACTTAAACATGATCTAGTAAATATATTTGAACACTGGTAACAATGAAAATATTAAAAATACATTTCTCACGGACAGTCTAAACACACAATAGCAGTGCTGACTAATGAAAGTGCCTTTTAAATGTCAAGTACATTGTTCCTTAAGACTGAAAGATCAAATTTATGTCTGACTAGACTACAAAGGCAATACTGCAAATGTTCAGCATTTCAGCAATGACATGTAATCCACAAAAATACCCATGACCTCCTCCCCCCTTTTTAAAAAGAAAATACATTATTTTCTTACAGTTTCTACCATCTGCCTTTTTTGTTTTGTTTGAATTGTGTGCAATGCTTTTCCTGCTGAGTAAAGGCATATCTATGTCTCTCCACATATTTTTACCCTTTCACAGCACATGGCAGTGGATTTTTTTTTTTTAAGACATCCTTTCACAAGAGCGCTCTGACACTAGGCTGCAGCTCGCAGATAAGCTTTTACATCAGCCCTCCCCAGGCGCCAAGCTCTCACTAAAAGTAAGCGATACGAGGGGTACTTACAGCACTTCCAGGTCGCGCAGAGCCCTAAACGCCCCATCTTCAATACAGCTGATCTGGTTGTAATCCAGTTGCCTGTTAAACAGATTAGGAAGGTATTTGTAAAGGAGATGAGCGCTGGCAGCGTCTCGTGCAAAGAGAAAACCTCCCGCCGGCGCCTGCGGCCAGGCCGCGCCGCGCGAGCCGCTCCCGCCACCGCGCTCGGGCGCTCCCGACTGTCACACACCAGCCTGGCCTGGCCCTGCCACGGAAATCTCTTTTTGTTCTGGACTGTCTGCGCAAAGCAGCCGCTCTGGGAAAGCTCCAGTAAATAATAAGTGCACCTTATATTAAATGCCAAAGGAATGCAATTTCATTACATCAAGAAAAGCTATCCATTAAAAGCTCTCAGCGTCATCTTGCTGAAACAATTTCATTAAGGTAAAGGACGGTAAATCACTTAATGTCACATGCATCCCCTCGGTGACCTAACAGAATCCATTTATCAGAGCAGCCCAGCTGCATGTTAATGCCACTGTCCCTGGCAGGCGAGAGATCCGGGGACCCCTTCCAGGGTCCGCGTGCGTGTGCACAGCAGGGATGGGGGAAAAAGCAGCCTCGCTTCCTCCTAGAATATTTCTAAACGTAGAAATAGCAGTGTCCAGGGTATCTGCATAGTTCATTAGCTACACCCATTATTTCTGCTGAAACCAGGACTGCTGCTGCAGTCACCAGTGCATGATTTCCTGTGTGACTTTGTGCCCTCTGCAATTCTATGCAGATGAGATGTTGCAACGGAGCACTCAAATTCTGGAAATAAAAGTCAGCAATCCATCCTATACATTATTAATCTAAAGTATTAAGTTATGAAAAATTTACATTCATTTCTCTGAAGAATGTTATTACTTTTTCAATCAAAACATGTACTAATATGCAGTACATACTGCACAATTAAAAAAACATCTCTACTGATAATATGTTTTCCTATAAATACTTCAGATGTTTTTGGTGACAACTTATCTTGCAAAACAAAGATAATACGGCCTCACTTTAGATAGGCAGAAGACCTTCTCTAAGCTAGTAACTTATCAGCAATAGATAATATGTACAACAAAATGCGTGCGAACAATACTAAGAAAAGGTACAAAATATGAACGAACTCTGCCCTTTCTGTTTCCAACGATATATTAGCTATAATGGCTAATGAGCTTTTACTACTATTTTGTATGACTCTTGTGAATCTAAGATAATCTTTTGCTTTATCAATAAATCATCACACTCACTGGGAATGTTATCAACCAACTTTCATTAAAAAAAGTCTTCTTGTTTCATACTTTTCATCTGAATTAATACCATCCAGAAAACAATATTATAACTATAACAGTGTCTGCATTTCTGTGTACTACAAACTCAATGCGAACTAATTTTCTGAATGCGATCATTTTGGTGCAATGTTACAGCACCAGTGCTGCAGTCTTGGAATATTTAAGTTTACTTTCTCAGGCTTCTTCCATTTTTACTAATTAATTTCACTTAACAATTAAGTTAACAGCCTTTTTATTTTAAAAAGGTAAAATATATATACAGTACAATTCTCTAACCTCCTGAACAATTTATCAAGGCTATTTAAATTAGCACAATGGCATGAAATGTTACCCTTGACACAATACAAAAGAGAAATTGTTTCCAGACAAATTGGAAAAATCTTTTAATGCCATCAAATTTGCCTAATGCAGTCTGCAGGTTAATCTGCAAAAGGGTGAGCTGTATGTTTGCCCGAATCTTATTATCCTTAGCTGTCAATGTATAAATCAGTGCTGACACAGCTTCTTCTAAATCATCCATATTATGCACAAAGGAAAATCTTTTAACAGTAGAGAAAGCTCTTGAGCAAATCTTGTCCCACATGAACCGAAAGGCAGATTTTCTTCTACTCGCCTGGCAGCAGTTATGGTCCATGGTGCACTTTTGGATTTCTTCCTTCAATGAATCACCACCACCACTATCTTCATGAAGGGTGAGTTGTTTTGATTTAAATCTTAACTTAACAGACAGCTTTAAATGCAGTTACCCTGTTTGCACTGAGCTAATGAGTTGGGTCGGATGCAGAGGGAGGGAAGCTTGGGGGTGAGGGAGGGGAAATATATCCTAATTTTATAAAGGATTATCTCTGAAAGTTATGTATGTTTTAAATTATTTGTCATCTATTATGACCAGGATATAAAAGGATCAGAATCTTAGCAGGGATAATTGGCAAAAATATCTATTTTTTAAACAATAAAAGGTATATAACTTTGAAGACAACATGCCCAATTTGAACAGGGATTTATGGCATTGTGTAATGGTAAGTATATCCACTACATACACATATCCATTTTAACAAGTACTTAGACAAAATTTTAAGTACATTGGCCTGATTTTTTGCATAAGTCTACTTTCTGACATCAGGTTGTGCAAGTGCTAGAACTTGGGGCATAAACAAGAGTAAGAGAGCAAAAATAATACTTCTCAGATTTTTATGTACATTTTTTTTCATTTATTTTTAGCAGACTGATTTTCTAAAACACACATTACAAAAAAATCTACAATACTACAATAAAACTTTTCTCATCACTAAGTTACTGAACAGTAATACCAATTCTATCCTAAAAGGCTTTTTTTTCTCTCCCCTGAGAATTTCTTTTCATCTTTTCAAATGGTTAGAAAGTCCCCAAGACAGGAAGCTGATCAGACACAGACCTGAACCTCTAGCACATCCCTGTTCTTCCCCTCTCTCCACTCTCTCCCCACTCACTGCCTTCTCCCCCGTCTCCTCGCTGAGTCCTCTCTAGGAGAGATTTCATCCTCCCGCTAAGAAGCCCCTGTATTCACAAGATCTTTCCTGCCCGCTCCTCCACCCTGCTGCCACAGATTACCCCACCATGATCACAAAGTTCCCAACAGCTGCTGCCATACTCAAAACCCTTTCAAAAAATTAAGTTTTTGCATGCCTAACTGCAGTGTTACCTGCACATATCATACTTTCTAAATACTGCTGTTTAAGATGCTAATGGATAGCAAAGGGCTTTCTAATAGGACAATGTCTGTTTTAAAATGTTGCTTATTTTCTTAGTTTTGCTGATACATTTAATACTAAAGAAACATGTTGCTGACTCTTATTTTCCTCCTTTCTAGCATATGCTGTGAACCAGCAACACTAAAAAAAAACAAAACAAAAACACCCTTGTTATCCCAAAGGAAGAATATTTAATGTCTTAACAGGAGATGTTGCATATATTTCAAAACTACTACCCTGTTACAGGAAAAAAAAAAAAAAAAAAAAAAGAATGTGACTGAGAAAGGAAACCTTCCTTACTCGTTCATAAAGGCTGACTTCTAAGTTACAACAATTTCAGTGAATCTGTCTACGTTACTTTCTTGTCCTTCAGGGCTTGAACACATTCTGGTGTGTGACGTAAGAGACATATCATGCAACTTTAACATCTTCTCCTTTGTTCAGAAATGATTACATTTTGCTAGTGTATCAACTTAATGATAAAGATTGATTCAGAAGCCATCAGAAGAAAAGTGAAAGGCCCTTCTAGTCAGAAACCCTACTGTGGTTTCCTGACCAGTAAAACGTTTGGAAAAACTTTCTTGTTTCAGTGCATTGGACTGTGCATTTTCTATCTCTAATCTTTACCTTAGGAAAAGAACAGGGTACACAGTACTTATCCCTGCAATAGCACTTTTGGAAACAAACATTTTTTTAACCTCTCCTTGTATATTTCATAACAGAACTGATTTATGTTTTCCTGCTTCTTCACTCTTCCCTGAATTTCAATTTCAAGCGGAATCAGTAATTTCAGAGGGATTAGCTGAAAAAGAGGCAATATAATCACATAAGAATTTATCCTAAGTTTTTATCAAATTTCTTTATATCTGCTTGTTTCTTGTGTCTGTTACCATTTAATACTTCATTCTTTCATTTGAAACTCAAGTGCTTTTTCCTATTTGCACAATTTATTTTGCTAATGTAGTTCATGGTGTCCTTTTCTAAATGTTTCCTGAAAAATACTTCCAATTAATAAATAATTAATATTTCTAATATACATAATACTGACACACATGACTATGGCACTTTGGCATATAATATATATGAATAATATTTTTCTTTTTCCTCCAAACTAAAAAGAACTAAAAATATGTCCAAGTATTAGATGACAAAGAAAATAAAGATTATTATAAATGTGGGAAGCAAATATTTTTATTCCTATTGTAAAATGTATTTCATATTAAGTATGAATCCTACTAAAGTTCTGTTCGAGTGGTTTATTTAAATATTAATTTTAAAATCTATAGAATTATTTATACCTAAGCAGTTACCCTAGATATAAACTAATCTCCTTGCAAGACTCCTCAATATAATTATGTCACCCAGTTCAATGGTACAAAGGCAGTCTCACTTTCCGAAGTAACACAGATATATTAGCACCTAAAGGCTACTAAGAGTTCAAATAACTTTTGCATGTGTGACTTAAACATTGACCAGAAGCATCAACTTACTTCCTTTAACGTTCAAATCCTCAAAGAGGATTTTAATTATTTTCTGTGCTTGATGTAGCCAAATAAAATATAAAGATGAAATTCAATCCAAGTCTTCCTACAATGGAGTTTATCAACTCACTTCAAAAGAATTTTATATTTGAGTTTTCTTTTTTTATTCTCACAGGGAAATCCTTGAGACACTACACAAACCACAACAAAATTCAGACTTAAAGAAACCCCTTGATTCACACCTGGAGAACTCTTGATTCGAAATCTGTCTTCAGAGTAAAGTGCTTCTCCTGATTTTAAAACATTAATGACTTTAATATTTCACAGGCAAGTCCTTAGCTTTGATGGATATGAAACCTTTTTCAGCAGGCCAAGCATTAGGAAGTTAGTCTGTAATCAAAACTACAACTTCAGGAACAGTAACAGCCTGGGCATTGAAATGGTCTTTTATTTAAAGTCAGGAAAAAAAAAACACAACTGACTTGTTTGGGTATAGGGTACTGGGAGTCACTAGAAAAGTGTAGTTCCTTCATGTTCCTGGGGAGAATTACTTAAACATCTTAAAGAAATATTGAACATACTAACACCATGTGCAAAATCTTTCTTGATATGTACTTGAAATGCAGCTGACTGAACAGGCTATCAGTTGAACTGAGATTGAGACTCAGAATAAGAGTGCGAAATATGTGAATTCTAAATTATTAAATCATGTGCTAGACAAGTAATGCATCTGGCTCAGCCCCTGCACAGAGGAACAGGGAGCAGACTTCCACAAGATGACAGTTCCCAAGGCTGCAAAGAGTTTAAACCAGTAACTTGCATATCCAGTGTGAATACTGTATTACCAGAGGGCTATGAAACATGCTATTAAACATGATGATTAAAAATATGAATTGAATTTACAATGTATATGGTAATTTTTATATATATAAAGCCCCCCAAAGTGGGTGACTCTGCATTCCCTGAAGAACCTAACTTTTTGCGCATCTTTTTCTCCCAGATCAAGAGTTAATTTAGAAGTATTTTTTTCAATTTCAGTTTTAGGATTTAAGTCCTAAATTCTCCAAAGTCTTACTTTAGCAGTAATAATAAATGAGGTTGTTCTTCAAATTTTTTCACTTCTGAAAGGAAGTCAAAACTGTTTTTTCTGCTGCATCCGAAATGCCCAAAATATTGGGTGATGGGTTTATAGTTCCAGAAAGTAGTACAGACTAAGTTTCCCTGCATTTTTGGTACCTTTTTAAATGATTTTGATTCATTAGCAACAACCATGGTAGGCTGTATTGGCAAGAGTGCCACCAGAAAGCCAAGGGAAATGATCTGGCATTTAAGGGATGACATCTGGAGCTCAGCATCCAGTCCCAGCCTTCCCAGGACAAGTAGGACACTCACGTGCTGAGGTGAGTCCCGTGGAGCCCACCAATCCTCCTGGGGACAGGAGCCAGCGACAAGCTGGGACAAGTGGGTCTGCTCAGCCTCAAGCAGAAGGGAGCATATACCCTCCTAAAGCCAGACCTTCCACATTAACAGGCAGGTACAAGTTGTGAAATGAGAAATTCCAATTTGAACTGGAATTTGAATACATATTTTCTTTTCAAAAGAAGAGTGTGGAGCTAAAACATCACAAAATCATAATCATCAACATTAAAAGAAGCAATTTCGTTTAGATAATCTGACTTAACACTTAATTCCTTTTGTTCTGTGATGACTGGACTTGATCCTTTGACTACTATAAAATCCTTCTGAAACGTTCCAAATCATGATTCAGTTGGTAATATATTCAGAGGAAGTGACAGAACAGTGAGTCTTCATTCCGTAAAATGAACAAAATATGTAATCAGTTCAACTTTTACAAATTTGTTAACTGCCTGAGAAACAAGATACGAGTGCCATCATAACAGTTATCGTATCTCGGATTTAGGAAAAGACCTCTGTAATCCACTTTGAAATTAATGTAATTCATGGTGTTAGACAAACCAAATATCAATTCAGCAAGTGTTCTACTACAGGTTTCCTTTACTCTTTGTGCCCTCACCTATCTCTTCCAGAAGTCTGGTTAACATCTTTAACATTATGGTCTATTAGCAGGCAATTATAGAACAAAATGATGAAATAAGAATAAATATTAAATTCTGACGATGACAACTTTCAGTGAGGACATATAAACACTTGGTTCATCTTGCCTAAGCTTCTGAATAGACGCAAACACTATTTAGGTTGTGAATACTTGATCCAGCTACATAAAAGTTGTGCTACAATCCCGTCTAACTCATCGTTAGTACTTGTCATTCTGCCACTTCAATCTACAGCTCACCGTATATATGGTGCGCTTTCTAGATGACCAGGAAAGTAGGTAGCATTTACTAGACAGAAAAATGTATTTCTTACTATTCTACAATCTGTAGTGGGATTATAAAAATTACTTTCTTCTTTCCTTTTTTTTGTTTTAAATCTCCAATGAAGGAGGTATATGTTGTATTCATGCAAATACAGTAAATACATGCGACAGATAAAATCAAGATTTGTGGCAATGCTATAGTTTTTATGGTAGTTTTGTTTGAACAAACTCTGCAAAAATAGAAAGGTTATAAAGGGCAGACCCTTTATTTTGTACAAAGTTTAAGCATAATTCAGGAGCCTTGCCTTGAAAATATATACTAAGATATAAATATTATCTTAACAAAAGCACAGCCCCACTCAGACAACTGAAGTTAACTCACACTATGCAGTTTTACTAATTGCATTATAAAGGATTGCCAGTAGAAAATTCTTGACGTTGTTTTTACTTTTACTACAAAAGTCTCTTTCCAAAATGATATTAATTTCCAGATATAAAGGATCAAGTTGAAAAAAAAAAAAAAAAAGCTATTGCTTTAGCCATATCTCTTTTAGACTGTGGCTAATTATGGGGCAAGTTCTGAAGAGAAATTCATAAAATATCAATTAAGCAAAGTACCAAAGCTATTTTGAAAAGTACTTCCATGTTTTTGAACAGAACACTGTGATACAATAGGGTTTATTGCAAGGGGGAGTAGAAGTGTCACAACATGCTGAAGTAAGCAAACAAACGGATTTCTAGGTATTGCAGCAAGCAGGAAGCAATACTTTTTGATATTCTTTGAATAATGATGTTCTTTGGTAAGTCCTCAAAAAATGCCCTCCTAACCAATTCATGAGCATGGTTACTAAGAGTATAATCAAATATAATCCATCAAAGAAACACAGAAATGAAAATGGATATCCTGTCTAGTTTGCTGATATTAAATGTACAAAATCATGCAGGTCTTTTCATGAACATGAAAAACCTCATTTTAAAATTATTTCCTCTAGAAAGTTTATCTTTCTTAAACGCTGTTAGTCTCAAATAAGAAAAAAAAATGATTTTGATAGAAAGTAAATGAAAACCTCAAATAAAGAGTTTTTTATATCTGTATCTTAAGAAAGCGATTATGTTTTTTCACAGCTGGATCATAATGGCACCTTCATGGTCTTTCAGGAGCCTACTCGTATGTGCCTACTCTCTTTGTTAACTGTTCCTAACTGATGAGTCTCCGGCTTTAGACTCATTACTGCTTTCAAGTGCATGACCTTATACTTCCTATACATGTTCCGCCCAGGCTCCAGGTCATTCAGCTCTTTCCTTGTACTCTGAACAGAAAGACTGAAAGTCACTACTGACATTTTCCATATTTAGAGGCCACAAGAATTCACAGTTTGCCCATCAACTTTAAGGTCATCATCTCTAGAAAAATAAGTATCAATCATGTAGAGAGACTTATTTTACCACAAAACAAACCTGGAAGAAATGTAATTACACAAGTACAAAAAATATTCCAGACCATCTTTCTTTTTCTTTTATGTGAACACACAAAAGGCAAGCTCTTAGACCTGAGGCAGAATGAATTTTTCCACATGAAACAAGGAAACATTGAAAGCAGCCTGAAATTCAAGTATTGAACTCAGGTTACTATAAGCAAATAGCTACGATGTCTTGTCATATTCAATTTCATTTTAGTGATTTGGATTTCATATAGGGCAAGTTTAGGAGGCTTGGGATATGCAAAAGTATTTTGCCATAACAAGTGACAAACATTTGTTTTTGTGCAGAGATTCCTTAAGCAGCTATAAAAAGATACCTGTTTCAACAGAAGAATACTGTATTGACAAAGTATTATCATCAGGACATATACCAAAGAAAAATGAAATACTTACAAATTTTTTATGTCTACTGCTCCTCGGAAAGCCTTTCTTGGTATTGCTTGAATCTGATTTTCACTGAGATCACTAAGAAAAAAAATTAAATAAAGATGAAAATTTGTCATATACATTTCTTTCCATGTTTAACAAAAAAAAAAAGAAAAAAGAGGAAAATAGTTTCAACTATTACAGCTATCCATATTCCTGATAAAGCATATTTTATGACATTAGCTGATTTTTAATCAAAGAAAAAGAAATAATAAGTCAAATTAGTTGATCTGTGTTGCGCTTAACAATTCCTTCACAAAATTATAATTTACATGACAAACAAAAAGTAGCAGCATTACATAATGAAACAGTGAACTTCAGATTGATTTGATTTAAAATTAATTAGTTTTAATTTTTAACCAATTCTAAACCCCAAGCATCAAAGTATATTCAGTATTATGCAAGGAAGATTGAAAAATAAAAGAAAATAATATTGCTGAGAAATGCCTAATATCAAGCTGTACCATGTCTGAGATGAATACATTGCTGAACTTTATCTCAGATATATTTCAAAAGAAGCAAGATCTTGCAGCAGGTATCCACTGCTCCTCCATGCCACTTCCCCCAAACCCCTGCATATCTAGCTTCACCTGGCTACCTGAAAATTGTATCTTTTCCTATTAAGGAATGTTATTACCATAAAGTTATTAATGAATATTTTCTGCTATTAGTATAAATATACACCCCCTTTTCTGAAATCTGACAGTATTTTGAGCCCTAGCAATTCCACATGGAAATAAAAATAATAATAAAACTATAAAAAAATGAAATAAAAAAGCAATATGAGACACAGTTAAAAAAAGAATAAAAAAGCAACCTCACCCTGTCCCCTAAACACACACACAAAGTACCATCCAGTCTTCCTAAGATAGGCTATGTCTCATTCACAAGTAATTCAGTGTAACAGAAGATCAACAGATCAGTGTAGTTGGTGATGGATCGACACTGCAGGCAGTGTGAAGGTTTCATTTCAGTGCATATTTGCTCTCCTGGACCAAATATGCCCATCATGCACACGAATCGAAGATGCCTGAAGGCCTTGAAAGGACCTTTCTACCTTATAGTCTTAAAATTTAGGAAATCATATATCCTTTTCGAGGCTGTTTTGGAGGACAAACTTCCTCAGAAGAAGTCTACAGACAAAACGCCAAGCAGATAACTGAACACACATAGTGAATAATCAACAACAACTTCATTATCTTATATATAAGGAGTCATGCTTTTGACATATTCTTTCCTTAAAATGTAATCTAGCATAAGCTCATATTTCCTGTTACTAGAAATCAGGCCTGTAGATCTCTTTCAGTTTTACAAATTTAAATAGTTTGAAAAATTTATAGAACTCACTCTACCTGACCATAGCAAAATTTATATTACTATAATCTGGTTTTGAAAGTAATTCTACATACCTTGGCAGCAACTTAGTTTTATCCAATTCATTGTTTGTTTAGGGAATTCTGTTTACTAAATTTTTCATGTTTTATGCATCTAAATGCACCACAATCTTTTGTAAAGTATATTTAAAATGAGACCCAATTTAACAATATTAACACTATGTAAAAAGAGAATCTATGAGGTGTGATTTAATTCTCAAGCCACCTAAGTAATCTTGAAATGGGATATGACTGCATGCTCTGACAATAAATTCAATGGCAATGAATGAAATAGCAACCTTCAGCATTTGTTACGGTAACGTGATTTAACAGACTTCTTCCTTAAAAGAATTCATTATAAACAAACATAAACAGTGAATGTCTATATTTACACTTCTGTTTAACTGACAAATACATTTTATCTATATTAAAGCTCTGCTTAAAGTGGTAAGTTAGCAGTAGGGGTTTCTATCATGATAAACGATTAGTTTATAATATAGATATATGCATATACTATGCAAACCATTGCCACATTCATAAATATATACTGCAGGAGGTAATGGTGCATTACAGTTTTTATGATAGAAAGGAGAATATCACCATTTACTATTTCATAGAATTTAAAAAAGGGGAAGACAAAATTAAGGCAATAAGTAAATTAAAAAAAATCTAATTAAAAATACCAAAGGCAGAAATCTTTTTTACTTCTACTAACTGCAAATCTTAGCACACATTCAAAAACTTAAAACCAGGGACTATGAAGCCAAGTGTTTCAATAAGTAACACACTGAGACTGTATGTGTGTGTGCGTGTAAGCATGAGAGAGAAAAATGATTAAAAGCATGGTAGATTAACTGCTGGGGCATCACAGGCAGCATCTTTTTCACGTACCACAGATTCACGTAAACTCAATACAGTGTGCCCAGCTAATTTTACTACTTGAAATATAAACTGCTTGATTACAAAGGCTCCCATATTTGCTGGGGAAAGCACTTTTTAACACAGCCTGATGCACAGGGATAAATAATGTTGGTAAAGTACCTTTCCCAAGGAAGCATTTTGGCAAAGCATTTGATGCTTTGTGAAAACATTTTTGGAATTGTATATGTAATAAAATGTAAGTTATTAATTCATTTCTTTATTGAAAAAAAATCTTGTTAAAAAATGCTATGATTTTCAACATAAAATCTATTCCTACTTTTAGTACAAAAGTTTTTAGTAAGAATTTATTGATTCATTCAAGTTCTCATCTGCTCAGTCTAATAAGGTTTCCTTATAAAAACCTTCAGGGCCTTAAACAAACAACTGACTTTCTTCTTGACCAAATTATACCTTAGTTTCACACTGTGTAGGCTTAGGAATGAGTAAGAAGTAGCCATGTTTATTGTTGTTGTCTAAAATCTTAATATTTTTTAGATTTTTAACTCATATCACTGCAATTCTTAGATTGTTCACTTAGAAATGGAGGTCACAAGCAGCCAAGGGTGCACTGCAGCTTTCTGGGGAAATGAGGCAAACGTCTGTTTCATAGATGAGGCCAGACGGTTTTGCAAGGGTTTATACTATGCATAGACTTGACTTTGCAGCCTATGTTCTGCAGTAAAGAAAGACCCAATAACCTTTTCAGCCTGATGGTTATTATTTTCTTTTCCTGCACTAACAGCTGTGTGAATTCCCTTCCCATTTCAAGAAGAGGTATCATTTGAATATGCCTGTACACTGAGCGTAACTAATGATGGCCCTTGGGACCCCTAAAATGACAGAAGATTTGGGAAATTTTTAAACCACAATACGAATGAATATTCTATTTTGACAGGAATAAGCCTGAACTGTTAAAAGAGTCTTCACATTTGAAACCTGCAATCTGAAATAGTGTCAAACAAACTGTTCTCCATAAACATTGGAGCCCACAGTTATAGACTTTACATAAAAAGACAGTATATCTGTGGAATGGTAGAATTGACTCAAAAGTTCTTCATATAAGCACAGAGCAAAAATAATCAAGGATATCCTACACACTTTTTGGAAGAGTGTACAAAGTACAAAGATGTAATGACCAGACATTGAGACAAATTCAGCGTATGTGTATTTATGGCATCCTACGAGTCTTAATCTTTCAACCAAACTCTTCCCATTCTATTAAGTTATTCGATATTACCAAGTTTGAAGTGGAGGATGTTAGACAGTGATCCTTTAAGAAAATTACCTAGTGCAACTCTGTAGGCTTAATTAATTTCATTCACTGGCTTGCATGGGATATTCAATCACACGGCCTTCACCATATCTCCTCTTTCATATGTTAGCAAACAACTGTTCAGGGATAGAATAGCCATATATAACTTTAATATCTTTTAGTGTGAGATGACCTCAGTTATGAAGTAATACAAAAACATCTCAAACACGTTTCACTGAACCAGAAGGTGGCATGGAAGTACCGGGGTTAAACATCAGGTCTTACACAAAGAGGCATCTGGGATGATCATGCCTAGTTAGTCTTTCATTTTTTGAAAGACGTTCTTTTGTAGAAGATCAGCTTAGCACTGGCATTGCTCTGATTGTGACTGTACTGTCTCAGTGATAGTTGTTTACTTGTTTCAAATTTAAGTACAAATCTAAACAAAATTCAAATTTTGAGCTCAAGCATTTTGCTGACTTAAAAGTATGATGGCTGCAGTATCATTTTCTCAAAAGCAAAACAGGAAAAACAAATCCATATACTAAACCATATACTAACCTTATGCTATGAAAATACAAAAATATAGGAGGATATTCAAAGATGCTTGAATTTAAATTGAATTCTTTCAAATTATGCCTGAAAGAATATAGACTATTCTATGCCATACATTGATCAAATAGGAAAGAATCCTTGAGAAAAAAAAAGGAAAAAAAAATCAAAGTTCTCATTCCAACCTCCCGCATCAGTTTCATTCATTTCTTTAGTTAATACTACTGAATACTCCCCAAGAAATGGAATGAAATTGATTCATTCCTATTTAACATATTTACTTGTATCATATTTATATTGAAGGTAGACCAAGTACATTAAAAACATTTTTAAAACTAGAATCTTGCTAGTATATGAAATTTATACAAATATAATGTTCTATTCTGACAGAAACCTGAAAATTTTATACAGGCAATTGTTTCGTTATCAGAGGATAAAACTCGCAGATAACCTGATATTAAGGAGCTCTATAGAGTGCTTCAGAGCTTAAAAAATGCAGACTGTACTGCATTGCAGCTATTCTATTACTCACTATGTATGGCTCCCAGTTGAATATCCCATTTAACCTAAAATGGAGTACCATATTTTTAATTAAATAAATTGAAGCTCCACATATAATATCTATATCATACACTGGTAAGGTTGTATCAGTTTTCTTGAGTGGCTAAAATCATTGTTCATTCTGAAACAATAAATCTTTTGAAGATGGCAAACCTGCTTGTAAATTTAATTACTTGTAATTTTATTTTCCTCCATGGTTTAACCTCCCGCAGTGTCTGATGAGTGATACCATAAATCTATACTGCCATTCTCTACTTTGTGAAATACTGAGTACTGGGAATGAGTAATGTGTCCTGATTTTTAAAGGAAAAGGGAGAAATACCAAGTCAGACAAAGCACTGAATATATGTCAGCTTATTTATGTCAATATATAAAAACAGATCAGAAGGTTCCATTACCAGTGTCCTTAATTATTATTTAGAAATATATGGCAAAAGAGTAAACCTCTGGTAGTACTCCTACTGAAAAAAAACACCGTTGCTAAACTAGATATATATATTCTGCATGAAGCTTCACATGCCCATACAGGGCAGCAAATTACATTAGATGAGATGATTTGCACATGGAACACAAAGATGGTGAAAAAAATATATAGACATGTTTTGACAGAACAATTAGTCATTACACTTTATAAATAGGTAGGTGAACTAAGTAAAATTAAACATATAACTCATTTACAAATATCAAATGGTCTGCTCCTTTTCAGCTCGTTTTCCTGATTTACTTTTTCAGTGCTACCCAGTGTACCCACGCTGTACCAGGGTATGCCTTAAAACTACCTTAAAAAAAAATTCAGGCAGGTCGGGGAAGACAACACTGCTTACATAGTACACACAGTTCTTTGCAGTGAGAGCATGTGGAACCTGCCTAGTCACAGGATACTCAGTGGATCCTGGACTTCAGTAACTTGTCGACCCTTCAGGTCTTGTCTGGCCTGGGGCACTTGTCCAGCTCTGTCATCTCAGTGGGACATGCTATTGAGGGACTCTAACCTATTCTGGAGCTGGGCATGAGTTCGTGGCGAGTTCGTGTGAGCACTGACTTCTGCCCCTGGTTTTGGTGTTAGGGAAAAGGAAAACCTGGGCATGAGGAAAATCCAAGCTGCTGCAATGGGACAAGGCTACCCATGGCAGCCACAGGCAGAAGTTTCTGTCTATGCACATCAAATTATAGAATGATTTTTGGTTGGAAAAGATCTTTAAAATCGAGTCCAACCATACACCCTTCAACACCATGCCTAGATCTTAAGGAAAGCATGGAAAACACTTTCTGCTTTGTGTGATCATGGAAACGTTAATCAGATTTACCTTATTGCTTATTACTCCTTCTTCATAGTCACACAACAAGGAAATTTATATTCCTAACCCATGAAGTTCCAATATGACCAACAATCTTAAATCTAAAAGCTTTTCTGAATATTCTGCAGGTATACTTGGGCTACCTCCAGTTCCAATGAAGTCGGATAAGGAACATAAGCATGACATAGAATGAATCATAGAATCATAGAATGCCTAAGGTTGGAAGGGACCTCTAGAGGTCATCTAGTCCAACCCCCCTG
>JAWLRI010000923.1:2429130-2451686 GCA_034781795.1 Crypturellus tataupa | reverse complement strand
CACATGGCACAGGGCAGCATCCAAACGGGTCTTGAAGATCTCCAGGGAAGGAGACTCCACAACCTCTCTGGGCAGCAGAACATATTGCAGAACATATCAAGGTGCAGGATAAGCTCAACAGATAAATAGGAATATATTCATCTGTAATACATCCCTTTTCATTTCACCTTGCATCAGGCAAATATATTATCATACACAATCTAGTAAGTACCTTCCCTATCAGGCAAATGAGACATGCCCAGTTAATCGTTACAGTACTGACATGTTTGCCTTTTATAGTTACTGTACTGCAAGTTGTAGTACTGCATAATTTATTGATGTGGATACTCCTGTACCAAAAGGGATTCTCATGTCCTTATTTCAAGGTCTAGCTTTTTGGCATGTCTACGAATCAATTAGCACAAACAGCATAAAGAAATGTTTAGCACATACATGCCTTACTATTTAATCTAAGATCTTCTCTGGAAAGCACCCACTGTAACATTCTTCTTTGATTATGAAATAAACAAATTAGTCACCAATTCAATGATTTGATTTTCCATTTTCCAGTAACATATTCAATAAAATTATTGTTCTTAATAACCAAGATAAAAGAGGGAGTAGAGTCCACTTTTATCAACACTAGGCAGTACATCTCACAGCACATATTTATCTCATTGTCAGGCTTAAAATACTGAACTATAAATTCCAACATTAGGTTTGCAAATCACTATCAGGACTCATATCATCTTTTCAAAATGCTTCTGATACAAGGAATTAAATTTCACATATGTCTGTATCAAATGTGTTATCAGTTGTGTTTTGCCAGATGGAGAAATCAAGGTAGTACCAGTAACACATTGAGGAGCACAGAGCAGATGGGAAGAGTTTACATCGTTCACCTGCAGACTCTCTGTGCTGTATACTCATTGCTTGCTCTATTGGCTCCCTAGAGACTCAGATGCTGTAAATAGTAGACAAATAATATATTCCCTTGCTAAAGCAGGATAGCTCCCTGTGCCAAGATGCACTAAAACATCCCCATTCGAATATTACATATTATTGTACATCAGAGGGCAGTCACCACTTCAGTGTGGAGAGAAGGATTTAAGATAAGAAGTTCCTTGCTCTTCCTTGCTAGGATTATTCAGATTAAATTTTCCTTCTTCTCACTTTCTTCTCCTACTTTTTTAATTATAATTTCGATTGGCATCCCTAAAGTTTTTTTTTTGTTTCTAATACTTGTTCTATTAAAAAAAATGTTATTGATATCCTTTATCAATTGATAAATCAATAATTGAACAGAAATGTGCTTCTCATTGTATCTATTGGCATATTATTACTCACATTATTTAAACATTAGATATTGTTATTCCTTTACTTATTAAAACATAGATGCAAGCCATTTACTCATACAACATGGAATAAAGGGACCATGAAAATGAAAAACTAATAAATTGCATAAAAAAAAGATAACAATAAATATTAATATGTTTTTGTTTTAGAGGCAGCCTGATTCCTAATAACTATCCACAATAATATGATACTGACTTGCTTAATGTTTTGAGTAGTAATTTATCGTGTCTTCAGCAAAAAGGCACAGAGAGGGTAAATACCAAGCTGGCTTTCTTCTCAATAGGTTCACATTTGAGGTTTGGAATAACTCAAAAGCTTCAGTCTCAGTCTTGGCACAAAAGTTAATCTATGGACAACAAAATCAATTCTAACCTGCAAGGTCTCCAAAAGTGCAATTAAATCAATTTGTGCACTTTGTTATCATTTGAAAATAATTGCATAAAAAAGATCTACCATGTATTCTTAATTGTGCTAGACTGTCCTTAGTGTGACAAGTGCTAATTGCAAAATAAAATAGAAATGTATTAGGACTACACATATACTTCACTGGAGTCCTCAAAACTATTTGTTAAAAAAAAACAAGTAGTCTTTATTATTGTGAACTTCCACTAAATTAATATGTAATTTTCTTTCTTTAGGACTAAATAAATAAATAAAACAAAAAAACAACAACAACAAGAAAAAAACAAAATATGTTGTAGCTTTTGAAAGGGAAAAGGACCACCCAGAACTCCAAAGGGAGAGAATTGCCAAACTACTTCAAATTTGGCTTCAGTGTAACCCTTTTGCTAGCAAAAGGTCCTTGAAAGAAAAACTGGAAACTCTTAAAGGAGAAAAAAATAAAAAGAAATGCAAAACCCATGCTGACTCTTTATCCCCCATAGAGCCTCAAACTGGCCAATCTGTTGGAAGGTATTGAGTGACATTTATTGACTGCTACTTGTCCTACATTTCTAAAGGAAGTACAGTTCTCCTAATAATCCCTATGATAACAGCAAAGCTATGAATTGTGAAGATATCACTGATCTACAACCCTTCTTGACATTTGCATAGTAAATGACTTTTAGTCGTATGGATGTATGTTTTCATGTAATGTTTCAAAAATTATGATTAAGTCCTGCTATTAAGTCCTAAAGGATCAGTACTTTTGTTCATTCTCTTTTTGTCATTTTTTAAGCCAGTCTGGAATTAAACGCAAAAATGGAAACTGATGTCAATTCTTTAGTTCTACCATTCCATACACTGCCACGAAAGATGATTTTCTTGCACTTGATAGACTTCTAAACTAGATTTCAAATTACGGAGACAAAAAGGAGACAGTTAGCAACTGCCAGGTAAATTCCACTTCTCTGGCTGTGTTTACTTGCATGGCTGAAAACTCCATTTGGCTTGTTTGGGGGATTCTCTCCATTAAGAATATATGAGATGGCACACTTAACTTCCCCAAAGTTTTCTCCAGTGGTAACTGAAACATCTATTACTACTTTCCCTGTAACGAAAGTTCTTTTTAGCAGGAGCTTGCAGCAGTCAAGACATCTTCAATATTTAATATTGTTTCTCCTCCTTTGAAATTGAAACCATAAGCACTTTTAGGAACTGACTGAAAGCTTGTCTTGTATGCTATCTAATTTCACTATGTAGTTTACAACCTGCCCCAACTTCCCTTTTTTTTTTTTTTTTTTTCTCTTGAAATACCACTCAGTGAGAGTAGCAAATTCTCTCTATTCAAATCCGAGCAGAGCAGATCCCTGGTCCAGGATCATTACCCATAGTTTATGTTCCAGCACATGTAAGTAATAACCACAAAGGTTGGGCACAAATATTTCTCATCAAGTATAGGCCTAAAATGGTAGTCTAGTAAGTTGAATACAAGTGATTTTAACAGTAAAATTAAACTTGAATAATTTGGCAAGAGACAGCTAAAATTTGACAGTAAACTAGAAGTGATCTTATAGATATTAACTCTGAGTAGCACTTTTTCCTTTACCTGAGAACTATGCAGTTTTGGGCTTGTCTCTCAAGGTATATTGATTACCTATCTGTGCAGGTTTACTGCACAGAGTCTTGCCTTTATACAACATTCGTGTATTCACATTATATGTATGAAACACTCGTACTGAAGTTTTTCATCATGTTGCTTGTCTGTGCCAACAATTATGCTAAGAACAGCAAACATATGAAAGCAAATTATAAAACGATTTCCATGGCTGATTAAAAAAACTGACAAGATCTAAGCTACTGTCATAATTACTACTTATCAAGATGACCAATATTATCTCATTGTTTTCTTGTGCTTCATCCATCTGCTTATATCCATCTGTCATTTTCTATAATCTTTTTCACAAAAACATTTTTTTTTATTAAACTCTGTCTGTACAGTGCCTTGCACAGTTGGGTCTCTGGCCCAGAACCTAGGACTTTAAGCCACTGTGTGAAGAAGCTAACAACAAAAGGACACATGCAAATGTGTCCCCAGTATTCTCAACCATGTAGAAAACACAATACAAAATAATTGAGCTTCACTATAGCTGAATACAGGGACTATTTCAGTAAGAATTAAAAATATTTGCAAAAAAGGATATGAGCAGACATAAGCAATAAAAAAAAGAAATTGAAAAGGAGTTCTGGCATTTCCAGAATGAACAACTGATTTTTTCATCAATAACAATCGAAAAAGAACGATCCAGAACAGAAACCCAAATGATTCTTCTCCCAAGTATAAGAATGTTCAAAATCCAATTCTGAGTGCTATAGCTCTGGCTGTACCTTACTGCTTTACAAAGCGTATATAAATCATGTTAAATGCTCCAGGACATCACATCTATTAAAAAATTATGCAAAATATATTTCAAAATGCCTTTTTTTTAAAAAAAATGTATTTCTGCTTCTGCCATATTTATCATTTTCCCCTCGATATTACAGGAAAAAAAATAATCTGCTTGCACTAGTGATAATTTTCAAGTTTTATTTTTACATGTGAATTTTACAGAGCTTTGTCCCAAGTCTGTACTTTTCCATGGACACCAAACCATGACTATTCTTAACTTGTATCTTAGAACAGATCTCTTCTTCCTCTATATTTTTTCCTCTACCTGCAGAGGTTTTCACTTTTACTCAGTACTTCCATGCAAAATGTTTTCCCTTCAATCATTTTTCTGGATTCACCTAAGCAACACATGAAGCCACTGCTCAAGTAAAAAAACAGAAAAGCCTGCTAAGAAGCCCTAATTATTAGCAGAAAAGGGAACTGTTGGGAAGGTGGCAGCAGGGTGTCCTTTTTGAAGTGTGGGTTTTTTTTTAGGGGAGGTGGTTGGGATAGTTTGTTTTATTTTGCAAAAGCGCAAGAGGGCAGTTGGGTCGGTTGGGTATCATTTAAGAGATTTCAAACAAATAAGAGAGCATCTAGGCACTGGTACCTCTACCTCTAGAAGGGAGACACTGATATTTCCTTCTAGGCAACATTTACGGGCCATTTTATATTCTGCTGGTACATAGGGTACTTGAGGATGGACAGGGCTACATAACAATAAAGATTGAAGGGAGTGATGCTAATAGGAAGGAAGACCTATTAAATGTTCATAGTTAATTAAATGGGCTTTTAAAAATGATCAACAAATAAGCATCTCAATTGCATGGGGTCTAATTCTGAAACACATCAAATGAACATTTAAATGATTTTTTTTTTGCATCTTGTTTATAATACACTTTTAAAGAAATTGAGGTTTGAGCATTAAGCATAAATACAAAAAATACATGGCATTGGACACATCACTAACTGCTATCAAATGGAACAAGGGCAACTTCATAACTAGGCTTTCTGCTAAAGCAGCCTGGCTAAATCCATTTGTACTTCTGAAGTACAGTTAAGAGTTTTGCCAGCACAGAAATCCTAGGATATATTCACCTTACCATTGCATATGTATGCATTTGTATTCACTCTTTTAGCTGAGTGACAACAGTCAGCTGAGTACAGAACCAACTTAGAGCTCTGAGGTGATTAAATTTAAGCAATACTTGCACAGGTAAGGTGTGAGGATTTGCTTCCACATAGGCTCTACTACACTTGCTCCCTAACGCCATATGGTTAATTTTGCCTCATGCTTATTCTTCTGTTGCAGTTCGTACTACAGTATACTATTTTACAGACCTGCAGCTTCTAACATCTGTAGAAAAGGTCCCAGAAATTGATTTAAGGGCTGAAATACAAGCACATCCAGTCCTACTTCTACACAAGGCTATATATCTTTGCTGGAAGACTGACACATGGTCCCCATATGCACTGGTGATAACGCAAGCCTGCCAGGCACAGATGTAGTTATAGCTCCAGAGAGATACAATCTAATGATGGATAGGAATAACCCAATCATACTAACATTTGTATTTGTAAACCCTATCTAGTGCTGCAGACAATATGTCTACATTTCACAGCCACATTTCTACAAGGATATCAAGATGTTCCTAAGGTATGACACGCATATGATGAAACTTAATGGCACGTAAGACAGACAGACTGCTTTCTGAAGCTCAGCTTAATGGTTGGAAGTTTTAAAAATTAATTGGTCTTCTGGCAAACCCAAAGAAAATTAAATTAAATTAAATTAGCTACTGAAACTTTTTCATTAGAAGGTTCTGGCAAAATAAAGTTAATAGATGGAAGGTTTTCTGCAATTAAAAGTGACAGGTGCATTGCTTTCTCTAAGCTTTTAAATCACAACTGTCAAAAGCCTACTAAAATGCATTTTAAACCCATTTCAAGCTACTGAACTTTTATGAATTAAAATACTGTAAAATTATTGAAGATATACCATTTAAGAATGCCACTCTTTTATGGCAGTAAAAAGCTAAATTTTCTATAGACTTACACACCTAATCGATTTAGTTTCCTATGTATTAAATGCATTAAATCTCAAAGTAACCTCGTATCCAATTCCTCATGCACTTCATTTATCAGCATGATTTCCTGCTTAACTCTTAACCAACACACTAGAAATACGCAACCCAATTTCCTAATTTAAAGACAGATGTTTATGATAAAATCAGGTCAGTCTCAGCTTCTGAATTATCTATTCTAGATACTTAAGTTTATTTGGAAGAGAGATGATCACAGTAAGTAGTTTCAATATTCACCTACCATTTACCAACATTTACATCACCTCCTGTCTACCAGCTTTTTAGCTACTGTCTACCAATATGTACAGCTACTTTGAAGGAATTTTCCAAGACAGAAAAGTGTCTTTCTGGAAAACAGGCAGAAAAGTTTAATGAATTTCGTTTCTGCACTGGCTCTTAAACTGCGAACAAAAAAAAAAAAAAAAGATATCCATAAATATTCTTTCCACTACTGTGATCAAAATATAAGCTTATCACCTCTTCTTCACCCTCTCAAGTCTTTACTTCTCATCCCAGACTCAAAAAGCCTCAGGTAATATATTTGCATACAAATAGTACGCAAATTTTTTGACCTTAAAAAAAAAGGCTGTTTTGATTTTTTCATTGTTTAACTAATTATGATGGGATATGAATGAAGTATATTATGGAGAGCACAACTCAACCCCATTAATTCTGAAAATAAACAAGGCTCTCAGTTATCAGCTTCTACAAAGACCGCAGATCTACTACATATTCTCAGAAGACAGACTGTGACAAAATGAAGTCAAAGTGAGTGGTTTATGGTATATTCAGCACTTCAGAGATGTTGGATGGAAAGAAATGTGAAAAGTTACACTAATTCAGTTAAAGAGAGCTCTCATACTACATACAAATAATCTCATCCAGCACTGGAGCGTGTACAATAAAAGCACTGGAGCACGTACAATTTAAAGTATGTGCTTAAATCCCATTAATTTTAACAATTCACATACTTAGTATCGAACATGTGATCAGACTTTTTTGGATCAACAAATACTTAGTAAATGTAATATAACATATTGGAAAACAGCAGTCAAACCACTTTAATTATCTAGCTTTCCTTAATGAAGGATGCACAAACACAAAGCCTGCCTCAGACGAACACATGAGCATGAAAATAAGAAATATTATCTTTCTCATAATTAGGGCATAGTTTCATCTCACTCCATGATGAGCTATCATATGAGCGGTGACACTGCAAGTCATATCCAAGGAGCCTGTACCAAGTACTTGTCCTAATCAAATTCTCAAAATATACTTGACAAAACTGGGTCAAAACCTTTTGGTGTTGCTTTTCCTTTTCATTTTGGGAGTTGTGTCTTTCCAAATTCTTAGTTATTTCCACAGGGAAAGGGAAATAGGAGTTTCCATTCTGAAAATAAAAAGTCCTCACGTGCTTCTACCTCACACTCCTAACAAAGACATTTTAAGTATTTTCTCAAACTCAAATACAGGAATCTCCTTCGACTCATGAAAAGGCAGAGGAAAGCTTCAGATAGGAAGTTAATATTTCAGGAGGACAGTCAATACAAAAATAATAATACACTTTAATATCTTGCACCTATGCCTCAGAGCAGAGAAACAGAACAACTTTGATCAAGGACAGCATGGTAGATGGTAGGTCTTCTGAGAAGAATCAAAAATACATACTGGAAGAGCTAAAGGAAATGCAATTACAGATTCATCTGTGATTTACAATGGAGTTGGACTGCAGTGGCATGGAGCGCTCCAGACACGTACCCAAATTCCAATGAAATCGAAGGAAATGTTTTCATTATGTTTGGCGGTATATGAATGGAACAGTTCTTCTCAAAGAAGATTACCATTTTACTCTTTGAATTTATATCCTCAACAATTAATGAAAGAACTAAAATAAGATTAAAAAATACAGAAATCAAGGAGTCTGTGTTTGCTGCAGAGTCAAATAAAAACACTAAAATATTTTCCTTCTGCATCATTTTTAAGTAGACTGTGAGTGAGAATAAAAGGTTTGCAATCTGTAAAAAAGGAAAGATCATTCAGTATGGATATCTAATATCTAATTAAGTTCTGTGTCTGTAAAATAAACATTTCTTGTGGTTTCTTTTTCCTTGTCTCCTTTTGCTCTCAGTTAACCATTTTCCCATCCACTTATATAAATAATGAAAACATGCCAAGTTTTCCTCTCCACTACCATGTATTACAGGAATATCTAAAGGACAAATATGTCCAAAAATCTTTTGATGAGTGCTACTAACTGAATAGTGTAACAAAAGAGACATAACTAATCATGCAGAATGATTTTAAATATACACCGGAAAAAGAATATTAGATAATTCTATCCCCCCCCACAACACACACACACAAAAAGAAAAAACAAACGCTATCGTGAGGAGAAAGATTTATCAGACTCAAAAGCTACTGTTCAAAACACATGTAGATATAACCAGAACTCCAAGTATTTGTTTACTCTTAAACTTGCTGAAACATCATTAAATCTACACATATTATTTATAATAGCGATTAACTGCACTTCATGTATAGAACAGGAAGAAGATTCTTGCACAGGTTTTTTGTTCACAGCAATACCTTATACCCAGTAGTGACTCTGTTAGGGATTTTTGTCTCTTTGGTTTTAAATTAGGAACACATTTCACTTTCATCAGGAGAGTACTCCACATGTATGTAAATGTATGTTTTTGGCCTATGGTACAATGCCAGAACAGAAGATCCACAAGAACCAGAAAAATCTCTCCCAGAGGCTGTTTTCCACAATGTTTTTAATATTAATGATTATCTTTTTCATCCATAAGATAATACGGAACACAAAAATGAGAATCTGAGCTAAAGCAAGGATCTCATTTTGGACTATAATTAAACAGAAAATGATGGAAGAAAATATTTAAATATTTAAGGATGACTGTCATATGGATAAATATATGCATGTGTGTGCATATGTATTACATATATATAAACTCAAGCTAAAAACTTGAGTTGGGGGTAACTGCTTTTAACAGCAAAAAATAATCACAAGAAGGATTCCAGTACAGTAATTATTTATTACCACCACATTTGTACCTACTTAATATCAAATGTCTTTGCTCTACATTTACAAGCAGATGAAGATTATAGTAATAAATCTCTATGATGAAATATAAAAGTAAGCCTACTCTTAATTTACAAATATCCTCCATATTATATCTTCATTTTTAAATTCATCAAATTAAAATGCTATTTTGTATAATTATCAGATATTTTCCTACTAAATTCCTATAAATATTTGTATTTTCTTCCTTTTTGAGATCAGAAATAAGAATAATATAATTATGCATATAACTGAGTTAATTATAGTTAGAAAGATCAGAACAACATGAATCACAGATGTATTCATTATAGGCAATACGAGCCTATAATGTAGGCATTATAGGATTCTGTATTATGCAAAACCCAAACTTCTGCACTACATCACAAATATTTAAAACATACAAAGCAGCATAAAAAACAAGCGACTGAAGGGAGAATTTCATTTAAAAAAACCCAAAATCTCAACAACCATCTTTGAGCTGAACTTTTGTCATCCAATTCCTTGGTATTTCTCATCTTGCTTTCCTAACTGGTTCCCTTATGGATTAACCTCCTCTCACCTCTGGATGTATATACACTGGCAACCTGACTTCTGCGGAGTTGCTGGACAGTTCATTAGAGCGGCTCCTGCTGTTTCTTCCAGTGAAGAGGAGGGCACCCCAAGTCACCACACAAGCAAGCCCAGGTTGACATGGTTCCTAACAACTTCTGGCAGCTTTGATCTAGCTGGTGGTTCACACAAGTTTCACAGGCATTGGGGGGGGGGGGGGAAGAGGGGAAAAAAAAAAAAAAAAAAAAAAAAAGAGAGAACAGGAACTTTGAAGTATTTCCTGCTGCTCCTTCAGTAACCAGGTATCACCACTTGGTAATTCACACAATATACAGGGATCGCAAGAGTGGAGATAATGGGCAACCAGAGTTGGGGACTTTTTCTGTGCTGCAAATCTTCAAACAAGATAATGTACTTAATATTAAACCACTTCAAGCTGTTGCTAGAAAATTTACAAGCAAAATAATGCTACAAGATACTGATACAAGCATGATATTAAGCATAAAGCAACTTTGATGATTTGATACCTCGACAGTATTCCTTGTTCTGTTTTATGGGAGTCTGCATGCAGTTCAGAGCAGGGTTTAAGGGACACCTTGCCTTGCTTTCAGAGCTGGCCCGCTGCTTTGCGAAACACACGAGCCTGCACGCTTCAGTTTTTCTGCGTTGTTCGTGTATGTAACGTGGTGGCAGAGGACACGAAACTGCATTTAAGTGCCTGAAACAGAATCTGTAGTACCCAGGAATGTTTCCAACTGCTTGTCTAAGTCTCTTTCCTTGACACCTCTGGTGGCCAAGCCAAAAAAGTCAACAGTCGGCAGGAATGAATGAATACTCCAGGAGCCTTTCATAACAGTCAGGCTGATTGAGGCCCTGTTTGAGAGGCCTTACCTCATTTCCCACACATTTTCTGACCCATTTTGTCTGCCTTCTCTCAGAGGGGCTTTGCCTGTTATATTGTGGACTAAGCAGTAAACTAATTATCTTGTTCAAATCCCTTTGCAACGCCTCTAATCCTATTAGTTTTAAGAATGTGTGAATAGTAATTGCACAACTTAAAAAAGAGGGAAAGGGTAAAAGAGACAGACACAGAGGAAAAAAGCCAAAAAGGCATGATCCAGGGGAATCCTCTAGCCACTTTGTTGATTCAAGACCTGGCAGGACACTCTAAATTCCTGTCCATCAACATTCAGCACAATAAACAGGACAATTTGCAAGTTCTGCATCTCCATTTTCCATTTATCTGTCATATCTGCTCAAGAGTCACTGCTATTATCTGCTGTGAGCCCTTTGCTCACAGCAGAGCTTGCTGACCCTTGACTCCAGTTAACAGTTGCATTTTCTCTCTTTCCCCTTTCATAATGAACATTTTAATGAAGGGGATGACAATATTACAACGTGTCAAAGAAGCCATACGAAGTACAGGAAATGAATGCATGTTAGCATAGGCATCTATAGGCCTTGTGAGTCCTATTTCTTTTCTTCAAAGAAGGCTCACAAGTCATATTAAAGGCCCCTCTCACCCTCTCCCTCAGCTAAAGATACTGGAGTGGTTGCCTCCTGCTGTCCAGCTCTGAGTGAACTTTAATCACTTTTCCTATTTTGTTCACACTGGGGAAGGAGCCAGGCTCCAGTGAAAAGCCTGCAGTCACAGTCAATGCTAAAGAGCATGAAATTTATCTGACTTCCATAAAAGATGAGTTCTGCCCTTCCATTCCTGCTTTTGCTAAGCTGGCTGCTCCGGGGACAGCCATTCTCTCCTCCAAAAACAAATATTTGCTTTCAGTTTGGATGGATGCTGCTGCCTAGGAGCGCCTTTTCCCTTGCTTTTTAAACTGTAAACTTACTTGTTTCCACCTACAAAGAATACTTGTGGTCTTGGGAAAGAAATTTAACTTTATCATTTAGACATGCTGCTTTGCAAATGAAGGTTTTAAAAATGCAAACGGTTCCTGTTTTACATGAGTAATAAGCTCTGGCTAATTGGTTACCATAGAAGCAAATTCACCAGACTTCTCAGAGAGTCACAGTGAGATTTACCTTTCCCTCCCTCCGCCCCCTCTTCTCTGAAGAAATGTCTCTGTCAGGGAAAAACCTATCTAATACGGTGTACTAAAAGTTCTTCTTATACAGTATACTTAGAGGGTATCTCCATTCTCTTTTCATTTAATGAAGAATGAAATAAATTGGATTATTACACAGCATTACATTAATGCAGTTTTAAAAACTTAAAATTTGCAATTAGCCCTACAATTTTTGGAAACCATATTTCCATTATTTAGATAAATGCCCACTTCTACCATAACAGCTAATGAACAAGTCAGCACACAAGTTTAAAGAGTAAATCTCATAATACACATAATTTTTGAAGACACTACATCAGACACACAACTAGCATTTCCCAAACAGCAGTCTATGTCATTTGGGGAATATGTGTTTTAGAAGTGATACAGTTCTCTCTCGCCTTGTTACCTACACATCGCAAATGCAGTAGAGAAACAGACAACAAAGATTTCTCAAGACAATTCTAGAAGCAAATAACCTCCAAACCTTTTCATAAATCATAAACCCCCAAAGCATTAAGAAAATTGTATCAATGGTCTTGCTAAAAAAAAAAAAATAAAGACTGTGCTAAACTGGAATGAAAAGTGGTACTTATTCAGTGATCATCCACTCTGCATGCCATAACCCGATCTAATCCCCAATTGATACTGACAACTGCAATGACAAGGGCTAAATTGGAGCCATAAGCGGGAGTAATGATAGACTGCCACTTCAGTATGTCAGCAATTTCCAGATTAAAATTAATACCACACAAATGCTCCTCTGTAAAGCAGAGACCTATCAAAGAAAAGAAAGCACTTGTTTAATAGTAACGCCTCCCAAAAATGTGCCACAGAGTCTGAGAGCAGTGACCAGGCCACCGCAAAGGTTAGTTGTCCCTCAGGAAGAATGTGGCAAACATGAGAAAATTGTTCACTCTGTACTTTTAATTTTGACCACCTAGGGGCACTCGGCACCCTAGAAATGTACTGCAGATCGAGTCTTTTGATCCAGCACCATTCTGATGTAAAGGACAAAACACCCTCCCTGTCAAGCATCTTGTGTTATAGTCTACTTAAACAACAATGATGAGTATTGTTTATTGATATTTTATTACTGGCAGATAACCAAGCACACTGACTTGTTCTCTATAAATGCTTCTAAAGAGCTTTTTCTGATAAAGGCTTTAATATACCATGAAGGTTTTAAATCAATAGGCAAAAATATACAGACCATGCCTTTTGAGAAAGTGATTTCACATTTTAAATCTGGACTTCTTCCAAACTGCAAAAGAACTGTGGACTGCACAGAAAGCTATCTTGATAGAATTCTCTTAATTTATAATTCACTACAACATAGCAAAAATGGAAATGAATATAAAACTGAAAAGGTAGCACAAGGTCAAGAGAAATGTTTTTTTGTTTGTTTGTTTTTTCCTTCTTAAAATATGTTCCTCTCTATCTTGTATTTTATAATACAAAATATAGACATGGACAAACAATTATTTCTGAGCATCAGAGTTCTCTGAATTCTTTCAGAAAAAATAGTATAATTCATCTTCCAAATTTTCTCTCTCTCAAAAAAGAAGTATACATTCATTGAGGTAATTATCAAAATAAAGTTTTAGATTGAAGCAAATGATTCATAAATGCTAAACTGCACCAGTGTACTAGCCAATCATATCTGATACTTTACGGTCAAGTTTTATAGCAAAAATATTCTGACTTTCTGCCACATTATTTTTTTTTTTGTTCAAATAAGGTTCACTTAACAAGCAGAATGCAGACCTGCTGCTTTCCCTTGTGGCCAACTTCACTTGTTCAAAGTCTTTGAGAATCTTGGAACATGGCAATAGCTCTTAAAGGAACTTTGGCCTGCAGCTGTTATTAACTAGCTTTGGATGTATGGACCTCCGTTGACAAGCACCTCATGTAGAGAGGTTAAAAAATTGCTACCATATGCTTTCAGCTTTCTTAACCTACCATGTAAAGGCTCAGGGAAAAAAAAAAGGGCAAAAAACGCGCAAAATCCCTTTCACTACTTTAAAATGCAAACCAATTTACACATAAACTAACATTTTTTTTTCCCTAGGCTGCCTTACAGTTATGAAATATATATTTCATTTATATAGCAATACTACAGTGTTCCAACTTCAGGAGTCGATTTCAGTGAAAGGAATGACTAGTTATACGTATAAAGATCTCAACAGGCTTTATTACTCCACACAAATTCAAAAAGATCCCACTGTTAAAACCAGCATTAAATAACAATAAAAATCTGCATCACGAGAATGTTTGGATCATAAAGAAAAGTTAGGGCTGCTTATCATACCTTTATTTTGATCTTATATACAGGTACGTTATGTGAGCTTTCAATTACATGATATAGTTCAGATCTGAAGGAGAGTTGGACACCCAGCATTCTGTCCACTTCTTCCAGATAGACCAGTTGGTCTCACGAAAACTATTGCCTTTCTCTACAAATACAGCCTCATCATCTGAATAATACTTTCCAGAGAACATTTCTTAGTCACTCACAGAAGTACTTGCACCAGTACTTGTACCATGTGTAGCCTGAAATGGATATTCAATATTTTTAACCTTGTTGAAATGAAGGAAACCATTTAGTTACTGAACACTCCTACATCTGTGTGCTACAGATTCCTGTAAGACTCACTAAAAATACCTTAACAATAGTTATGGCGAAGATCTTAATGACTCTCAATTCAGCATACATCAGAAGTAAGCCCAAAAGTTTCGGTTAGTACAGCTGCGGCAGAAATTTCTTAGTTACTGAAGGGATATCACAACATATCAACAAAAATTTACTTCTAAGTTAAAGTTACTGATGGTTAAAATGCCTATCCAGATTGGTAGACGCAAAAAATATTATCATATAATCAATTACCTCATAAGATAGTTTTCCAATTTTAACTGTGGCTAAATAGTCTAAGCAGCAATTAAGAATAAATAAGAAATATGTTTACCAAACTATCCTTCTCTTCTAATGGACTACAAAAAGGTGGAAAGATTTAATTTCTTTTCTACCATAATAAGCCCTACATTCATTTACTTAAACCCTGACGACTTTTCCTATAATCCATGAATATTCCATATAGTCCAAATGTGTAACTTCTCAGATAACAGATTTTTTTTTAATAAAACTGTTACGAGCTACCAAGAATCACAACCAAACAGCCAGCAAAGCAGCATTTCTGTTCAACCCTCTCCCTCCCCACCCTCTCAAACTACAGATGTTAAAGAAATGTAACCGCTATAGGAGAATTTGCTATTTGAGTACATATAAAAAAATCTCTTTATCAAAGCACCTAAATATTATGAACATTTTAATATTTTAAGACAAAATAATAATAAATAATATTTCACCTTTTAAAGCAAGTAAGCTCAGTATTGTTAACTTAGTAGTAGTTCTACTTAGTTTCTTAGTATAACTACTAAGAAAGTAGTTCTTGTATCTATCTCCACATTTAACAACACAAGAAGCTCTGAAAATGAGTTTGGATTCAATACCTCAATTTTAGGTAGAACAAGATAGATGGTGCCTAGACTGTGTGCCAAGAGAGTGATGCCATGGCATTCTCTCCTGGTGCTGGTTTACGTTATTGTTTTTCCTATGTAGAATTCTTTTGTTACTTCTTATTACATGTTAGCAATCAACTTTTCAGGGATCCTGACATGAAAGTTCTTTGGAGATTTCAGCAGTACTGCAAGGCATAATTATCCCTTGTATCTGCACAATGTTAAACTAATTGCCCTCACATTTGAAATGCAGTATCAGAAGCCACGTGATTGCTTAAACTGATCTCTGCCTTGTGACCAGAGCTCCATCCCAGGAGGCAGACAACATTGTGCATACATCTTTTTCCTTGAAACTTGCTTCCGTAGCTCCATACTGGAGAATGTTGATTGAATATTTATGAGAGAGAGGAAAAAGAAAGCAACATCCATAGTCATACCAACACCTTCAACAACTGTCGGTGATATTCATAATAATGAAAACCTCATTTTGACATGTATATCCACAAAGTAGTATCTAGGTGAAAACATGAGGATTTTTGGATAAATTATCATTCTAAAGTTAAATTGGAAAAATTTGAATGACAAATATGCACATAGGAAAATAAGGAAACTCCCAGTTCTGACTTCATCTTTTATCACGTTCTACTGATATCAGCAAAATTCTAAAAATACTTTCTGCTGTCTTCTGATAAGAGGGATCTGTCCTGCATCTGAAAACCTAAGCAATGATTACTTTTTAAATGTGAACAAAGATGTGTCACACATGCCATGAGGACACACCTATGTTCTAGCCAAAGAAAAAGGAAATTACGCCAAAGGGAATTTCAGATCACTTAATATCAATTTCTGTCTGTGACAGATTTGATATACCATTACTGCATCAGAAGACGCTTATCAGCTTTAAGCAGCTTTTCCCTTTCCTGTCCATGATGGAAGAAATAATCTAGGTATCATTTCTATTTTTGAAACCCTTGAGAAAGTTACACAACTTGAAACAAACAGAACACTAAATGATCAGTGAAAGAAGAAATTAGTATTTCATCTCCAAGAAGTTAATCTCTCTCCTTTGAAGTCTCAGAATGGAGAGTCCTTTGAGCTAACAAAATTATAACCTTTACACATGCAGGGACCTAGGGAGAGACTCCATTGAGTACCAGGGTGCCTGACCTCACCTTTCTCCCTACTCCATTGCAACCCTATTTCTTACATGCTTCTAACATGTATGGTTATTAAAAAGTTTTCAGCTGAAAATGTTCACAGTTGAGCAGCACCAGGAGCTAGTCTAATATTAAGCACTACCAAAAGAACTCAATCTGTAAAAAAGTTAAATACAGTCTAAACTGTTAGCCATAAAGAAAACATTTAAATTAAAAATATGTTTAGAGATTTAATATTGTTTTCTAGCACAGCCTATATCAAGAAGCTTTAAAAAAAAAAAAGTAATTTCCTAACGCTAATATCAAATTCATCAAATATGTGCAATTCTAAAACACAATTTTTCAGTAACTGATCTCATAATTCCACTCAGTTTCAATAATTAATATTATGAGATGCAATACACACTGTATGCAGGTAAATTCTAGATGTTGAGGCAAGATCCATGCTACTTCACAAACTTAGTAAATAATATAGTACATAGGGTACTTCTGTTTTAAAGAGTGTTGAAACACCAAGAAACAAGTAAGTGCTGAACTTGGGAGTGAGAAAAAGGAATGCCACATTTCTGTTTTTCTGACAGGGCAATTTTCATTCAAGAATTTCATTTTTTGTCTCTATAGCACGCCTAGAGTGTAAGTTACATAAGAATCTCCTTGTGCCTAGTTTGTAGTCATAGGGTACTATTTTACTGAAGAAGATTTTTTTTTTTTGTAAGAAAACCCTAAATACATAACTGCATGTAAACCCAATTATAATTAGCCTAGTTACTTATGTAGTACCCCTGTTGCACTGAATTCTAGTCATAGCTTATGGCAGTATGTGGATTAACTTAATATTGATTGAACTTTGATTTTTTTTCAGGTTCACAACTGGCTCAAACAAAGAAAATACATTAAACTGTGAGATACATATTTTAAATCACAAACATATCCACCATATTCACAAACATCAGTCCACCAGCACCGATGATGTAAGTGCTGTAAGATGACTTAGAAGAAAACAAAGTTGAAGAGTGTTTTCACAAGTTTCCAGTCCTAACAATTGCTGTAGGAAGTCTCAAATACAGAAGATTCCCCCCCATTGGCTCTAGAGACCGAGAAAAAGTTCTGAAGGAAAAACAGGAAGACTCTGCTTGGACATGTATTGTTAATGAAAGCTGGTTCCTCCTATGCAAAATTTAGAAGCAGAAATGTCCCCAAGCTTACAGTCTACTAGTGGTTAAAGTCTCTTCTACCTTGCAAACGATTTTGAATGGAAAACATCTGAACTGCCAGCCACCAAATAACTCTTAAAAGCACTGAATATATAAATCAGAATCATACGGGCTCCCAGGGCTGAACTGAAACCAAGTCATGCCTGAATCTGGCACCCAGAATGGCAAAGGGATTAGACTATTATTGACTAACTCAGAGAGGCTGAGAAAAACATCGAACAAAGTATGATTATGTGTCAACATATGACTATAGTTAGACTGCCGACACATGTAATGAGCAGGAAACATACACCCCTAATTATTTGCATCAACTGTGGAACAGAGATCTGCCCAGACTTGAGCTGCTGTGAGACAGAGACCCTCAGAACATCGGGACATCAGGCAACAGCCACTGTCCCAAGGAACACTGGAGAAACAGTCTGAGCCTTGTGTTTTTATGCAGATGGAATCAATATCACAGCAAAATGGCATTTCCACAGAGCTACAGGGATCCACTGACACTTTCTCCAGGAGTCCAAACATTGCTAGGAAGAGGCAAATATACTACATTTTCATACTTTCTCCATGGAGTCTTAATTTCATCCATTGCATGCAACTGACTGACAATAATATTGTTTCCTGTATTTGTCTAAAGGAACTTAAAAGGGAGGCATGGGGTGGGGGAGCAAACTTACAAATGTGTCAAAGGGAGAGAGGCCTAGACTTCCCTACAAAAGCTGCTACGGGACTGCTGGAGGGTACAAAACACAGAAAAAGGAACTGGGCTTTTGAGCAGAGCGCTATGTTTTAAGATGAACAGGAAACCTCAGTGGGTGAAGAGATGATCAATGAGAAAAAGCTGGGAACTTGCAAAGCCCTTACAAGTAACAGAAGATCGGGTGATGCTTAAAAGCCTATCACTCTCTTCAAAAGTCTTTAAGTGAAGAAAATCTCCTAGGTAATTCACATTGTTTCCTACAAAAAGCCACAATTTCAGGCTTTCACTACACTGTTGAGGTTCTCTTTCTTCCCCTCTCCAGAGTGAATGAAGAGGAGGGAAATAGAAGGACGAGAAAAGACATATATATCTTCCGTTACAAAATTTTCCATGGAAATCATATAAGCGTAAGTCAAAGTAATTTTCCAAACTGCTGGAATGCCTCCTCATAGATCAAAGTGGAAACGAAAGCAGGTAGCAAAGAAGTCTGTAACAAATTCCCACTGAGCCAAATTATATCCCTAGTATTTGAAAAAATGTTCAGTATTATTTTCTCAATTATTAACAGTCTTTAGAGTTTCAGTACAAAAACAATATTCCATGTATATTTATTTTTTCCATTTAAAAGCAAATATTTTGAAATAATTTGAAAATTTCAAAAACAGAATACTCATCAGATCCTACCTTAAATTAAAAAAAAATGAAGCTGCAGCAAAACAAGAATGAAGTTTAATTTTTCCATAGGAAGTAATCAGCATAAGACAGCTAATGGAAACAGAAATGCGCAAATGTATTTAACATTATCATTACACAGACATGTGTTATTACTTCACACTTACTAAGTGCCCCATATCTGATCATCTTCACATGTGTTTGAAACATTAATGAGTTTATTCTCACAGAAACTCTACAATGTTGGAAATATTTTTCCTGCTGAACTATTTCTCTCACATGTCAGAAATCTCTGAGCACAAACTACTGCACTGTAACTGGTGGACTGTGCCTACCAGGAGCATGGAGATACCATCAGCAACAATTCACCCTGGAACTGTGCACTGGATGCACAAGAAGAGATTACTTACTCTAATGCCAAGGCAATTACATAAAAAAATGCTATATTCCTGGTTTTATCTCCTTCTAAACCTTTATAATCCTAAACCAGAATTGCTTCTATTGTGTTACATACTAAAGAAGACACTTTTTTTTGAAAGAAAAAGCACGCTTTAGGATTACATAAATGGTTTAATGCTATACAGGTTATTCATATGAGCATTACATATCCTGAAAATGGATTTTATATATTAAAAGCATTACATTCTAATTCTAGTGTATAAATAATGCTGCATAGCTGGAAGATACCTGAAAATTTGGTATTAAAAAAAAAAAATATTACTACAGCAAACTTGGATTTTGTCAGAAGTTAGAATAGCAAAGGAAACAGGATTCATGCTCCTCTCAAAAAGAAGAAAATTAGCTTCTCACAGACCTCCTATCAGCTATCTAATTAATAATAGTTTGCCTGTGGTGCATCTACGGGTAAACTTGCAGAAGTCTCTCCCCTCCTCAGTGACATACACCCTTTGAGATCCAAATAAATAAAAATTCACATTTACAATGCTATTTATAGACCTCTTCTAATTAATGAAAGTTTTTAATTTTTCAAAAAGTGTCCCAATTGAACTATTTCATGTATTACTATAAAAACAGACTTCCAAGTATCTATAAAGATCTCTTAATTATCCGAGAAAAAGATCACGTGTGATCTTATTTCACTTTTGTATGGTATGTTTCTATATTTATCTCTACCAATATGTAGGCCAAGAAAGATAAACAGCTATCTTATCATTCTCCCCCACCCAAATGTCAATCTCTGGCAGGTTATCTTACATCTGGCTTTCAGTTCGCTTCTTGGAAAATGGACATAATGATTTCAAGCAGTGCTTGGAAGGCTTTGGTTGAGCAACAGCTCTGGTCAGACTTTGTAAAATAAGCCTTCGTCCTCCATTTCCAAATTAGAGAGTACATCTCCTGAATCTGAATGCCAAAAAAATATAACAAAAGGCTGAGAATCTTCAGATTATAATAGGCTTGCATTACCACAGTTACCATGAGCATTGCTGTGCCTTCAAAGAACAGGAAATAGCATTATGCCAAGTATTCAAAGTAAGCTCTTTGCTGCCAATCCCTGGAAGCTACAGCAGTTATTTCTTTGGCTCTGCAAACTTTTATCATTCAGGCACATATGTGAATTAATAGCTGTACTGCTCATTATTTTGCTTAAATTTGTAAGGGTGCATACAGGCATTTTTTTGGAAATAAGAAAGACCACATCCTTATAATCAGTTAAAGACAAGCTAAGTAGTTTCTAAAGAGAAACTTCCTAATACTGTCTAATGTTTTAGCTATGTATTGCCTTTGTGCTTCCATACCAACTACTGCATTATATGAAAGAAGCTTGTATTTCTTTTTCAAAATATCTTTTCAATTTCACATCTTGACACTTCCAGTTTCAGCAGAGAGTTAAACAGACTCATAGTTGGGAGTATAATGGATTTTAGTTAGATTATGTTCCTTTTATTACAAGCTTTAGCAGTTTCTAAGACACAAATTAAAACACTGAACTTCCCAAACTACGTTCATTTAATTAGTGACCAAAGGATACTGGTTTCTAGGAATGTGACATGCACAAAAAATAGTTCTGATATGATATAAATATATTTTAAGATGCGGTTTAAAATTTAAATTGAATTTTAAGATCATTCCTGTAAAGAAAAATCCTCACCTAGTAATAAAATGAGTTAGATGGCAAATCTCAATAGCTGTTTTCTATTATTTTAGATCACAGAATTGTAGAGTTGGAAGAGATGTTCAGAGGTCACTAGCCCAAACCACAGTTGAAAGCAGGTCTAATCAGATCAAGTTATACAGGACTATGCCAGGTTGTGTTTCAGACACCTCCAAGGACAGAGATCCCAAAGCCACCCTGGGTTTAACAATCCACATGGTGATTTTTTTTTTCTAATATGTAATGAGAATTTCCTGTGTTCCAACTTGTGTATGTTGCCTCTCACCTTATTCTCACGCACTTCCAAAAAGAATGTGGCTCCATCCTCTCTGCATCCTCTGATCTACAAATTGAAGGGAGCAGTAAGGTCTCCCTTTCATATTTGCTTAATAGACCTTCTGCCTCATATACCCCATCTCCCACCCATCCTGGTGTCATCTTATTTCTAACAGAAAGCCAAAACTGAGCACAGTTTTAGAATTTCCCTAAGAATATATATTTAAGAGACTTACCCTAAAAAGAAGACAGCACCAAGCCTACCAAATTTTTTAAAACCCATATTGTCTTTCATGGTACATTTCGGGGTTAAGTATTTAAAAAATCTAAAAATAACCTTAAAAATAGATTAAAAAAATAAACAGTTATTTATATTCATGAATGGTACCATTCCTAAAAATATTTTGGACAGTAACATACCCTCACAATCTAAATAAACTCCAGTTATGTCTCTTTTAGGAATGAGATAATAAGGTAGGACATTCCATAATAAATTATTAATGTCAAATAAAATCTCTATAGAGACCCCTTCAAAGACCAATTTCCTGCATCCATAAAACTGAATTTAAGTATCTACTGTATGGTTCTTTTATTTGTGGTACTCTTGCCACGAACAGCCAAATTCCATCACTAACTATGAACAGTTGTTTTCAATTTTTTATCATAGGGAGAAAATACATCCTTAAGTTGCTTGTTTGTTTTTGATGAAATGTTAACATTATGAATGTTAAAAGCAGAAAGGGACTGATGATAGAGCATCTCTGTGCAGTTTTACTTCACATCAGATGTAACATATGATCATAGAATCACAGAATCCTTAAGGTTGGAAGGGACCTCTAGAGGTCATCTAGTCCAACCCCCCTGCACATGCAGGGCCACCTAGAACACGTGGCACAGGGCTGCATCCAAGCAGGTCTTGAAGATCTCCAGGGAAGGAGACTCCACAACCTCTTTGGGCAGCCTGTTCCAGTGCTCTGTCACCCTCACTG
>JAWLRI010000923.1:2373828-2429030 GCA_034781795.1 Crypturellus tataupa | reverse complement strand
TTGGCCTTCTTGGCCACGAGGGCACACTGCTGCCTCATGGTCAACCTGTCGTCCACCATGATGCCCAGGTCCTTCTCGGCAGAGCTGCTCTCCAGCAGGTTGGTCCCCAGCCTGTACTGGTGATCTGTAATACTGGTACATACCAAACTTCCCTTGATGCAATCAGCTATTTTTCCTATGAGCAAAGATTTCAGAATCTGATCTGGTTTGCATATCTCAGCAATCTTCTCTCTTTTGCAATATCCAGTTGCATGACTGTGATAAACTGACTTTGAAGTGAACAGTGAAAACAATCTCTCTGAGCTCTTTCTCCCTGGGAAGTCAGCTTACATATTAACAGAAAATAAATTAAACTTATTCACCGCCAATTGCAAATTACCATCATGTGGTTAAAAGAAAAATGAAGTAGGGCTCAAGGTCCATTTTTGTACATTTAGGGATTTATTTTCAACAGTGTTTCCTTTACCTATTATTCATCATAGGTCAGCTTAAACGGAAGCAACTTCTCAGAACTGCACCTATCTATGTAATCAGACAGAAAAGCAGAAAGCATGGGTAACCTGCAAGGTATTTCCATTTGCAAAAGGCTCTGCTGAAGAAAACAAAGACTGGTTTCTGACAATGTTATTTTTTTGTTAATTTACATGAGAATTTGTCATTTTTTCCCTGTTCTCAGATTTTTCAGATGTCTTTCACTCCTAATATTCATTTCTCATATTCACCTGCAACTTGACAAAGTTTTGCAAAACAGATTTATTTTTTAACTTTCAAGGGCATTTAAATTAGGCCAGAGAGAGGTAAATAAAAAACATTAAATTCATTTGTCTCTCACCGTCAGTGGCAAGTGACACTGGGTTGAAGTATTTCCTTCATGCAGCAGTATAAACTACTCAATTTCTCTAAAGAAAAAGAAGGACTAGATATTTCCACTGAGTTTGGTAAAGTAAATGACACAGAAGCCAGATTTGCCTGCCTGCTGTCAGGGTTGTCTGACAAGTGACATATTTTCCAAATGATCCTTAAGTACATTTGCACTTAAGGACAGTAAGTAGGAAAAACTTTGGTTCTCCTGCTCTTAACAGAATCATTTTAATACAGGTGTTCAGGCATCATTTAATAGTTCAGAGTAATATTTTAGAAATCTTATAGAAAATGAATAATGTTTGTTCATGAAAATGGAGTATTTCTTTTAGCTCCAATACCTTCAATTATTTAAAAGTTTTTGCCCTTCTGAGAAAAAATAAATGCATCAGAAAGTTACAGGCAAGTAAACTTACTGTGCGTTTAGATTTGATAACTTGGTATAGAATGCTAGATGCAACAAATGATGCAAGTTATAACATTCAATCCCACACAGAATATCTGATGACTTGTAGTTTTCAGTGAAGTCAATAGGAACAAGTAGTGCTCAGTGCTCTGAAAATCAGATCAGGTTTCTTATGGTTTGATTGCTTTAAAAGCACTTGCTGGATGACAGATACATCTATGTCATACATTCCCCTACACACAAACACACACACACACACATATCTACCTATACCTGTCCCATGTAAATCAGTAATTTCACTATGCAATTCTCAGATTTACAGAAAACTGTTAGCTTCCTTGCAGTACTATGTTGAATATAAACTAGATAAGTGGACCAGGTTACAACAGAACAAAATATCACCTTAATCTGAATTTCAGCAAGCGTGTCAAATGAAACTACATATAGATGTCTGAATTTTCCAAATATTTTCTGTGTGTTCTGCAAGACATTAACTACATGCACTTCGAGTAATCTCAACAGGACATCTGTTAATGACTTCAGCAACCCAAGATTTCATTGCCTAACTGCAGCACTAGAATCACAGCAGCTAATATCAGGTATTGCAATACAGCTTTGCAAGGGACATACATTCATTAATATTTGCTTATAGAACTTTCTCCATTTTTTTAAAAAAAAGTGTTTAAAAACCACAACTTCAGACTCTTCTTATCTTCATCACTTACCTTTATCAATAATCTCTCTCATAGACTAACAACATTTTCTCCTGCATACGCATTTTCCCTCTTTCTTTTCTTAATTCACCCAAAATACTTTGAAAGGCCAGAGACTGTATAGTTTGTTTCCTCATAGGAGTTGCTGGGCTAATTTCAGTCACAGAAATAAACCATTTTCAGCAATGCTTCTTTCTGTGAATGGATTTGTACATGACATGACTTTAAAAATAAAAATAAAACTTTTTTATTGCAAAGGGTAAAAGAATATTATTTATATGATTATTTTTTGGAATCTGATCTAAAATTAATTAAGAAACAAGCACAAGATTTTAAGTATTTCCTCTTCAAAACAAATTGACATTTTATTATTTCATTTCATTTTCAAAGCTAATGGGGCAACTGTGTTTCTACCTGATCGAGCTCTTTCATCATAACATTTTGGCTAGCTCTTCCCTATAATCCATCTTATTTTTCAGAAGAAAATTACTAACTCATAAAACTACATTTGCTAATGTACTCAAATTAGTAAGTCTTAAAATGTAATTACCTATTTTACAAAGGCAATTTTCAGTCTTTACAGTGACTTATTGGTCACAGTGCTTATTGGCTGTACAGTGCTTATTTTAAAATTTCAAAAAAAATTATTTCATGAAATGTAATAACCTTATATGGTGTTAGCATTCTCCTAGCCAATTCCTTGCAATGCCAATTTTCAGATACTTGATCTACTTTTTCCTGGTCTCACATTCTCAAAGTTTAGTAGCACACAGCGCTAAACACTTAGTTGCTGCAGATCATCACACTGACTTTATCAGGAAGTCAGCCTGTCAGTGGGCATCAATACTGAATCCTTGCAGAATGCAGATTTTCAAATGTAGAGCCATTCATTTTGACACAAGTGGGCTACTGATCAGTATTTGTAGGACATCCTCCCACTAAAATCTTCTTGAGGACTTCCTACTCAACATGTAAATTCCTTGCAATATTATTTTTCATGCTCCTCCAAGCATTTCCTGATCTCTCAGATGTCATTTTCAGGGCAAAATTTTTCTACCCCACTAGCACAAGCACCAAGGACACCTTACTACTGCTTTCCTTTACCCTCTATGTACAAAAAGTGAACTAATCTGCATTAATGTATGAATGTAACTTTCACCTCTCCTACTTGCACACACAATGATCTAGATGGTCATATTTTCCTGAAATCATATTACTGTGATTTTCAGGAGTAGATACATATAAAAATAGTAATGGCATTTTTTTTTTCATTTCAAAGGATTCAGCTTCCTGATCATTTTTTCATTTTGAAATAATTAGCTGCTTTCACATGAAAGGAAACATCACATTCTTACTATGAAAAGTTTCTTACTTTGGCAAAACACTAAGCAGAATAGATTTTTAAAGTTTTGTAAATAATTCTAAAAATAATTTTGGTTATGTTTATATTGGATACAATTAAAAGTTTAAAAGGCCATTAAGCTAACATTCTCTGAAGAGTTACACCAAATAAAAATTTCTTTCAATACCTGTGGGAGGCAAGAAAATAAGCACCGTTATTTCTATTTTACTGCTAAAGAAACTCTCAGACAGTTAAGTAAGTGACTTCCCCATAGCAAGGTTGTGAATCAACGTCCATGCCAGGATGAAAATTATGGGAGCCTTTTTCGTACTCAGAATGCTTAGACACACTGCTCCTTAGGCCATATACTATTTAACACTTATGACTATGAAAATACGTAGTGTTCACGTGGAATTGGATTAATGCAAATATAAGTTAATCGTTTATATTTCTTTGCTGTTATTTGAGTTGGTAGATGGAAGGAAACACTAGTCTGACTACTGAATTACAGACTTACAGTTAAGCTTCTTTAGGCCCAATTATTCTCAGTATTGAACAGCTGTGAGACAGAATGGAAGGAAAACAGGAGCTGCGTAAGGGAGGTTGAGAGAAGAGATTGTAGAGAAACTTCTTTTCAAGTCAAAGCATGCTCAAAGATCCCATGATGGGGGAAAAAAAAAGAAAAGCAAAACTTTCAAACAAAAGGACACACACACACACACACACACACACACACACGCAAAGTAACTAAGCCATATTTTTTTTTCCCCAGAGTTTAAAAATGCTTGAATAGTTATCTGATCTGCCCATACTACTACATGAAATATGGTATATTTTATGCTTAAGCATATGCCTTCTTACAAATCATAAATTACAAGTATAGGCAGTAATGCTTTGAAATTATGGTAACACAATTTAAGCATAAAGTTACTAATTCAGTTAAAATGGATTTAAGCTCTTTTTGCTTTTGTATCTCTGTCCTCCACTTGTAAGTGTATTTTTGTTCAATCCTACAAGAAATTACTACAAACCAATGTACTATAAGCAAATATGCAATAATAATTAAGAAACTCTCCTCTCAGCACCTTTGGATCAATAATGCCTTTTAGATTCTTTGTATTTGTTTAGGAAAGGCTAGCCATAATGTCTCTGTGTCAAGTGTCTAATGTTGTTAATATGAAAGAAATACATTTTCGTTTTGCTATTTACTGATGGTAAATTAGGTCAGCCAGGGAGACTGAAGAGAAGGTTCAAGTAGAATGTATCATTTGGCCAGAAAAACAAGCAAGCAAGCAAGCACTAAAAAAGCCATAAGATATAAACGAGCGAGCTTATAGCCTTATTTTTATTTTTGGATTGATATAAAAAGATGGGTGGCAACTTCATAAAGTTGTATTCCATTACTGACTACCTTGTCCCTCACTTTATATCATCACTATTTCCAAAAAGAAAATTTTGCAATCACAAAATGTCTGATTCGTGTCAAAGAAGGGAAGGAAATTCTGAGCTGAGAAATAACATTCCATTAACGAGAGTAATTATTTGGGAATTCCTCTATCTTGAGAGATTTCTTATCTCTTGTATGAAATACAGGAAGAAAAAATAATAGCAATTCTGCTAGTTCTGCATAAGATGATCCTCATTTCAGAATCACATAACAATAGGTTGAAGGTTTGTTTTACTATTAATGCTCTTTTGCCAAATATTTAAACATTTTCCCAGATAAAGCATGGTAAATAACAGAGACCAGTAATAATGAGCTTCATTTTATCAAAGGCAGTTTAGCACCTAGACATTATCAGACATACTGCCACTTACACAAGAATTCTTTTAAGAAAATGAGATGTTACATCACAGTTTTCTTTTATTGGGAATATAGTTGTGTTTTACAGATGATCTGATGGGGAATGGAACAGTACATTAAAAAGACTTCATAAGAGAAAGGAAGTCACATTTTTAAATACATATTTTATATACATTATACAGGATCCTCTCCCAATTGCCTTCTCTTTTTCAGCTCTCAGTATAGCAATCCACAACAACAGACAGAAAAATACAGGAACGAAATATTAAACATCTGAAACAGAAAAGAGCTGGAAACTTTGATTACTGACATTGACCTTGCTGCAACACAAACACCTGCCAAAGGAAGCAGCATGAGTGTGCCACGAAAACGTGTACAATTCATTTCACAGCACCTCTAGTATACAAGTTTTCACCACATTAACAGCAATTTGTATTTAATTACATAATAATTTTTTTTCTATAAAATCAAAATCTATTTGGCAAGCATCCTGCTTTGATGAAAGTTTCTGAAAATTAAGATCAAATTTCATCCGACAATTTCATCAGAACTTCAACAGCAGTCTCCTTTTAGCCAGGGTATACGAAAACAACAACTACAAAGAAAAGAAACAATTTGGAAAATACCACCTAATCTACAAACAATATTACTACTCATCAAATCTCCCTACATTTTTTGTCACTTAATAGATTTTTTTAATCTTTATAAACCAAATATAAACCATGTTGAATATACCATACTAAAGTGAATAAAATACCATACAGAAAGATGTTTCTATGGCTCAGGCAAAATATCCTAAGAAATGATACCCTTCAGGATTTTACCCCTACAAGACTTTAATTAGAAACAGCGCATCATTTCTGGTCATATCCACAGTCTAAGTTATAACTTTTCCAGCACAAAGAAATGAATTAGGAAAACAATTATTTGACACAGAGGCACAGCCAACATAATTCTGATTGACACTATGGGATTTATAACTTTCACCAAGATCAGTAGTGCCTCTAAGTTTGCAAGATCAAGTAAATATACTTTCAAGACATTCTTTACTCGAATGTATAATGGTACTAGACACTGAGTGTGTGGATCTGCTGATCTCAAAGGGGTATTTTAGATTGCTAATCTATTTGCCTAGAAACTGTCATCATTTGTTTAGTTTGGCAACATAAAACCTAGAACTTTATGAAGCCTTTTTTGAAACTTACAGATAATTTGATATAGGCGTAAAAATTTTTCTCCACATGTTAAAAATGCTTCATTCTCTCTGTATCTATCTCATATATACACACATACACACACATGCATACACACACAGATACACACATTCTTCTTCTCTGAGAAACGTCTAGCAAGTAATCTTAGTGAATAAAAAGATTACCAGACATCATAAAATGAAGAAGGAAATTCTCCAACACAAATACATTCTCAAACAGTCTACGGCAGATGCCTAAATAGATTTCTACAAATGCTTGCTTCACTTTCCCAAAATTAAAAGCTTAAAACACTACATGATTCTACAAAGTGTGGACTTTTTTAAAGATCATGAGAAGGGAATGATAATGGGCTAACAATTTACAGGAGTGAAAACTTCTGCTAATATTTAGAGACAAATGTAGTTATACAGGAGATCTACTGGTTTCAATAAAATTATCCTTATATGTAAAATTTTCTATATGCATAATTCCTACAAGATCAATTCCTCAAAAGGAAGCCACAGATATGACATATTTTACATAAATTTCCATTCGTGACCAAAGAAAATGATGGGATAATTTTTGTAAGTAGATTAATTTTCCAGATCTAATTCTGTGGAAATTGGATATAGAAGAACATGTTCTTCAGACCTTGGTATTCTTTGAAAAGGATAAGAGCCTGTTTGTTTTATCCTTGGATCTTTGTATACCATAAATGAAAACATATTTAAGCAGAAGGTCCAAGTTCAGAGGAACCAGTGTAACTAAAAGTTGCCCACTCCGCATTGCACGAAAATCTTTCGCAAGGCACACTTTCCCTCTAAGATGATGATCTTTACAGCATAGGCACATACCTATGTGGGAGTCTCACCGCTGCTCTAGTGACACCTCTTCCCCCCAGCCTAAACACATTCAATTGTAAGCAATGAAAATAAAATAATAAGCACTATCTACCACAGCAAAAAACCAACACTGAGTGACATTCGACCTAATTTGAATGAAGCCTTTGCACTACAGGCAATTTTCTAGGCTCTTCAACAAAAGGAAGCTTTTGATACGAGTCCTGCTTTAAACTAACTCTTTTATGGACCAGACCCAGAAATCAAAGACAAAAAGAATGAATCTGAAATCAGCTAGAATGGGCAGCTAGACATTTCTGCACATGGTACTCCTTGAGTTCTAACAGCCACAAAAGCACATGATTTTGAGCTATGGCCAACAATTAGGGCAAAAATAACATGTTCCTTAAATATTTGCTAACATGTATTTTTATTCTTTGCCTTTGAATAAAATTATATTTTGTTTTCCCCAAAGGATATTCAAAGGTTATTCCATCCACGGGCAGGAAGAAGAGGAGGCCCCATTCACTACCCTTTGGCTCTGCTGGCCACACAGTGCCACTTCACTCCATCTCCTACCTCCAAGATCCATCCTCTGGCTCCTTCCCCCAACCTAGCTGATGACTGAGAGTTAAATTAAGTCACCTTTGGAGGCATTTTTTTGAATGTATCTTCATATCTGACATTCAAAATTCATGCGGGAAGATCATAAAAACAAATACAGTAGGTTAAACAGGAAAAGGAAGGGTGTTTTGGAAGTCCTGTGTATGTTCTATATTTTTCTGAGAAAAAAAAAATAAATACAAGCATTATTTCCCTTCTTTATTCAATATAACAATAGCAAAGACTGAAATGAGACACAACAGCTAAATAACTGCCCTGTCATAGGTGCAGCTAGATCTGCCCCCTTCTACGATACAAGCCTGTCTTTCCCTCAGCGAGTAGCAGAGAGCATCTTGCTACTCAGAGGAGTCTTAGCTTCAGAACCTCTAAAAGTCAGAAACAGAACAATACGTTATTTTCACTTTGCATGGATGGCCATACATCTTGTGTTAAAAGCAAACGTAAATGGTGACAAAGTAAACAAAGCAGCAGTACAAGTAAATGTTATCGTGCATGGGCAGTATAATATACACTGACCTGGGCCATTCTTTCTCCCTCTGACTATTATATCAATCTGCCTTCATAATAAAATATCACAAACAAAGAATTGCCAAAGACATCTTTTTTAGGCCTTCGCCATCTTACAATAAATCTTCAGCCATCCCTATTTCAAAGCCATTATTATTTCAAGATACTAAACTTCAGAATAAGAATGCAGAAAGCATTTATGCTTAAGAAACTGCTCCTGTGTAGAGCTAGTTTTCTACATTATTATTTTTAGTATGCTCTTTGCTCTGGAACTTGGCACCCTGAAAAGGTTTGTCTGCATTAAACTTTTAAAAAGAACAATTTATTCACCTTGTTTTTTCTCCTGAAGAAAAATCTAGACATCTTTCCTTTAGTGGACAGTTACAAAATCACTCTTCACCTTTACATACAAGTAAACTTGAAAAGGCTAGGGAAAAAAAATGAAATGTTTTAAAGAAAAAAAAAACAGATGTATCCTCAGTGCTATTCTGACAGAACAGCAGAAGGGGTTTGAAAAGTTAGATATGTGTAAATATGCATCCTGATAGCAATAAGCACCAGGCAGCCCTTTTAATAATAAGATCCCATCTCTGTCTTACGATGTCATAGCAGCGAAAACTCTGAGGGCTGTATCTTTTTTGCAGATAAGTACAAACTGGCAATTAACGTTAATTAACGTTACTAATTAAAAGTCTAGACCAGCCAGACCTCTCACCCTGGAGTGTTTTTGCTAAGTGGTTAATACCTGCAGACCTCGGCTTGGGTGAAGCGCTGGTGACACTTGACAAGAGCGCGTCCAAAGCGGCGCTCGCAGCTCGCTGGAGCTTTGTGTTAACTTTGCACCTGCGCGGGGCCCCCAGCCTCTGGGAGGCTGCGCGGATCAAGTGCCTCCATAACTGTGGTTAGTCATCTGTATCAGAATCACAGCAGACTCCCTCCCAACAAAGTCTCTTTTCTGTTGTTAATTAAGACAGTACCAAAAAAATAAAGTTACTTAGTCATGAGGACTGAATGCTCCCAGTAGGTAGCCTTTTCACAATTCAATTTCCCTGATGGGACTCGAAGAGGAAATGAAACAACAAATTGTCCTCCTGATGATCTAAGCAGAAGCTGCAGTTCCATGGGGAGTCCCGCTAGGTCAATTAGTTCATCATGCGAACAGAACATCAACTCTGGAACTAGGCTCCCACCAGCAAAGGTTTGAAAAAGCGAAGTTCAGTGCCAGTTGTACGACCGTCTCCAGGAGATATTATTGTTAGTCTTGGCAAAAGCGCATTTACGGAGAATAAAAATAGGGCAACAGTACTGAAAAGCTAGGGGATGGTACCCTGCAACTAGATTCATTCATGTCAATGGAGGAGAAGCAGTCCAGAGTTTTAAAATCTCAAATGAACGGTGCTTGTACAAAGGAACTTCATCTCATCAAAGCATTTCCTTCTTAAATTAGTGAAGAGGTAAGTACCTCTAAGCAAGCATTTAACTGAAAAGGCACAGTGCAGTACTGCACCTGCTTTTTTTTTCCTTTTAACATGTTTGTCTCATGTTTTTTCTTTTTTTTGCATTGTATTGTTTTACAAGTGACAAAAGCAATTAACAGTACTTTTTTTTTCCTCTTACATGAATTACAATCATACTGTAATATAATAGCCAGCATGTGATTTTCATTTTTGCAGTATTTGGAATATATGCACCTGTGTCTGCATGGCTTTTTCCTTTATATTGTGAATAAAAAATATCCTGATACTTCATTTTAGAAGTGGCCAGCACTGTTTTTGATATCAGAAGAGTAAGTCTCAAAAGCAAAGATGATCTTTACTCTTTAATCCCCAAACTTTTGCGTATGTCATCTTTAACAAAATACGTGGACACCCATTTGCTTTTTTTCTTCTGTAGAATCTGAGTTACAGAGTGCATTTATACCAACCTCACAGTGGGGCTCTAGGATTAACAACTGTATTAAGTTTTGGAATAGAAAGGACTACATAAATTTCAAGTAGTTATACTCTTTACATTTGCATTTTTTGATGCAAAATAGCTGTTTTATCCAAACAGGTTAAATAGAAGGTAGCTAAAGTGATAGATTATAACATAATATAATTAACAATTAAAAATTGCATTTTCCCTTCCAAATCTCCTTTAAATACTCCAAGGCTTTGCAAGGAAGGAAGGAGAAAATACACCAACCACACATTTATATATATATTTTTTCCTATGCACTGGTTGTAAACTGCGAAGGTGCATAAAGAAAAATAGATTATTCTGTTCTGGTTTAGTGTCTACTATCAGCTCCTGCGATATTAGACCTTGGTGCTTTATTTACAGAGCTTCCCACTGACAAAAGATAGCACTGCATAATCAGTACACAAATGCATTTCAAGAGCACATCTTGAAAGCTGTTTTTGCAAAACGCCTTCTGGCTGCAATATTTGAATGTACTGTTGCTGACAGTCAGTAGGGACAACAACACAGATGTGCTTTGTTTGGCTCCTAATGGATTCAATCATGAAGAGCGTTAAAAAGAGAGGGGGCAGGGGGGGAATTAAGCTTTACCTTCTCCTATTCCGCCCCCCCTCCCTTACCCGTCCCCCTCCCCTGCTTCCCTTTCTTCTTCCCCTAGATGAAACTCTGATCAGGCACACTCTGTCTGGCCAAATAGCATGGAAGAATAGTAGAGACTATTTCTGAGAAAATGGATTCTTGTTTGTTCCTTTTGAAAGAAACATTATAATTCTTATTCCAAGAAAGAAATTAACTTTATACTTTTTTCCTGTCCTTAAGAAGAGATTTAATTCCATTTTAGTTAAAAAGCTTATGCTCTGTTTAAGTGAAGACTATTTGCATTGTCTTTATAGATATAGTACTTCAAATGTTCATAATGTTTTGCTTAAGAAGTTATTATAATTTGTAAAAGCCATTTCTTACCTGCAGCATCCTGAAAAAATACCAGTTTATCTACAGAATAAATATATGCAATTGTATAAACAAAGTCACAGAAGATGATGCATCTTAACTCTGCACTAGCACTTACCGCAGTATTTATGGTAGTGCTCTTGCCAATGAGAATGTCATATAAAAGCTATCAAAATAGCACCTTCAGACAGCATTTTAGTCAGGAAAAATATATTTAACTCCACCAGAATTTCACTGCACATAATTGATCAATGACACAGTTGCTCTGATACAAAACAAACTAAAAAAAATAAGATAACCTAATGGAACTGATATTATCATGTTCCATGAAAGAAAATATTAATTTAAGTCCTATGAGGACATATGTTGTTTAGTACAACTCCTATCTTTCAGAAAGGAAATTACGCTGACTTCAAGCCCATTAGAGGGTGTTCTGGCAAAAGGGATGGTATGACAGCACAAGCAACACTATGAACAGAATGTAACCCAGAGCTTGACGACAAGGTTATCTCATAAACTTGCATGTTTGAACAGTTTCTTTTACATTCCTAGGTATCATGTCTTTTCTGTCAACTGTAAGAAACAGTGTCAAGTGGGACTGAAAATACAAGCTATGAGTGCCTTATGTGGTTCAACAGTGTTTGTAAATATAGTACAAATGTCAAATGATCACAAGCATAAAGTTTCTCAGATGCCAGCAAAGTAGTATAAATAATGCCACAGCAACTTGTGTAAAACATCTTGCAAGCAGCAGGTGATACTATCGATTTCTATCAGATGACAGTTTAGTTTAAATCTGTAAATATTTATATTTACTCTTTTTTCAGACACATCAATAGAAAAGATGGAAAACAGAATACTAACATGGCAGAATTACTTAGGTTGATTAAGCTGATCCTGATAGAAACAATTTCTCCTTTGCAACAAAAATCTGTACACAAAAACACGCATGATTACCACTAAGCTATCTTAGAATAAAGAGAAGGGAAGATTCCAAAAACTATAAAAATCCTGATGTCTTTATTGGAAAAAAATGCAAGTGTCCTTTGCAGCTGATGATACTTCCACATGACAGCTGCCGGGCACTAATTATTACCCTATAGTCTTCACATTTCTGTGCCCATTAAGAATTATTAGCTCACTCAACTCTGATCACTGCTATACTTCTACCTACAATAGATTGCACACTCAGAAGCTTTGTCTGAGAATCACTTAAACACTGATCTGAAAACAACTCTCAAATTTTAGACCATTATTCATTTGTACTTGTCATCAATTTAAATGACATTTAAACCAAGCAAGGGGATAGTTGCTCTAAATAATGAGATGATACTATGAGGTTGGCTACTTAATTAGAAAATGCTTTAGGTCATTGGTCCTCTGCTGTTTCATAATAACCAAGAGTTCACGCAATTGTGGACTAAGTCCAGTCTTGCATGAAAATTCAGTAAAAATGAGACTATGATGAAGATATATCAACAGACTTCTCTGGAAAATAGGTCTTGTCAAACCTGATCTTTGATGGACTCATCAGATCTGTTGACAAAGACAGCAGCATAGAAACAGTTCACCACTTGACTTGGCTTCTTGCAGTGTTCTCATTGTAAATAAAATAGAAAATGAAAATCAGTGTGGACGTCTTAAATTGATGAAACAATTAACAGTCTACTGACAATATTTGTTCAATAGGATTTTTTTTTAGTGATATCCCACAGGGATTTTTCTCCCTTGGTTCTACGCTATCTGTGATCTGATTGAACACCTAAAATATGCAGGAGACGCAAAAAAAAGATTGAACTTAAAAAGTGAGTCACAAAGTTGACCACTTTGTAAGATAAACAATATTTCATACAAATGCAAAAGAATAAATTAAAGAACAATACAATGAAATGGAAAACATGCAAGACACTTAGGATGAACTCGTGTCACCCAAAGCAAAGACAGTAAACACTGTATGTAATACAGGCAGTGATATTACTTTGTCCTGAAGCATAAAAGAATCTTTTCTAAGAATATACTATATCTGTTTCCAATTTCTAAACACTGTGCTGAAAAAAATGGCAAGGGGGAAAAAAAAAAAAAAAACTAAGAATAGTATGAATCTAGAAAATATGTCCTCTATTGATACTTCAGAAGTTCAAGTCTTTTACTCAACAGTTTATAGAATTAACAGGAGGTTAACTGAATACTGACACCATAAAAATATAAAAGAAGATTCAGTACTCAAAGCTGAAGACAGGTAAGTCATACAAAGTAAGATACGTTTTTAACAGTAAACAATATATAGAAAGTGGGAAAGCTACTGAAGAAAAAGCATCATTTTTTGAAGTTTTTACAAGATCAGTGCTTTCTCTATAAAATTTTCTTTTTAAAGACCGTTTTGAAACAGTTTGAGAATCAGTTAGGTACTTTTGAGAACACTATAGCATGCTATTCTGGAATTTTATGATTCTTGCCTGAAGTATCCAGTAAAGGCATAACAGATTTCTTTAAAAGATGTAAGCATTATGCCAAAATTTATCATATGTCATTTTTATTAATTTCTGGAGCAATGAAACTACTGGCAATTTACTTGGTAGTCTCAGCTCTCCTCTATTTTACTGTCTGTTACATGTCCCTATCACAGAGTGTTCCTATTGTTCACGCAAGTCATTTCATGCATCAAGGATACTGTGATGGTTCCTGGATGAGTCAGTACATTGTAGTGATTTATTTTTATAAAGGACTGAAGCATTGACCTATATGACAGCTTGGAATAAAGATACGATTTCATAATATATTATAGAAAATATCTGCCTTTGTTACAAAGCAGTTGCAAGTTATTTTGATTCTCATGTTACTTACTCAGAAGATAAATTTCATGTGAGGAGTCTAAATTAGCTATTCATTTGTATTTACATTGATATTTTCCATCTTTGAGCATAATGTACCTCTAGATGTGTCAGAATAGAAGTAATTCACTATCTAAAAAAAAATGGAGAATTTCAGAAGTATCTACACTTTCTGCAGTAGTGCCCAAGTAGTGTAACGGCTGATGTCCTTTTAATGATATCCATGCATATCCAGTGGCCCATATTATTTGCCATAGGTGAACTGGATTGGTCTTCCTCACGTCAATCTCAAGTTTGACTTTGGCAAAAGCCTACTCATATTCAATAATAGAAATACATGCCCCTTCATGAATGCCCTGTAACTCTGTGTCTTTCATTCTTCAGATAGCTTTATGGAATTTGTAAAAACTCCCTTTGCTTTATTTTTTTTTGTTTGTGGGTTTTTTTTGTGTTTTTTTTTCCCCCCCTTATTTTTCTTTTCTTACAAAATAACCAGCATTCTGTTACAGGAAGGAATATTAATACTTCCCAGAGTCACACATTCTGCCTTTCAGGAAATGAACCAGCAAATTTACCCCCGAAAATATTTTTCAAGGAACAGAAGAAAAAGGAAATAAATTTGTACCCACTGCTTGATTTCGTTTTTACTTTAAAAGAGTTAACCAAAATGCTAAGCACTAATAATGAATAGTGTTTCAATGCCGAATTGTCAAAATACTTTTGGAATACGGAAATGTTTGCGGGTGAAGAATTGTTGAGCAGAACACCACACTAGTTCTTTTATTCTATGCATAAGTATCCCCTGCAGTGCCATAGCAACTTTTTGATGTATTTTTCAAAAGGTTTTTCAACTCAACCTACCAGGTGGTTTTAGGAACTCAAATTCATGTGCTGAAGTCCTATGCCAGCAGTTATCAAAGGATGCGTGGCATGCATCCTAATATTCGTACTGTGCCACTGGTCTGTTTTTATACTGGTGTGCATGTCTACGCATATTTACATATTCATGGTCCAAATCTTGTCACACTGCAAATAAGATTAAGTAGCACTTGACTACATTTATGTACATATCAGTTCCTTATTGACTCAAACTCTTGAAGGAGAAAAAAACATTAATTTATTGAAATAGCTTAAAAAGCAAGCTTTTTAGTATTTACTATTTTAATAATGTAGTTTTTTTGTTTGTTTGTTTGTTTTGTAGAAGATGTAAACTTTGGTATAATATAATGTAAAATACAATCAAATCGGGATATATAGTTAAAACCAAACAATATTCTCAGGTATCAGTCAAACTTCCCATAGTGGAAACAAAGTCTAATGCATATTTATCATAGACACGTGATTTATTGAGAAAACTGCCATCAAACAGGGTGCTGTATACAGAAGTTAGAATCTCTAGAACTATCTGGATTTTCTTTCTGTCAAGGAGTGGAAATGGAGAGAGGATTCTTCCTCTTGCCTCTTGTCTCCAAACATATTCTTCAGCCACTGAAATCTACATTGCAATTTCAGGCTGAAGATAAACACCTTCTGAAAACTGAAGGTTGCAGCAGTAGGTAGTTAAGGGAAACTGCACGCTTAGCCCATACAGGGCTCTTCCCACGATCAGTATGTTTTGCCTGTAATCAGCTGATAAGTGGTGCAAAGTCAGAAGGCAGCCTGGAGGTCATAGTGTAAGGGTAATAATTTCTGGACAGATAATGATTCCAGGTACATGAGGGTGTGCTCCAGAGCCTCGTTCACTAATTAAATCCCCCTCCCGCCCTCCCCCAAAGTCTTTAACTCTATTCTTACTGTCTTATCTCTGTACAATCGTTGCTTATAAAGCAGCATGAAACAGGAAAAGCGAAATTTAATGAAAACCAGGACTAATACAATTCTTAAAAAAAAAAAAGAAACACAGCTAAGCATGGTCAGCAGAAAGTATTCTGAAGCCATATGAGGAAATCATAGGCAGAAATACAAAGCTGATACTTGTGCATATGATCCTTCATGCAATTAAATATCTTGAAGTATAAAAGGAAGTTAGTTTTGCAAAAAGCTCAAATAAGGTGTCAGCCATTTCACTGCTCAGCTTCAACCTGTAAAGGGACAGAAACAGGATGCTTTTTTTCTTAATTCAGAAAAGGAAATCAATTTGAGAAAATGAAGTATATGACTGCATTTATAACCCATAGACGATGAAAATTAATTCAGTCTAAAAAAGTATATATTTAAGAAATCTTTTGAAACTTATACACAAGAATGTACTACTGGCTTTTGAAAAGGTCTCAAAATGAGAGCAATCTTATGCTCCACAACAGCAGGTACAGTTCCAAATAAACTACTGCAGCCTCTCCATCTTACAGACATACCATCTTAACACCAATTATGGAAACTATCTCACGGACTCACTCCATTCAAATATCATGGAACACTGAAGGTGAAATAAAACCCATAAAATAAATACCATTATTAAATATTATTAAACAAAATCCCATCTCCTTCTTCTGCTTATAGATAAACTGAATAGCTATAAATCTGCAACCCTAATTAATGTCCAAATCTTATTCACTTAGAAGTGGCTCAGTGGCTCATTTCCTTCCAAATGTCATATGCTTTAACTTGCTTTTTGGAGAGTTCAAGGAATAAAACAGGCAGATAAAAACTTCTCAGTATGAAAAGCAAGTGTTCAAAAAAAATCTTTTATTAATTGCATGGATTTCATTATTATGCTATAAATTATGCTATAAATACTGTAGAAATAAAAATATAGCTACAATAAAAATAAGTACATTAAAAATACTGCCAGAATTATATTCACCTCTGTTCAGAGGGTTGGTAAAAGGCGTTATGCTCCACTTCAGATTGTAACAAGAATCATGCTTGTTTCAGCTCTCTGAGTTATATGAATTTTGTGTGTATAGATTACTTTCAAGTATAACTCTTCAGACCCAATGCTTCCCTAAATCACTGGAAATCTATATATAGACATATACAGTCTACATGTAGAGGTATATATATAGATATCCACAGTTACAATCATTTCACGTTTTACATCATTAACACAAAGCTGCAGAAACAATTATGGATATAGAGATGCAACAACAATTATTCACCTCTATGTTTACAGAACACTAAAGATGACAGAAATTACTAAATGGGCATGAACTTTAGCTTTTGCTTAATAACAAGTTGAGACCAGGCCTCACATTAGGCTCAGCTGGAACGCACTGTAGTCTGCTGTGAGGACAGTCACTCTGTACTGCTCCCCACATCTCTACAACTGTCTCCTTTCTGCCAGATCTGGCAGGCGTGTACTCAATCAGATCAGACTGCTGATGCAGAGAAACCCTAATCTTGGCTTCTGTAGGACTGTTAGTGGATGCAGTGCACTTCTGTGCTCTGGGAAAATGAGAGAAATGACCCCTTTCAGGAGCTACATGCAGTCAGTGCAGATCCATCATGGTGCAACTACACCCCGAGTGAAACCGAACCCAGCACCAGACAAATCTGGCCATCTTGCAGTAGTAAAGGCAGCAGTAAATCACACGAACACAGGATCAACTACGGCGACGTGCTAATGCACGCTGTACTCGTAACCTTATCCAGTGAAATGCTGTTCACGAAAAGCTTGCATCAGAGCAGTGTCCCTGTGCTGCAGGTCCACACAACTGTGCATCCTGTGCTTTCCAAAGACTACAGTGAACAGCAGGCTTCAGCTAATGCCAGCAGGCTTCATTCTCCAGTGAGCACCCAGGTGATGCAGTTCTTCCCCTGCTCTTGCCGTGCTGTCAGAAAATCCGACAGGCACTCCTGCCAGAAAGTGATAAACTAAAACCTGTGTTGTGAACTGTTAGTATCAGCAAGCTAGAACAAAATACCGCATTATCTTTGACCTCTGAGTGTCTGGATGTAAGCCAGTATGCTCATGAGAAAGACTTTATAGAATAATCAATAAAGAAGTGAAAGACAGCACAGCATCTCCTCCAGAGGGAAGAGAGGGCACAGAGCAAGTTAAAAATCATGCCAATAACAAAAAAGGAAAAAATAAAGTGCAAAGAGGAACGAAAACCACATCCTCTCAATACAGCTCCCACTGGAGCAAGGGAAGAAAAATCCACCAAGTTTAATTTCTGGCATCCAGTTGCGCTGCAGCAACTCACTCTCCATAATAGCCCTATTGGCTCCACGAGCTGCCCACAGAGCAAACATAGCTGTTCAAAATAATCTCCCACAGAGCAAGGGAGCAGTAACCAGGTGTCCAGTGAGCTGCAATTCAATGGGAGAGCACCCTGGTGTGTGGAAGGAGCAACCGATGTGCCCCAACCCCGACTATCAGGACAGCCAAGAGAGCGCAGGGACTTCTCACCTGCCTGATGAATCCCATACCGACTCTTCAGACCTCACGCGACAAGAAGTCACATCAGTCTTAACAGAGGCTGCTCCCAGCGCTAAACCTTGCCTACACCTGGGCCCTGGCAGGGTGTTCGCAAGAATTAATCACACTACGGCCACCATCCATCCTGCCTCTGACAGGGCAAACCGAGAAAGGCTATCGTCAACCCAGATGGCGGGAGCACAAACCCAGCTTGTGGAGTGACACTGAAACTTACCAAATTATTCAGATTACAGAAATACATAGGGATGATATTAGCTATTAAATATTTCTAAATATGGGAAGACTCACGCTGATGTGAAATAACTGAGACTTCACATACGCTAGGCTTGTTAACATACTGTGACCAGCATATTTGGTTTGCACTTCCACAGAGCCATGATGAGCTGTCAGAGTCCAACACACAAGCTGGAGACTATGGCATGTGTACCTTCATCCATCTTATTTCAATTAAATTATGACAAATTTTAATTTAGCAAATTTTAATTGGCTCGGGATGGGATCTTGCTAAAGGTTTCTATCACCGCTGACCCAAATGAGTGTTCTGTTGCATGCAGCAAAAAGCTGGCGTCCTCTTTCCTATTCCCAGGAGCCATCCCCCACAACACACTATGGCATATTTGCTGCCATTTTCCATATGTATACATCTACTGTTCAAATTTCACTCCTATTCACAAGTCTTTACAGACAGTTTTCCTATGCCTTTTTAAAAATGAAAGTCTTACACACTGAGAGCATTTTGCAAGATTTAAACATGCATCATAAATTATTCAAAGAGAACCCAATTCTAAAAATAAATGCAATAACAAGACATTGCACTCCATGCATACTTTAATATAATTTCTCTACAGTTAAACTTTCAATGCATGCAACACCTATTTGGGTTTCCCAAATAAGATAAAAAAGCAATACTTAATTCTCTGATTTTGGCCATATGTCTAAAAATTTCTTACCAGTTTCAGTCATGTAAAGATCTAAACTCCCAAAGAGGTACAATGGAATATCTAGTACTCAAATGTAATCATCATTCAAGTAAGGATTTAACAAACTGTATTTCAATGATTTGAGGTCCCAGTACAATGAGCAAACAAAATGAAATTATTAACGGAGTTTTTCACAGTTATTTGTTAATTAATCATTGTATTCAGAGACATTACCAGAGATATTCTGTCACAGGACATTACCAGAATACTATATCTGATGCATATGCATCATTTTTTTCATAGATTCCTTGCGGCAGTGCTACCTTTTCCAGTCCTGCTTGTGTTTCATATCACTGCACACCACTGCACAACCACAATCGTGCTATTCTTTGCACATAGAAAAGGACACAGATAGAGTCTATACTGTAATCTTCTGGTATTTTTTAATATTACAAATTGTAGAAGGAAAAAGAAACACTGTGATCACTGAACCATGTCATGATCCTTCCTAGGAAATCTCTACAGAGATAAAGATAACACAAACTAACCTTTAGAAATCAGATGAGGGACACAGCTATCATAACAATGGTGGCTGAGTTCAAATGCTCAGTCTACTGGGAACTGGAATATATGATCGCTCTACAAATAATTTCTATTTCCTTTTTTTCTTTTTTTTTAATGCAAGTGGAAATGTTCTTTTCAAGGCTCTACTTAAAAGCCATTTACTGAAAGAAAAAATGGTAAACATGCTCAAAGGCTTTACTAACCTTTATTTTACTTTATTAAAAAAAAAAAAAAGATAGTTCTAAGACCTCCATTCAAACTGACAGCATTGCTCTAGTAACGCACAGCAGGCTTCATGACTGTCAACAGCAATTTAAGACTAATTTATACATGAGAAACCTTATTATTCCTATGCAGGAGATCAGCAGTCTGAAGAAATATGGAATTCTGCCTTCCAACATGTTTTTGGAGACCAGACAATACATTATCCTGTGTCACTGCTCTGCTTATCTACTTCCTTAAGCAAACAGGAGAATGGGAAATCCAGTCCAAAGACTGTGATTTCCAAAGACTGTTTTCTCCACCAATTCGTAATCTGAAAAGGCATGAGAAAACATATAGAAATAGTAATCAGAAATGTTTATATGAAATGTTCAGGGGTGGTTTATAAATCACAACCATGACCATATAAATTAATGTGCATGCAATACACGCATAGATAGACAGAATGAGTACACAACTAAACATACTGTTGAATCTATACTATTTCACATGTACATGTATGCAAAGAATGCTGTCTGAGATTTCTCTACTTAGAAGAAAATATTTGAAGAAAATACTGTTTACAAATTAAAATGTCTCCCTTCCCTACATTCCTCTACTAAAGGATAGAAATATATTATGAGTAAAAGGTGAGCTGCCTGTTTCACTCAGCAGAGTGCCTAGCAGGTATCTGAAGGGCTGAGAGGACCCTCTTTAGAGACTACAGGGCGACTGCCTTCTTGGAGGAGAAAAATAAAATAATCAGAGAATGAAGCCAAGTCAGTACAAGTTTGAAGAACTTTTTGCCAAGGAGAAGTATACATATTTACATAACACATAGGAAGGCCTCAAGAAGAAAAAAAAAAAAAAAGTCCAATTATATGTGCAGAGTCTCTTAATTAAATATCTGTTTTCCTACTGCCCTCTTTGCTGAAGTGATGGTGTCATGGATTTGCAAACTTTTTTAGAATACCTTTCGAAGTGACTTAGGAAATGCAGCAGTATTGTAAAAAACAAACAAACAATTCATGAGAGTGTTTTTCTCCTTCATTCCTCTGCAACAACCTCCCTACTCCGCACTAATTTTAAGGCAGCTTAAGGAGTCCAACCATGCTCCATAGTCAATACTATATTTAAAATGTGAGTGGATGATCTGAGAAGGCTAAAATTTTTTTTCATGAAGCAGGAAAAAAGAAAAATTGTATTTGATATCACTGTGATACTGAAGATGCCTCTTGGCTACCTGAGGCATTCGGTATATTATTAAATTTGAGGATGCTTTTCCAATATGGCTTGCTGTAAATGTATCTGTAAATTCAATAGATGCTAGATGAAAAGATAGTGTATTATGCTTTAAACAATAGACCTGATATGTCTCAGGAGTATTTCAAACAATGAAATTTTCACCAGCGAAAATGTGGTTTATTTTTTCCCCCTCAGTTCCCCCCTTATATGCAATTCATATAAGAATTATCTTCATCTTGATGACTTTTTTGGAGCTATGTATGTCAATTCATACAATTTAATGATCTGTTTTTTAAAATATTTTCTTTGGTGAAAGAATTTTCAGATAAAAAAATTGCTTTTAAACCCCAAACTATGTTTTGGGGGTATGGCTTATCTCTTCCACCAAGCTTTTCATCACATTGTTATAATATTTTGTAAGGCTGCCAGATCCACACAGAGATGAAGATCAGACAAGAATCAGACAATCATTCTTTGAAATATCATTAAATAAATTAGCTTAAATTGACTTCAAGATAGCTCTAAGACAGTGACCCGCAAAATTAAGAAGATAGTTTCAGATATCAGAGGGATCTTTTCTAAATGTCCTGTTCACCTTTCAACAACATGAAAGAAGTTAGTAATTAGTTAAGTTTAATTAGTTTAAGCTAAAGAACAAAAAAAGTCCATATTTCTACTATAATACTGATACACACACTCAGAGACTGTAAAGCCTTTTTATCCCCTCACAGTCTGTTTTTCTTAACTGACCACAGAACTTCACATAGCCTACTTGCAAACTGGAGAATCTCTTTTAATTGTCTCAAATTTAAGTGCAAATCCTTTCATCCTTTTAAAAATTAGCAACACTTTTGATATAGTGCAACTTCCTAGGCTTTCATGACATGTTCAAAATCTACAGAAAGCTCTTCCTCCAAGTATGAGAAACTTAGATGCAAATCATCCACATTTGCAGATCAAAAATGGCTATTTTTAGCAGTTGTAGCTTAAGCACTACACTCAGGTACCAATGAAATGAAAGCCAGGATGTGATCAGCACTGCCTTTTTGGTGTTTAGTGAGTGAAGTAAGCAGTAAACATTGACCATTGCTAATATTACCTTCCACTTTTTAGCATATAGATTCCTATACATTTGTAATCACCTGCTTCTGAACTGTTAGTCACCAGAAAACACGCAGTGACATTTTAAATATAGAGAGCCATTTACTGTCTCTTTTGCTAACTCTATTCTGGGTCTCTGTGAAGCAAGAAAATTAAATTTTGCCAAGTCAGAAACATCGCTTTCAAATGAGTGGGACAGGGTGGGGGGAGAAGTGACATCTTTTTCCTTCTTCCGAAACCAGTCTTCAAAGCAATAGGAGCTGAAAACTCTTGCAGAGCAAGCTCCCATGAAATAGGCTGCCAGCCCCATTACAGCATTACGAGGCGCAAAAGAATGAAATGAATGTGCCCAGCGTCTGTAAGCTCTTTATCGACAGCATCGACCCAAGTCAATGACGACTTGGTGAAGATGTAACAAAAAGTCAATCATCACTCCAAAACCTTCCGCTCTTCCCAGAATTGCTAGGAAGGAGCTTTGCTAGTCAGCCGGGATGACTCTCCAAAGAAGTTGTTTTTGAAAATGTAAGAAAGAAAATTAACAAACAAAACTGCCATGAAATAGAACAGACATTAGGGTTAAAGAAAACTAGATTGTGCACAATGTATAGAGCACAGAACTAAGAGCTGATTAACCAAATTAATCACTTATGCAGCCAAGTGGAACTTTAACTATAGAGCAATAAAAACATAAAAAGGCAAAGGCATTTGGGATATCCACTGACTCAAAAGACTGTTAATCTTCAAGCTTGATAGTCAGAATGAACCTCCCCTCTTTAAACCCTAGGGGTTAGATATAGCTCATATGAACCACTGAAATGAGAAAACGCAAGGCATGTATTAAATATCCTAGAGGCAGCAGTACTTAGTCCTCTAACAGGCATTCAGACTGGCCCTTTATACCTGAATGCTCCAGTGAGCTCTTTGTGCGCACTATACTAGATGGTATTTTCACGATGACATCAACGACTATATATCACCCCCCCTTTTCTTTTCCTAGGTGGACTCCAATTTTCTGCACTCAGTAGAGGTTAATCTGTAAAGCCTTTTTTTTTTTTTTTTTTTTCTTTTTAAGTGGTGTTTATTCAGGAAATAAACCAAGGAAGTATTAACAGTGCACACTTTTTACACCTTCTAAAGAAGAAATTTTAAAACAAAAGAAAAATTTCATGTTTAGTATGGGGTCTGAAATGTATGAAAAGTAGTGTCACATCAGAAAAATGTGTAATAACTTTCTAGAGGAAAATATGACATCATTCAGTGTGATGCCTAATTATGAAAACAAGGGAGCAGAAAAGTTAGATTCCATCTCACAGAACTTTTGGTATCTATAATGGATAGATACCAATGGGGAAATAACCCGTGCCTCTGATAGTCAGAGAGCAATAGATGCAAATGACCCAAACTATTTTGGACTTATTTATTCAAATAAGAATCTCCACATTGGATGTTATCTACAGCTCGTGTGGACCTAAGTAGAATGTGTGTACTTTGAAGAATAGGTGAAAGGACACGTGGAGTGCTTTCAGAACTAGAGGTGCCTCTTTAGAAGCTGCAGATAAAGAAATACCTCTAATGTGCTAATGATATTGAAATCCAAAATAAGTTTAATATATCTAAGCTCACAGAAGTACAATGCTATTAATTTTTAAATCACTAAAGAAAACTAAGTCTCCATGCAATAAACCTTCACAGTTATTACTGCAGTAGCCAAATCCAAAAGGAACCAGAGAATAAAATAAAATAGCCTAAAACTCTCAGATGTTGTCTGTCTATCACTTATATGGAAAACTAGGCTAAAACTACTTAACAGACGTAAATGATCATATCAATAATTCCAAACAAAATGGCATTAAGCAAATTCTACAGTAAGGATCTATCAAAAGCAGTTTCTAAAGTAACCGTAATATAAGTACCGTGTATCTATATAATTTCTTGTCTAACATCAACTCCTGCTCATATAAATGCCAGTATACTGACCTCACAGGAGGTCATTACCTCCCCTCATTACCTTCACAGGAGTTACGACATTTCCTGTCACGTACAGCCTTCGGTACAAATAATCATTTATTCCCTAATAGTAGATAAAGATGTCTTATTGTCTACATATACTGGATGTATAGAAGCAACTGGATGTAGCCTTCCCATATGCTATAACGGTTACTTCAAGTACGTCTGTAAAATCTCCCTAGAAATTCACCAGAACATGTGAGAGGAAAACTATAGGAAGTGATAGTATTTCACTGAGAACCTCAAGAATTTCTATTCATCAGCCATACACAGATATACATCTGTAAGGATTAATGAAACTAAAATTCCCTCTTCACCAACACTACTCATATTTCTTGCAAAACACAAATTAATCTATCAAATACAATGTTAGTAGACCTATTCTTCTCCTTATTAAAAAAAAAAAATGCAGAATTAAAACTTAAGCGAGGAAAGTCTAAATCCTTATTTTTGAGAAAATAGTGTGGTCATAAGTATCAATGAAAGAGATTTTTCTTTTCTTGTTTGCTTTTTTTTCCAATTCTAACATTCACAGCAGCCACTAAATTATAAAATTATTATTTATAATTATAAATTATAAAGTACATTATCCCAAATAAGCTTTAGTATTGTAGGATTGTATCAAGATATTAAAGGTGATTGGTGCCTTCTATGAACTAATGTTCCACTGACATTTCCAAAACAAAAATATATCTAAAATGGGACAGTGATATGCAAAACATAACATTGCACATTTTCAATACTGCAGAAAATTTTGGCATTTCAAAATTTATTTTACATGTTCTATCTCTTCTTTAAAAAGAATTCAGAAAAGAAAGAATTCTGGAAAATATTCAAATACATGCTGACATTCCCAATTACTGGTCATATTCTAAGTGTTTCATTTCAAAATATAGAGCTACATTTGTCCCCAGTTCATGATTATATGAATTAATTTCAACATTCAGTGCTAAGGCCAAGAGCCTTTTCTTCAATACACGACTCAATAGCTAAAGCTGGCGATTGGTAATAGGCAAGTTGATGATCGGTATCTGTAACTTCACATAGGACAGACTACCAAGTCGATCTTTTTTTCTGCAGTTAGTGATTTCATTACCTACAACATTAGAGCACTCCAGCTCAGAGGTGGACAACTGTCCACCTAATGGTCAAGTAACTACTTTGAAAGGGAAACTCAGATCATATTTCATCTTAAGTGAAAGTTTCAAAAGCTACCTCAAAGATTATGAATTAAAGAAGTCTAAGATGAATACTGATGACAGATACTTGAGTCTAAAGGTAAAATATCCCCAAAATGATGTAAAAGCTTTTCTTTTCCTATTAATATAATCTCTTAGCTACATGGTGTTAGTTCTCTTCATGGAGCTACTTGGAGGTTCTTGACCAGCAGTAGAATAGATGAAATGATGCTGTTTGTACCAGCAAGGTAAAAGCAGAGTCAGATCTTGTTAGTACCATTTGTAGCTTTTTGTTTTGCTTTGTGTTTTCATTATACAATGAATGACACTTACACCAGAGCAAGAAAATAGTGGGCCTTCGAGCAAAACAAAAGACATCCCTGAGACAAAAGCTTTCCTACCATAGGTTTTTTGTTTTCTTTTTATGGATACTATAGAGTAGATCTGAGAAGTGTCATCCACTGAGAAGTGTATGCAGTATTCTCTCTGTTAGAAAACAAACAGATATAGATAGAAGCTAAGAAATCTCTGCATCTGAGTAACATTTTCAAGACATCTCACTCACATAGCGTCAGAGGACATCTGATAACACAGCACGGAGTGGTATAACCTGAGATAACCGATGTAGTTGGGATAAGGAAAAAGAGGAAAGTTTCATATCCCAGTAAGTACACACTTCCAAGTTCTGTTAAGTATGCCTTGTGTTTTACTATTCCTTCTCTTTTAAAGTCCAGTAATAACAAAACTTTTTTTTTAAAAAAAAACATAGCTATTCCTAAAAATCACTAGGAAAATATTCTCTCTCTCAAGTTGATCATTTATCTTTTTTTTTTTTTTTCCACCTTTTATTCTTGCTGCCCCTCTTACACACTTCTACATTTTTCAGTAAAGGGATGATCCTATACAAACTCTTTCAGTCTTTCATGAGTGATTTTTGTCCCTTTTTTATGGGGACTTTGGGACATGAAGAAGTTGTTTCTTCTGTGGAATGGATGGGAGGAGCCTACAATTCTTTACACAGATCTTAAGGGAGAATATTTCCTTATACATAGTTATAGTTTGAATGCATCAGAAACCTAGCATCTGCAGCTAGGAAACAAACTCTACCACATGACATACCTGGAATCCTTTGAATGTTGCTCAGCGATTGCTCAGCTCAAGAGAATTAACAAATAGTCTATTTTCCCCCAATATAACATAAAAATACCCCACCTTGTTTTCATCAACTCTGCTACCCAATGTGAGATTTTGGATGGTGGATTTCAAACCTCTCCTTCATGTACCATCCTGGCTCCCATGTCATTGTCAGGTTATGGAGGCTGACACCTTCAGATTGCACCCTTGGCAACACAAAAGCACAAGAATCCAGTTCAGTGAAAAGCATTCTTGGATATAATTGTTAAAACACCCTGAATCTTTTATACACTACTAAACAAGTTTTTTCTTGTTTTATTCCAAATCCTGCAACCACCGCTGGTTTCCACCATAAAGTGGTTTTATTTTTTTCCTCTAGTGTTTTCTCTGTAACTTAGAAAGACTAGTCATTTGTTTTCTTATTTCTTCTATTTTTTATTAACTCACAACAGATTTCCCAAATAACTCTGATAGGAATACTTCAATGTTGTATTATGAACTTAAAAAAACTAAAAAGGACCCAATGGAAACCCGATTTTACACATCATTCTGAGACATAGCTAAAACTCAGGACAAAAATCAACAAAATTAACAAAAGCAGATAAAAATTCTGCCAAATTTTCTTTACTAGTTTAAAAACTAAAGCAATGCAATCCTTCCCCTCAAATTTTTAAATAGACGAGCTGATTACATTTTGTTTCCAGTATCAAAATATGCTACAAAGTATGCTATATATCAAGCATTTTACATTACAAAAAAATTTACCTACATATTGAATTCTCTTTTATAGTATTGTAATTGTTTAGTCTTATAGCTAGTATGTCTCCAATATTTTTCTCTCACACTTTGTAAAAGACTTAATCTTAAAGATTTACTTTTTGCTTGAAATAGAACATTTAATTCTCATTAAACATCTGTGCACTAGCTATGCACTTGACTTGAGTGTCCATAATATCCATTTTCTAGTTGTTTTACATGCACATATATTTAAAGAAAGATATAATTTCCAAGATATAATTGTTTGTATTAATCCCCATCAGAAAGTTTCTTCCCAGAAGCACAGATGACAATAACATAATAAAGAAAAACAGAAATGTGAGATGAAAAAAAATGCATCTAGGCTCTGACTACTGTAACCAAAATCCAGAATCAGAATTTTGACTCATTTTATTCATTGCTACTTAGAGCCTACATGCCTTCTAAAAAAACCTTTTACATATACATATACTTTTTATATCTATAGATATAGTATAGGTATAAAAAGATATATCTATAGATACATCTATAGACATAAAAAACTTTTTTGCCACTATTTATTCAATAGAGACATAGACCTTGAGCATTTTCAAGGATGGTGCACATACTATTTCCCAACCACAACAGAATATTACTTTTTTTTTTTAATCTCTTCATTTCAAAAAAATGAAAAGTAAGCTAGTTGAAAAAATTACTATTTTTTTTTTTTATCTCAGTTAAGTAAAAAAACTATAGTTTAATAGAATCACTTCATAAAATTCTAAGGTCTTTCAGTACAGTTAAGAGTGAATAACAATTCCTTCATTCGGCCTTTGACATCTATTACTGTAGCTGCAAGCGGACCTTTTAATGAGATGTACAATGAACCTGTAACTATAAATACATTTGAGAAATGAACCATTACCCTAACTTTATACATAACTATATAGCTTTTATTGTCTTCCTTTATACTTCTTATATAAGAATTGAGAAATGATATTTTTGGGGGATGCAGAGTGACTCTTTCTTGCACAAAGATGTAAAATCCATGATAAACAAACTATGGCTTAACTGCTATTTCTGATATGAAAACTATATATTATTCTATTTGATTTTTTTTTTAGCATGATAATTTGAAACTTTCATATATCATTATTTTCCTCCATTGGGAATCCCTATACTAACCAGATTCTGCAAGTAGGTGACCTGAATCTGTTTAAAATTCAAGTTATCAGTGTAGGTCAAGCTCACTAGTAAATTCAAAAGCAAGGAAAAACAGAGCTACTTTCTCCTTCATTTACTAACTTTGATAAGTATATCAAAGAATGTACATGTTTGTGATGAAAATAAACATACCAACTGCAGTTCTGTATTACCAGTGTTAATATAGACTCATTTTCTATCTCGATTAAAAAAAATCAGAAAAACAGCTCATTTTTGTCAAGTCAGTGGTTTGGTTTCGATTTCATTTTTCAAAAATGAAATTTATCCTTGCCAGATTTTACTCTTTTTGTTCATGAACCTGGCACGTTCAGGTAATCCTAGTGGAATAGGACATTGTGCAATGATAGTGCAGCAGAACATTTACTGAAATGTTAGACTCCTGCTGACAGACCTGTCCACTCAGGGCAACGACCCTGCTGCTTGTTCCAACCTTCGCTGAAATTAAGGGCTGAAATCTGCTCGTCTACTTGTACAAATTCCCCAGAAAAGCATTACATACCTATTCCTCTTAGACTCTGAGCATGTCTGCAGATGCCATGAAGAACATATCCCTGAAGAATCTCACAACTCTGATTCAAGTCGCCTTCATCTTGTTAAAATTTTCCACTTGTATCTTGACAATTTTGCAGAAGCAACATTATGGCTTCTAACTACAGTACTGCTTAAGTTCTGAACTTTGACAATAAAAGTCAATTAATCTAGGGACTACATGTTCAAGGCCTAGCATCAGAACACTAAGGAACCTTTATAGCAAGAAAGTGTTAGAGAAATTCAGGAACATATATATATATATATATATATATATGATTATATAATTCATTACTTGTTGCCTTGAGATCTAGAGTGGAAGTTTTAAAAATAACAGATCTAGGTAATATGAGATCATAACTGAAAACCACCCAATGCCAGGAAGTGCATAACTAAAGTGTTATGACTGAGAAAGTCCACCTTAAAATACTGCTTTATCCTATAAATGGGATTCCACTGATGCCCCATGTGGGAAGCAATAGAAGGGAAACCCCTTGCTGTATTTGTACATGGATGTCCTGCTTTTATACTTCTGTAAGAAGTGACGTCCAAAGTCTAAGTCGGGTCACTGGAAACAGAAGTTTCCTTCTTTGCCCTAAACTTTTTTGGGGAAGTGACAAGGAGCAACACAATTCCCCAGCATGAGGTGCAGGTATGAGGAGGCCAGGCCACGCTCACAGCAGCCAGGACCCGACAACCTCGTGGCCCAGCGTCAGCCTTCCTCATTGTATCGTCCCTTCCTACTTGCCTCACCTGGTGCACCAGCTTTTTCAAGAACGAAAGCATGGGGGTTCAGGGTATGTGTTCCTGTAGTGTAGCTTTTCCAAAAGAAATAATCAGGTGCACAACTCGACGCACTCCCCTTGCTTTCTTTTGTGTTTTGTTTTTGCAGGGTGGGGGAGGGTGGAGAGGTGGGGAGAAGAGGAAAGAAACACAAGAACCAAACACTGAGATAGAAAATGCTGCTGTAAAAAAAGAATGAAGTTATATTCTTCTAGAGGTTTCCAAATGCATTTGAATACATTTATACTACAGATAAACATGTGAAAATCTCTTCTTAGCAGAGATGGACTTAAACTCCCCATTTTTTGAGGGAAAAAAAAAAAAAAAATGTTTTACAAGGCAGCCACCTGTTTAGTCTTAAATATCTTTCCCAAGAAATTGAAGTGTATTTTCTATTTCTGCTTTTCCAGACAATCTTTTAATTCCCTCCAACTCAGGAGGCATTTTTAGCTAAGCCTTGAGATCAATAATCCTTCAACAGCTTCCTTATTGAATCGTGTAACCCTTTGTTGCTTTCCAAGTTTCATGGCTTCTGTGTAGATGTACATTATAAAGCCGTATGCTTTTACCAGTATAGATGCCATGCATCCATTATCCTCACTGTTCTTTGACAAGTCTTTTTCAAACATTTTTTTCCACTTTTCACAAAATTTTCTACTTTCAAGATAACTTATCCCCTTAACTGTACTGAACTGCTAATTCTACTAGAATGATGATATCCTTGCTATAGGCTTTGTTATTACAGTCCTTCCAAAGCTCATATACAAATACAGCAAAAAAGATACCATTAAGATACCTGGAGCTCTTACTGTGCACTCCCAACTTCCAGTAAGCCCTGCCAGCTCTACCTCTCATTAGCAAACCATTTTTCCCCGTAAGAGTTAGCCTCTACTCACTCAAATCTCCTTTAGCCTGGCCTCTCCAAGATGGTTTCTTCATCCCAGAACTACAGTTTCAGTAGTTCAGATGCATTTTCTGTGCACTCAGAGCATTACCTATGCACCCAAGCAGCAGGAATGACTGAATTCTTCTGAACACCATCACACTGCTGTTCAGCATTCCTGCACTCTAAGTAAGTAAATCCAACTGATTTAAATATCTGACAAAAAATATTTCTAAGTAAACACCATTACATTCTGTAAGTGTAAGAATAAGTAGAGAGAAACGGGTGATCTCTTAAGACTGACACTCAAATAGAGTGAAGGGCCTAAGTTTTACAATGTGACATTTGCTTTTTTTCAGCTGAGCATGACCTGCTGTATCCATGATTTTTTCTCTAATACTCAGCACAATTTATTATTTTCAGAGTGCCTAAATAAATGAAGAGTCCAGGAACTTGATTAAAGATTTTATTAAATGCGACCTTATCAGTAGCAAAAGGAAGTACCAGCCTGCTACCACAATTATATTAATTCTGACATCATTAAAATTTATAATCTCAGTTAACGGAATTTACACTACAGCAGTTTGGAGAATGACATTATATCAATACACATTTACAGAAATTGCTGGTTATCTCAGTAACCTGGAGCTATGCCCCAGGCAATCTCCTGGACAGCAGATAAGAAAATCACTTTGGGATTCTTACTCACACAAAAGATGTTCTTACAAGAAAGCTTTTGATTTGAGAAATTAGGAACATTTCTTACAACAGCTCTGAATCTCACTGTGGAGCAAGCCTGAAGAAAATGCTCCCATACATCTTATTGCATTGCAGTGATGAGAACTGCAGAATAAGGCTTCATCAAACTGAAGTGGGGGCACATTTCTTCCACATCTTTTCTAGGTCCACGGGGTATTTCCTGCATTGCTAAGGGAAAATGCAAGTTCTTCTCTGTGGAGCAAAGAGCCTTCTAGAGAAGTCAAACCCAGCGCAGCATTATCTCGAGAGCTGAGCTGGGTAGTGTTACACCTTTAGGTATCTGAAGAGTTAACAGCTACCTCGAGTTAAACAGTATTGCCAACATCTACCTTTGCTGCAAGACACCTTGAAAGAGATGAGCTTCCTGCGCCAGAGACTGAAGAAGCTACCTTTAAAGCTGAAGTATTGCATTTTCATTTTGCTTTCTTATTCATACTATTAGTTAACTTGCAGTTTAAAACTTTCACTTGCTCAGAAACTGTAGGAAAATGTGTTCAGAAAACATTCTGCTTTGAAGATTTGGAAACATTTGATTTAACAGAAGGCTTAAATATGACTAAACAAGATAAAGGCCAGGTAGTTTACTGAAATCAGTAACTTACCCATCATCTCAGCTTCCTTGATAACTGATGAAAAACAATGGGCACATCCATAAGAATGATCACCCCTCTCACATCACACAGTGCACACAACCAGTCTAGGCAGCCCCGGTCATTTTGTTCTCTCTTCCTTCATATCCTGAAGAAGTCTGACCGCATGAGTTCAGCTTGCTATCGTACCCTTACAACTGGACATAACTTTTAAGGAAAAGACCCAATCTTTTTGCTTTTTCTGAGCAAAATATTTTTGGAGGCAGATGAAGAGAGGGAATATATCTACTTTATTCCTGATCATCAAACGTTATTCGCTTGTCCCTTCATTATTTCACATCTCAAAGTGCCAGAGTAAATCACACAGAGTACACTGCCCAGAGGCAGTGTTCCAAAAAATAGAAAGATTAGGGATGCATAATAAGCAAGTATTTGCCAGTTAGTTCAGTGAAGCTTTATCCTTAAACAGGAGAACAAAAGTTTGGGCATCAGAAGTAAGGAAAGGCAGAGGTGCAAGCGCATTCCCAAGGAACTGAGCTGATATGCATGCAAGGCATGAAGAAATCCTGAAATATCAGGATGCCAAGTCACTAGTGACATCCTGATTGAGAGGACAATGTTTATGTAGAGAAAATACTAAATCACTAACAATGGCAAAGAGAGAAGCAGAAACAATCACAACAAATGATGTTAAATTATCACAAATGAGTAGTAATCTTAATTGTTCCTCCAAATCTTCAGCTTCTACTGCTTAGAGAAGAGTCATGATAACATGCAGTTCTCCTGCGAGAAAATACACTACTAGCCAGTGTTTCACCTTAAAATATTGTAAGGGAGTACTTCAGTCAAAGCCTTTGTATTAAGGAGATACCTGCAGCCAAAAAAAATACGCAGTCCAAGCTCAGGTGGCAGGGGTCAGGCCATTTATAAATAGATCAACTGCTTATAAATCAATTAGAGACCGAATGCACCAGTTGCTTAAGAGAGTCATTGATTTACCAATCAAATTATTGATTTATCATAACAACAATTGAGAGTATGATCACTTTTTAAGAAAGATGGGTCAAATTAAACATGTAATAAATGAGCATGGATTTTATCTGCCTTGCTGACCAACTTGCTCAAAATAATAATTGATTCATTTTGAAATGCTGTATGAAATACAGCTCAAGTTCTACATCATTAGAAATAGAAGCTGCATGCTAAAAGGAAGCTAGTTAGGGGAAATAGTATCAAGAGTATCATTGCTGGACTAGGTTGCTTTAGTGTTATTTGCGTAATACAAACTTTCTTAGTATAAGTTATAGATTAGCTTTTCATAAACAGAATAGTTAGCTTTTTGTAACAGTATAATTTTTCAAATCACCTAACTGACTTTACAGGCATGCAGGGAAGTTGCTTACTGGCTGGCCGGCTGTCTGTTTTTCAGCCGGTCAGGCACACTACCATATGCAGCTACACTGCTGCATTTGAGAGGTCACTGGTTTGGCGTCAAAAAGGTCATAAACAGCAACCACAGTGAGCATGATCCTCCTCCGAAGCTGCAAGTACTCCGCAGTGTAACTTGGGAGGTAGAGGAGGGTTTCTCTCGCTGAAGGTTTCCAAGCAACCTGGCACAGCTGAGCAGCCGCAGGCAGTGGGAACGAGTTATCACTGGCGACGCTCCAGGAGAGCGGAGCCCGTGGCCACCCCATTCTCCTGCCACCACCAGCAGCCACAAACACAGGCAGTGTTAAAGAGGATAAGAAAGAAAAGAAAAACAAACCTGGGGATGGAGTGAGCAGAGGGTTTGAAGACCAGATCATTTTTGGCACTGTTTTACTCCAGTTCTTGCAGAATACATTAGAAGGATTTTATTTTTTTTCCTCTGCTGCCTACAACACAAAACTTTGTACTGGCAAAATCAGTATTTTGAATAGAGTTGGAGTTTTGGTCACACCACAGGCCTGAAATACAGCAAAGACAACTAGCTGCTGTGAAATTGCCAGTCTTGTGACTAATTACCAGTTCAGCCCTTTATAACTACAATTTAGGAACATTTTAAGATAGGACTGATGGAGACTTTTCGCGCTCTTATCTTCCACTTACACAGGATTTGTCACAATATAAGAAATCCAGCCAACACATTAGAATGAGTTGGTTGTTGTTCTGAAAAGATGCAACTTGGATGCCAGAGAGCTACTTAGTGAGGATTTTTTTTTTTATACTGCAAAATACAACATAGAAGAATTGATAACATGTTAAAAATAACGTTAAATGTAAAAAAATTAGCTGAAAGTGCATCTTACTGTAATCAATGCATGTGTGAAATGGAGCCCTGCAATTTTCTCACAGTAAAACTTATGATCAGTTTGCATAAGCCTTAAAATTAGTTCTATGCACTGATTTAATCTCTGCAAATATACAGACATCAAGACTTATTTTTAGCTTTATAAAAACACAGAATCTTAATTTATCAAACAAATAAATAAAAATTCTCTTTACATTTAATTCTATCATTAATATCTTCTTGCAAATTAAACATTACAGGTTATTTCTCACAATGTCAATAAATCTATTTTTGTAGAACAAAACATCAATAAAACATAAAATATTCCTATTTTCTGAAAATATTTTCATGGTACAATTTTTCTGATACTAAAATGTCTTAGAAGAATAAGATATTTGGGAATGGTAGAGATTCTAAAGCTAAATATACTGTTCTCCTTTGAAAACAAAATACTGGCCTCTCTGTCATGCTATGATAGACTTAGAAAAAAATATAAAGGAACAAATTAGTTTAATCAGCTGCGATGCAGTAAAAATAATCTATGGATAATTGAAATCAATTTACAAGGCCATGGCTAAAGTATTGTTTCTGGACCTGAAGAGAACATTTTAAGCAATACAATACAACCAAAATCAGGAGAAAATCTGAAGACACATGTAATGCTGATAATTACACCTACTGCCATATAATTATTTGAAGCTTTTAATACATTTATTTTAGGTTTTTAGTGAAAAATAAGTCACTTCAACTCTTGATTTAATAAAATCAAGATGAGAATTTATCAAATATTTTCCTCAGTATCTTGATAAAGAAAGAATCTAATTTCAAATGTGCTCAGTGTTAACACAAACCTGTTCTTCTTGCGCACAGGAAAACAAAATAGTGTGGGGTTTTTTTTGCTACCCCAAATAAAGTTACTTTAGTGTCCTATTATAGCAAATAGTGATGATGCATAGATGCAAGAGTCTCACTCAGATCAATTTCTGTGTTTTCTACCATCATTTAACCATTTCAAATTGTTTGCAAACCCTCTTTAATATACAGAAGAGATATTTGCATCAAGCTGTGCTCATTCAGGCACAAACACAAAAGTTTCATACATATGAAACTTACTGAAGAGTCATTTAAATTATTATTATTTGAAAACTTAACTTACATGAATGTGTATATACTATAGCAGATAGAAAAAATCTTTGGATTAAACTTATGATACATGGATTTTCAGTTTGTCTTTCCTCAGTGTAAATGGCTGTTGCACAATTGGATTTTTCTTCTTCACAGAGGTCTTAGGCCCCTAATCAGCCCAGAACCCCGATTAGGACTGTCATGTTGCGGCAGGAGTTTGCAGCGAGCGCGCACTAGAGTGCCTTTAATCCTCCAAGGTTGACTCAAATGTCACAACCATCTGGAGGAAAAGGAGACTCCTTGCTGGGTTCTACTGACCACAAATTATTTGTAAGGGGGCAGGGAAGAGGAGACTATAGAAAATAAAGAGCTAAGTATTTTTATTCCCCTCCTCCTCCCCACTCCCCTTTCCAAAAATGGAATCCACACATCCACAGAACTACTTTTGATATCTTTAAAAAACTCAGGGACGACTTCACTATCGCGACTAAAATGCTATAAATAATTTTTGGGGTTTTTGGGTTTGGGGTTTGGTTTCTTTTTCTTTTATTTGTGACAGTAGCCCCAGAAGAGTAGATAAGATAACCTATTGAGAATACTTCACTAACCCTCATCTTAAGTGTTTGCAATTATTCTCACAATATGCAAATATTTTGCTTGAGCGAGAGACCCAAAATACTGTGTTGTGTATCAAACACTAAAAATACATATTCCATGTTTGGAAAAAATTATAGATTCCTTACTCTGTAAGATTTCATTTCTCTGTAATTCATAGACACTCATAAAAATCACTGAGACAGACTTAAAAAAACCACATTTGTGTTAGTCAAAAGGAAGTTCATATTTTCTTAATTAAATTCATAATGGCAGCTTTACTACAGCTTTTAGCAGAAAGAGGAAATCTGGCAAAGAATAGTTATTAGAGCACTAAAGCATTTCTCAGGGCTTTTCTTCACTTGCGATCAGTGAGTTTTTTTCCTGTATAACCAGTGCAAGCTCCTGCTGCCTGTAAGAGAAAAATCTGGATCTAGTTTTCCTCTCTTTTTTAGCAGTCACATTCCTAATCTTCTTCTGCAAGGAAAGCCACTTCCTTATCTGGCAAAGACAAGATGGGGAAGTCCACTGTATCCCATTTAAATAACTGCACGTGCTTTCTATGTTATATTTAGAAATACTTAGTTGTGTCTAGTCTTAATCTTCTGTTTTTAAAAAGCAGCAAAAAAAAAAAAAAAAGAAGGAAAGAAATAGGTATTTGTAGGCACTTCTGTTACAGCTAGAAAAACTGTGCTATACTTGTCAAACTGTCTGGCATTCCTGTCATTACTTCGCACGTCTTGACTACACAAGATTTCTTAAGAAATCTTAAAAGTTGTTATGAGAGCGTGAAAACACTTAACAGACCTGACGAGCTTCAGATGACTTATCTGAACTGAAAAGTAACTTCCCAGTTAATAAGTTTCCCCCCAAAATTTGATTCCATTAATGAGTTAAGTATCTTTACTTTTTAAAAAACATGTCAAGTGCATCTCTGACCTTTCATTTCCACCTTCAAGATCACCTTCTCTATTGCTAATTTTCCATGATATTGCTTCAAATCCAGAACTGACTGGCTGAATGTTAACAGTGATTACTCTGAGCATCACTGCTTTACTTGGAATTGCAGTGGAATGTCTCTCATTTCCTATTTATATAGATATTTACCAGAACTTATTTCTGAATTGTATACATATTTGCAACAAAGATTTATGACACATCAAGACAGAAAAAAAGAAGCTTATCAGAATTTGTAAAAGTATTTTAAGTTTCTTCCTGTGGTCATCTAACCTTTTATCATCTTAAGTGGCACTCTTGATTCCCAGTATATCATGATCTCAAAAGTACCTCACTTACAGGAGAAACAACTAATTTCACAAATAGCAACTAAATCTTACAAATTCTCTTATCTTCTTTTGCTTCACAGCTATAGACATTACTCAGAATTAATTTCTGGTGCATCTTCACGAGCAGTTATATTCTGTGTAAGGCAGAATGCACTATTTCTTTTCTCATAGATATACAACATGGTCAGTTTTTATTATAAACAGAAACATGAAATTTTCTTCCTTTTCAATACTATATTACTCTATTATACTAATACAGAAGTATTACCTTTACAACTGAATTTTAATTATCATTAAACAATGTTTTGTTAAAAGTAGTATGAACACACTAGCTGAATTCAGGAAAAAACAGTTTAATGTGTTCAGTCAGTCTATTTGAATTTAAAATGTGGAAAAGGTATTATCAATCTCAGATTGTTTAAAAAAGTAAATTTATGTTGTTAAGTCTTAAACTGTACTTTATAAGTCTGCTTCATTTATTTTCATTCTTTCTCCAAAAAAAGAAGTCCAAATCTCATTCCCTTGTGCTCTGTATCCATCAATCAAATCCTGACCTAATAAGACACATTATATTATCAAAAGCATGCCAAAGTCTAAAACTCTGAAAGTGCACTAATGTCATTTGCTAATTATTGACAAAAGAGAAGGAAGACAGTATTTGTTGTAATGGCTTTCCTGACATACTGCTACTTTCACCTTTGTATGATATGGGCTAGTAGAGATTACAGGAGTGTGGTTAGAAGCCATAATCACGTAATGAAACTTAAATTACATTTACTTATCTGTATTCTCTCAAATTTACTTTCTAAAATTGAGTCATTACTGAGAGAAGATACCACAGCTCCCAGAATCCAGTAAAGGTATTAGATGTTATCAGCAAGCTTTTAAACAGTCACAAAACACAGAAGTGGATTAAGTTTATATATAACTTTCCTGGGAACCATTTTACTATAAATTTTCTGATCTGGTACACTGTATAGCTGCAATAGTTAGGAACATTTTTGAAAATGCTTAGTGTCAGAAATGTTTTAACATTTCGGTAATTTATCCCATTGGATTTGAAAACATCTGGGCCTACTTTTTTTATTCTTTGAAAATGAGTGCATTAACACAAAAGAATATGAATCTTAACATAACATTTTCATACCACATGAATGGTATAATTAGCATATTTTATAAGTCTCTTCAAAAAGCTGCAGAATAACATATGAAATTCATATAATTACAGCATGAAGATTTAAGTCTACTTAGTCATCATGCTCATCACACAAGCTATCTGCTTCTTCAAATGTACAATAAAACACGCAATCATGTTAACTCCAGTAAAAGTGTTCTGTTCCAGGTGTCTAACCTTATATAAATAAAAGTATTAAAAAAAAAAAATCAACCGAATTATTCAGCATGAAGATATTTCTGCAGATCTCTATAAAGTGATAAAAAACAATTAAGAGAATTAAAAGTAAATATGCTTAAGGACTATATGAATGTAGAAATAAAATAGTGAGTACATATCCAATACATCAGGGACTATGTACTCTAAGCAGCATCTTAAAGAAAACAGTTTAGGAGTTCAGGTAGGATTCAATGGTTCTTCAGGCTTTTCCACACTGCATTGAAAAACTTCTAGCACAAGCTCAGTACTCTTTTTCTGACCAAATTAAAGAGTCCTTGCACAATGAATTCTGTGAATATTTCCTATTTCTATCACAGCTGTATGTATAAAAAATGTAAAATATAATAGAGAAGGATCTTCTCGAAGAAATATTAAAATGTTACAAACAAATCCCTTTTTGTAAACAAAAGATTGGACAGAAAACCAAGCAAAGACATTGACTAAAGGAAACCCAATTCTCTAGGTGCCTTAGTGACCCACGGAGAGATAAAATTTGGGGGCATTTTGGAAAACGAAAAGGTCTCCATTAGAGGTTCTTCCAGAAAGCTTTTGGCTATCCACTAACTACTAACATGCTTCATCAGTTCTCTCCTTATTCAAACTGAATTATATAAATACTTCCTTTGCACTTTACTTATAAGCATTCTGAATTCATAACCACTCCTCAGTGTAATCTGCTTCAAATCACTGAAATGTACACTGTCATTTAACAAGATTTTGAAGTGTGGAAAAAATAGGAAAGACAGAAAATTTTCCTTCCAACTTGTGTTTTTTTGTTTTTTTTTTTTTTTTTTTTTTTTTTTTTAAAAAAAATTTCAAGGGATATCACCATTTAACCAGATCAGCCGTGATTACTCCTCGCAGTGCATAGTGGCAATCAGGCACAAAAGAGAATTATTTCATGTTATCACTACAGAGCCTGTAATAAGTTCATGAATAAGATTTATATGCAAAATTCTTTTATTCTAAATCCAATTTAGCTAAGTTCACATGTTAATGCACAACAGCATTAAAAACAGTGTTTTTTTTCTCTGTTTTGTATCAAAATAATCAGCTTTCACAACAAAGAACTTCCAATGCAAGTTTACTTCTAACGGATTACAAAAAGGAAAATATAAAATCCATGTGGAGAAAAAGATATAAATTAATTGTTTTAAGCATTATTTTCTTTCAACAAGAAGTGTAGGTATTGGATTCACTGATGGTATTTCCTTGCCATATCACTTCACAGGTGCTAAATTCCTGGTGTGTTGTTGTTTCAGGAAACAGATGGATACTGCCATATAAACTGGCCAAAAGACATATTATGTTGGGCTAAAATTAAGGCAGCCCAGATGAGTAAACGTTGTCGACACCAAAAAAACGCAGTACAACAGGCACTCATAAATCGCACAATTAAAAAAAAAGATACTGTTTAGAAGGGGAGAAGCAGCAATGTAATGGCACATTTAGCAGTTATAATTAAAATGGAAAAATGCTGAAAATTCTGAGTGTTCTACACATCAGCACACTTTCACCAATCTATATGACATTAGTTGCTATAAAACACAGTAGTTGCCTGGTGAGTATTAGATTACATTCAGAACCTCACTTTTATTTTTAGGTACTTCCAGTGCAAAGAAGGCCTGATATTTGCAACAACAATGAACAAGCCTTTTTTTTTTACAGCAGTATGGCAGAAAGAAACAAAATGCCTCTCAAATTTATATAATGAGTAGTGTTCTGCAAAGTTAAACTTTTGACAGGATTAAAACAGCTTACTTTATCCATTCGCTTTTCAAATGAAGTTAATTCATATCTAAAAAAAAAATAATAAATACCAAAAATATTCCTGTTTTTCAAACTCATGCAAACAAAATCCCACAAAACTGGTGGATATATAACCCAATACCAATACCAAAACAAAGTTTTGTGAGAAAACAAGGGTCATTCTGCCCCCTGCAAAATGATAGGGCCATTATCAGCATTTGTATAGTGCAAACCTAAGTAGAGAGTTGTTGAAGGTCTACTTCAAAAGATTACTTTAAAAAATCCTCCTACTAAGATATGCTCACTACTTTTTCCATCTCCTACTCATTTTTCTCATTCACCTCTTGGAAAAAAGAAAAAAAACAATTAATTTTATTTCCTCTTGTAATAAAGACTGATTATGTTCACTTCTTTCCCTGAAACCTCACGGCACATGAAAGCCTTGTTAAACAGGTGCACTGGTCAAGTAAGCTTTCTCAAGAAAAAGCATATCCTCAGACAAAATTCAGTCACAACCATCAGGTTTTATCTGTTTATTAAACTGTAGTTACATGAACTTCCCTTCTGAAAAAAATATATTCAAAAAAACAGCACAGTTCCTAAGTAGGTGTTCAAAAATAATTCCTATTTGCAACAGGTAAAATGCTTACTTCTCTAACAGGCAATGTATAGCATAAACTAGATTTTCCCATGTTCCTTTACTTATTTTAAATTGATGAAATTTTGATGTACCTGTCATAATCAGGAGTTGTATAAACAAATTATTTCAAGCACACAAATTCAAACTCTTTAAATTGTTCTAATAGCCACTGTGAATATTAGCCTTAAATGGGCAATAAAGAAACAGACAAAAAAAAAAAAAAAGGTTGTTTCTGTGATACTTTAAATTAGACTAACTCTAATCACCAGTAGTAGTCCTTCTGTGGCCATAGTATAATCAGGTCTGTTCTTGGGTTCCTTAGGACACCTTGCAAAATCTTTTATTTTCAAACTAAGCACAGTGGGAGACTAGATTAGGTTAAATTATTCCACCCCAAAGTTTTTAAGTATTAGATACTGGAGGATAATCAGAAAGAGGACAGAGAAGGAGAATCAACCTCTTTCTCCAAAAAAGAAAGGTAACATTAAAATAAAAAGGTTGAGGATAGTGCAGACAGCCAATAGATATCCCAAAATAAAAGATGATGAAAAAGAAATATATCACTGAACCAGAGTAAAAGGTGAACAGTAATAACAGAGTTTAGACTAGATCAGCTAGGTTAGAGACAACATGATTCCTATGTAAAGGAGAGAATCAAGAAGAGACAAGAAAAATATATTCATTGAGAATAGTGTTAATGACATCTGCATTCCAAACAGTCATCCAGATTTTATCAGTTGTGTCTGTGTGTGTCAGTTGTACAGCTGTGTGTGTAATTACACACTTAGGAGAATGCAATGATGTCAAATACTCCAAACAACAAGAAATCCCACTGAGATGGAGTGGTTTGGGTTAGTTGCCTTGACTTGTTTTACCTTAATGTACATACTTACTACATCCCAATCTTTATTACTGCTAGTTCTAGAGATGGCCCTCTAGACTTTTTGGTGACTTTTTTTGACAAATCTCAGACCTTGACAAACCTCCTGCAAGTCAATGACTTTCTCCAATGGTTGATGTTACCAATAGCTCACAAAACGTGCCAGCACAAGAAGTATTCAAAAGAGAAGAGCCAGATTAAAATTTCAAAACATTAATATTCTGAACCACACTTCTGAACAAAGAAAAACATGGTTATAAAAAACAGCAAATAAAAAATAGCAAAGCAAAACAAAAAATATTCTGTAGAGGGTAAGAAATAACAACTGAGAAGTAACATTTTATCTACTAGACCAGACTACTATGACCAGTCAGTTGTCTTTAAAATTTACAAATCATCATTTCTTAAACAATCTCTCATGAAGAGAATACAGTCTTTCAGCTTTCCAAAATACACACAAATAAGTTACATTGTTTCCAGTGGCACATTTTTTTCTAACCCCTGAGTTTCATAGCAAATGACAGCAGAGTTGCTTAAGTTTAAATAAACTTTTTATCCTGAAAATGTGACACACAGTGGACTGTCAAAGTACTAAGATGTAAAGAAAAACAAATTCTTCTGTTTCATAAGTGAGCTACGTGACACTGAACAAATCATCATACCTCCCTGGGCTTCTTACATTATCCACATATCCAAGTTCTTAAGATCATGGATTCTCGAATGCCCAGAAAACTTTCTTTAAAAATCCATTGTAGTCTCTAGAAATATGGCAATACGCAAAAGACAATGACTTGTGCTGAAGAAAAGGGGAAAAATGGAATGCGTTCTTGCAACGCAGGGGAGAGTTATTCCCTATATATACAGATCATTACATTTGACAAAGCAGTACACACGCAAATAAAAGCCATTGGCACGGTTTCCTTTGGAATGCCACTAAGACAAAAACATTTTTAGCATGGTCCAAATCACAGTTGCGTTTCTTTAGGAAGACTGCTGACTAGCCAGAAAAGTCACCAGCCCCATGTTTCACTTGTACTTTTTTCAGTCAGCAGATTCTAAAATTGCAGATTATACTTTCTGAGACTAAGAAAATTCACAGCTGAAACTGTATTGTACTTCAGATAAAAATGCATTAATTTCCTAGCAAACTGACCTATATTAACGAAAGAATGGTATGCTGTTTTAAAAATATATTACAAAAATATTCTTAGCATGTTTCATATTTATGCTGTCAAAAGTAAACCAAAGAACTATATCAGAAAAACAAAACAGAACATATAATTTATCACCTTACAAATCTGTTTCCTAATAAACGGTCTCAGTCTGTTTTTTATTAAGATTTCTAAATTAAAAAAAGTCCTAATTTAGTAACGATTTTTCTTCAGTCATATATAGCTATATAACATGTAAGGGCACACCCATCCCTGTCATATTAAAGAATTCATGTGCACTTTTAAAACATTCTCTTCTATTTTTTTTTTTTTGAAATGCATTCCATAGACAGAATTAAATTTCTGTTTAAAAACATTACAAGGCAAGTCTGTTTTGGCAAACATTTGATGCTTAAGCCTGTCTCTTTACTGTGTATCAGGTATATATGCCACACATCTGATAAGGCTTTTTCTTGTTTGTGTGCTCAGAAAATCTGCTTGAAATTTCTGACATGAAAATAATCAGTGCTAGGAGAAACTGTAGTAACATGTAGTTCATCTGTGGTCTACAAATAATTATTTCTTCAAAAAAGCATAGATCTTAGATTGAATTTACTATGCTTCTGTATTTTCCACTATAGTCTTAATTCCTTCTTATGAGTCCATCCTCTGAGTGAGTACTGATACAAAATATTTCATCCAACTGTCTGTTTTTGTTATAACAGATCACTGCTACATGTGCTGCATTGATTTTCTGCCTAAATTAACCAGCTTGGTTTGGACAGAGATTATAAAAGTGATCAAAAACTGTTCCTGTTGGATGAAAAACAAACTAAGCAATTTGGGACTCCTCCAAAATTGTTCAATTTCCAATAAACAAGAAGTGTGAAGCAGACACATGACATTACTGGAAACAATTATACCAGTTCAGAAGAAAGGGTAGTAATTAATTTAATGTTTTAAAGTATAATCAGTGAGATGCCACATGCCTCCTCTGAGCTCCCGTTACCCAAAGAAGTTATGCTATGTAACAATCACAGAACAGACCTTGCACTCTCACTAAAAATTTGGTTAGCACATTTTGTTCAGAAAGTATGAAATAAAATGATCTTATCCTTCCTTAATAGGTTTCTAGCTTACAAGTGGAGGAAGTCCATTTTATTGATTTTAATTGCATTTCTCATATTTCAGTGCATTAATCGCTCACAGACAATAACACAGGAAGGACAGAGAAAAACATCTTTTTTAAATCTTGACAATCTGTAGTGTGCAAAAAAAAAAATAAGAAATTGCACAGAAAAGACAAGATTTTCAAGTGTTCAAAGTTTCTCCAAACCAAACTAAGGAACACTGAAAATTAATGTTCCATTTGTATGCATATTCCACTCCACTTGGATCAGTAGAGAGAACAGCAAATGAAACTTGCCAGTTTTTCAAAAAGTAGAACATACAACATATTTATATGTCCTTCAAATACTAAGCTACATTTTTTTTCTTTTTTTTGCCCCCTCTTATCTGGTCCAGTCATTATTTAACTCTGTACAAGAATGGTGATATATAATCCAATACCAGTGGCACATCAATATTTCCAACCAGCCTAAATTCCTATCAGTAGCATACAATGATGGACCTATATGTTGAACTGCTACAGTCCTCTATCCTGCCTAGTGGGATATTGATCTGTACAGCATGTGAAGAAAAATCTATACTCAGTTAATGAACAGAGTAGCACCACAGAATAAAGAGGACTTAACTAAATTTACAGGTTCTGTTCTCTATAATAAAACTTGAAAAGAAGCAGGATGATAGCAGAGAGGATCACAGGGTAGCCAAAAAGACTGCAGCAACAATAGAAATAGAAAAGAAAATGAACAAAAAAGTAGAGGAGGATGAAAGTAATTTGAGGACAACAAATGAGAAAGTTCTGAAAATCTAAGGCCAAAATATCCAGCCCATTACATGATCACTAAAATAGAGTCAACAGTATCACAGTCTTTCAACCTCTACTTGTTCTTCAAGGTGGCAGTATTCCTCTTCTTTCCCACAGCATTTGCTTCAGTGCAATGAAAGGACACTGCAGATCAGCAGTCACCTCCAAGCCACAGCCCACAGACCTCTGGATCACACAGTGGGGAACAGTCCAAGGCAAGTGTGCCAAGCTCCCAGCTGGACAAACACTCGACATGTTGAATCCATATGCTCTATAGCAGTGAGCTCTGTAAATGTTTCTAATACTGTAATTCTGCTTTAGTGGTAGCTCAGAGTGCCTTTTTCCATTTTTTTAAAGATCTCTAATTCTCCCTGCAGAGTGTCTTTAAAACACAATCTCTCCTACATAAGCACATAATATACTTACATAATTAAAATTCATCACTTAAAAACATTACTGTAACAGCATCCTGTTCATCCTACTCTTTGACTTTTAAGTCTTCAACTTAGTAATGAACAGTTTGTTACTGTTTCTAAGAAAGATCTTAGAGAAAACTCATAAGGCATTCTAGTATGCTAACCAGTTCTAGGTAATTCCTGTCTTCCTAACCCATGTTCTGGACTCTAAGGAGAAGAATCTACGTTAAGTAGTCCTCGGTAGCCACTCCTCAAGAAGCTTATTTCAGTACTAAACTGCCACATACCTCATAAGTTCTTAGACCTAACTCAAAATATCCTTCTTACACTGTTTATTTATCAAAGCACCAGCTTTCTCCCAAACTTTCACATATTTGAAAAATGCTTATGTAACTGCTGAATCTTCTCTTTTCCAGATTAGGTAAAACTAATTCCTCCAAATTATCTCATAGACTAAACCTACAAATAAATTATTTGGTTCTCCACAAGACATACATCATCTAGATCTTTCTGTGAGAGAGGTGAAGCTGCCTATGGTACTTTGTTACTAACATCTCTCTGATATCAAACAGACCACAGTAAAAGACCCGTTTACTGTATATTATAATGATAAAATGAAATTTACAAAAAATACCGTTGAACAACATTCTGACTGAATACTGAGTAAAATATTCAGTGATGCTGCATTTCAAGTGTATTTCCCTCTTAAATACAGCGTTTGGATCTGAATCTTTCTTGATTGTAGTATTTCACTTGCACAGAGTTCTACATTACACAAAGAGATTTACAACTCACTCAAAGCCCTCAGCTACAGGTTGCAGACATATCCCTATCTACACCTTTCACCAAAACTGGTCCTATAACAGCTTGAGTGAGTTACTGAGAGCTGATAATAGTCAGCCCATTCAGAGAAGTGCTCCATAAGGCTTTATGCAGAAATACAGCCTTATATACCTATATATATGCAGATTTCACATGCACATAATATAGCATATAGAGATAAGGATGCATCAGAATTTAGGGGATAGTAAAGAAAAACAAGTTTCAAATCCTTCTCACAGTGGTGCCTGGTTAATGTCACACAGCCCTGAAGCTCTTCAGTACTTCTTCCAGCTCCTGGCAAGAATCCCATAACCTACGTCCTTCTAGGTAGTATTTTAAAACAGTCTTGGCATCTTTATCTTCTTGGCACTCAAAAAACATCTTCTCTAGCTCAGAAATATGCTTTTTAAGATAAAGGTGATTTTAGGAACCAAAAAGTAAATGCTATCAGAATATTCAGTATTCTGTTTTCTCAAGTTAATCAAGAGGCTCAAACTACTCAAAACTACTTCTCAACTTTAAATACTACCTTAGACTAACAGCATGGCATTCTGACATGTAAACCAGGGGCATTAAATATATATATATATATATATAAAAGGACTTATACTGTAAGGATTCTTCCTTTCCTATAATACCAGAACATGCTTTCTATTTCCTTTCACAAAGTGTGAAGGTATACACCACCCTTAACAAAACAAGAGCAAAAACACAGAACTGATCTTTGAGGGAGGAGTATTTCATTAAATCCTAATTGTTTCCCACTGTATCTATAAAAAGATAATATATTTTCTCAGTGATAGGAATCTGGAAGTGATTAATAATAAGGTATTTAATAAAACCGATGTTGTTAATTTAAATCACTATTCAGTGAAAAAATATACAGTGTATATACACTAACCCATGAGATACTTCTCAAAGTCCATAAGTCTTAAACAAATTTTAGCTTAAACATTTCATTTAAAATTACATTTTATACCAGTAATAAAAGAGTAGAAGTAGCATTTTCTTGCCTTTTTTTTTCCCCTTCATATGTTGACAATAACCTCCCCAATCTCAAATGCTACCTTCGTAATACTGCCTATAAACCTCAGTTTCCTTTAACGGACTTTATTAATCCTGTTCATTTGCCACAGGCAACCATTTTATTTCATCACTCAGAGCTAGATAATTCGGCAAAACTTTCTGTTAAGCTAACACAGTAGCTTTTTTATACCTTGGCAACTTCTACAACATAAGATACATATAAATAAATTATTTTCACTAGTTATCCAGTATTAGAAGTGAAATGCATCCTGGTACTACAAATTTTATTATATATATATATATTATATATATATATATATAATATATATATGTATGTTAGCCAAATTTGTTGTTTTCAGTGTTGAAATCTGAAGATGCAAAGCACTAGGCCACCATTGCTTCTCCTTGCAGAGCCATCATCTATCTATTGTTTCAACACATAACAACACTAGCCTTTAAAGACAAGTCAAAATTTGAATAAACAGGCATACAGTACTTAGCTACTTACTGTACACTTTGTTTTTCAGGCTCCATCAGCTATCTTAACCCTGTGAAGTCTGCAGTGATCTTAGTAAAGCAGTCTGCAGTGATCTTTAGGTGTCATCACCTAAACAGTCTTTTTCTTAGGTTATTTTAAGGTGATTTATATTAACAATTATACAATGATCATATTATAATTAGATTAACAGCACTTTGCTAAAAAAAGTGTTTGTTAGTGTAACAATATGCACCCATTTATAAGAGGCAGTTACTGTAATTTTTCTTCAGTAGTTCAGATTATTTCAGAGTAACCTGCACATAACCCACTCATTACCAAGTGAAATCATGACTTTTTGGAACTGAAATAGAATCCTACTACTTTGCCTCATCATAAAGCTTAACATCCGTTTTTTTTTTTAATTCACACCTCTGGAGAGCATCTGATCCAACCTCCCCTCTTCCAACAGGGTCAGCTGGAACAGGCTGCCCAGGACCACATCTAGTCAGGTTTTCAATTAATTCCTCCGCGGACTGAGGCTCCACCACCTCTCATCAAAACCTGTTGCAGAGCTTGACTGCTCTCTCAGTCAAAATGTTTTTCTTACATTTAAATGGAATCATTTGCATTTACTTTTTTTCTCTTTAAATAATTCTATTTTTCCCCCATCAGTTTAGCATAAAATAAAAGTTTTTCTCATTATGCAATAAAAAAAGGGGAACAAAATTTGGAAAACATACTATATGTTTTGCTATCTATGCTTTTTATTTTTCAATTCACTATTTTATTACTTCTGAAACTGAAGAATACACTGCTTCTAAGACAAACACTGTGATTAAGATATAGATATTTATACATACAAGAATTGGTTTTCTGAAGCATTTGAAAGATAAAACTGAAAGAAAAGATAGATACTTAGACATACAAGTATGTTGTTATTTTCTAGCATCTGTAAAAAATCAATACCTAGCAGATTTATGTTCGTACATTACTTTAAATCTTCTAGTAACCTGGAGCATCACAGCTTACGTGATCTTTCCTTTTAGAACTTAAATTCTATAGTGGTCCTCAAGTGGATTTGTAGAGTATGTAACAAGACCGGAACTTCTAACCAACTAATGCCTCCATAGCATATTCCCAGGACTCTACATAGCTCTCCTCTTTTTAAATAATTGCAAATCTTTTAAGAAACTTAGCTTTCCTAACCAAAAGTAGCAAATAGTCAATTCACTTCAATAAGAAATAATTACAGGAGGACAAGAAATTTCCAGAAAAGCACATTTCTTCAACGAGCAGGATATACTACAACTTGACAAAGTACTGTAGAGAGTTATATTTTAAAACAGCACATTCTCCTGACTCCTTTTGAATGTATCAGCCTCTAACTTTGACTTTAGCAAAACTTACTGAAGTGATAAAAGTCACAGACAGTCTGAGGGAGGAGAAAAAAAGAAAAAAAAAAAAGCTACAGCCAATTTACAGTCATTTTTTTCTCTTTCACCAACCCTCACTTTATCTAGCAGGCCCTTAAGGTATTCTGCTGAAATCTGGGAAATAAAAATTTCTTGCTGGACACTAATGAGTTAATGCAGAGGAGAAATTCTGCTAAGCAGGCTGTAGGGCTCCTTCCCTCAGGCAGTAACCCAACTGGTGTGTTCTCCTGTATCACACAGAGCACTTTTATAGCCCTCCCTCTCTCTGCCCTGGGCTCCTCCTTTTACATAGGCTGTAAAATAAAACTTATTAGTTAACCCTATTGTAGATTCTTTGATTTTGTTAATTGCCCCATGCTGACTGTTCTTTCCGGTGTAATCCATAAAAGAATTTTTTTTTGTTGCATGTCTTCTGCAATCTCACAAAATCTCAGTTGTCTAGGTGTTTCCAGGTACTATAAGATTATAGTTGCTTGGGCTGGCAATGTCCTAGGTAAGGAGCTATCCTCATTTGTAAACAGAATACGACGTTTTTTGCTTGCAGTGAAGACATACATCATCTTTGAGTTACCCTGTATGACTACAGTGAAAATCTACACTTGGGTAACCTTCCTTGCTGAATGAGTTTTTTGAATGAGTACTGCTTTTGTGCAGTACTTATCACAACTCTTTTCCCATATCTTCCAAAATGGAAGAAAAAATATATGTTCCGAGACTTTCAAACTACCCTTCTAGGTTGTGAGATGAACTATCTTCCAAAAGTGAGCTATTAATTTTGCAACAAGCATGGAAGTAAGGTTACTGGGACTATTAATCAAGACTTCATCAGTTTCATCAATTAATTCCCAGATCTCAAGAAACATGGAGCACTTTTCTCTGTGCACTGAAACAGATGACAGATCTTCATTTCACTGTATCATCGATGCATCACTAAAGAGGTACACAAAACTGTCCAGGTAGCATCAGTGAGCTCACAGGAGGGTGTTGAGTAGATCTCTGCGGTACAATTTAGTATGCAAGGCAGTTACTCTGGGTGCTGTGACAAAATCAAGTCACCCAAGTTCCTTCCATAATACAAAAGAATAAGAACAGAGATATGAAAGCCAGTCAAATAATAATCTGACCTGCTCCCATAAACTAAGAAAAAAGTGATCGCAAGTTCTGAACCCCACCTGTGATCTGCAAGATCATGATGACTAAAGAGCTGTTAGTCTATTATCAGTTAATCTGGAGTAAACTAATAAAGAAACCAAAGACCAAAGTGCAACATTTTTACAAAAATTCTTGCAATTACTTTGAGATAGAACTTTGGCATATATGGAAGTAGCACATGGGGAGAAAATTGAAGAGTGAGGTCAAGTCAGAGGAGGAAATTAGTTACTAAAAAATACCAGTAAATACCGGTATTTTACTTTTTCAGAGAAAATCTGACTTAAGTGTTGGAAACTGAGAACATGATTATTCAGTTCCTTTAAAAAAATAGATTATAGCTTACCATCACAATATGTTCTCATATTAGAGGGCATGAAGAAAATTTGTTATGATCTGCTACTAGGATGTCACAGGACTAACTTGGAAAAAAAGCCTTAAATATTTTTCTAAGGAAAAAAAGAAGTCTCAAAGATCTTGAGAAAAAAAATGTGATAGAACATGTCTTTCATATCCTTATTTGAATACATCTAGTTTAAAGAAAGAACAAGTACTCTAAGAATATAGTACTAGCTAGTTAAATAGTGAACAAAAGCAAGAATAGAAAGCTCTTTAAGCAGCATTTAATTGAAAATGAGCTTCTGAGTAATTTTTCATATCTTCTCAAAGCAATCCACAGCAAAGATGCATTTCCGCATCAGATTCACAATCAACTATTTCATACTGAATACAGTACCAATCAAGTTCAACATCAGCTCTGCAATTCATTGTGACTAGACTAAGGAATGTAAATGCTGCTAAGTGTCCTTCAAGTCTTACGCTAAGCTTGGGCACCAAATGCCTTTGTAGTTCTTCTGGTGTATTACCATTAGTATAGAAGGGTTAATAGCAAAGGCTGATGATTGTTTAGAAATTCACATTACCAAAGTGGATTACATTGCATCTACTGAGGGGATCAACAATATAAGCCTACACTAAGCCATTATTGCAGAAACAAAGCTTTCATTTTAAGCCTTTGGAAACAAGCATAAAATGGACAAAAGAAAAAATTCTTCTGATGTAAGAACAAGGCAAACACTACATGCTTTTCATACAGACTTTGATTTTCAGAGCCATGCAGAATACATGAAAATGGACAAATAGTCTCCCCCAAAAGCTCATCATGAACTCCTGACAAGATTAGCAAGCTTATAGATATCCATCTGCTTTGTCATTTTCTCTAAGTTATCAAACAGTATAAAGGAAGCCTTTCTTATTCAGGATACAACCAATTTAATTATCTTGATTGAGGACAAAAGACTGAAAGAGCCAAATGTACATGAAAAAGACATCCTACATCCGGAGTCAAGTGCTTGATTTTCAAAGGTACCAAATCCTCGCAATTTTTACTACAGTCAGTGGAAACTGAAGTTGCTCAACACATTAAAAAACACATATTAAATGACCATTTACTTGTACAGTCAGAGCTCAGACTTCACTAATTTAATTTTGAAATTAGGAACCAAATTCTTGGGAATTACTTTTACTGTTTCTCTGACACTTCTGAAATAAAAAATTGACATAAATTGAAAAATAAAGCAAGTCTCAGAAAATCCAGACTAAGTCTACTTTGTGATCGGTATTGGAATAGCAGCTTGTTTATAAACACCTCTTCCCATGCAGCTTGCCATGGATGAAAGTCTGTGTTACTGTTTCCAGAGAAGAATATAAAATTCAAGTCTTCTAGTTTTTCACCGTGAAAAACATTTTGTCAGTATTCTGAAAGTAACTATATAAGGAGTCAGTAAACCATCTCACATGCTAACTAAATTACAAGAACGAAAACAAGACAATTTTCTTCAGGAATCCGGTTTTCCAGTGAAGATTATATTAAAAACACAAACTAACGTATTTTAGATACCATGCTAAACTTGTACAATATAAACAGACAGGAAAGTATCATTCCTTATTTCTACAGCTTAGGTTTTTAGATGTAATCTTGATTTTGTTTTATTTTTTCTGATTTAGCTACTTAAAAATCATACAAGTCTAAAAATTCAGATTAATCATATCTGAAGCAGGCTGCTACACACAGGTTCCACACTACTGTTTTTCCTAAAGTGTTTTAAAACTGTTAACAGGAGGCAGACTTTAAGACATTTGTCTTCTGTGTTTGCTTTAACAATGGTATCATTATCTAAATGATGCTTTTATGACTGTAAGAGTAATGAAGTTCACATGTGGAACAGTCATTTTCCTAATACAAGAAAAATGAATCCAATGAGTTTTGTTATTTTTAAAGGTTGGTTCTACAAGAATCTCAGACAGTAAGGATTGAGAGTTTGCTGCATTTTCACAAAGTGAGCTATTAATTTAAACGGGACTAGAAAATTGTTATCTTTGATTCCCAGACTTTTACAGTTAGGATCCTTCTAGTCTCTCCTGTAAGATTTTTCCTCTTAGGCTTTCAGATTGTCTGAAAGATGAGAGGGACAAGGCAGGGCATGTTGAATATACTCCTTCACAAGGTGGCATGCCCTCAATGCTCACTCCAAAACCCGCTCAAAGGTGCTTGCTGATATTTCAAGATGTATAACAAATTTTCTCTTTTTTCTGCATACTGCCTGCCTGAGGTGTGTTCCCTCTACCCAATCCATGAGGGGCATAGATAGATACAAATTCACTTGTAAGCTTAGTCTCACTAAAGATGCTCCAGTATTTTCATAAGGTAGATCCTTCACAGATTTTAAAAGTGTATTAACTATAACAAGCAAACAGAAGTTATGAAGATGGATCACAAATAACTGTATTTCTTTAAAATTGCCTCAAACTTTGATGAATCCTATCATTTACTGATTAGATTAGATTTAACTGAGATGAGAATTTGACTAAAATTTCAAAGTCATAGCAGTACCTCTTCTCAATGGCTACATCTCAGTGGCTTAAATCTAAAAAAGAACACGGTCTTTTTCCAACATTTAAAGTACTAAACAACATTAAAAGACAAAGCTTAAAAAGGCAAAAATTTAAACTTTTACTTCCAATTGGAAAAAAACAAAACAAATAAGAACATTTCTCAAAGGGGAAAGTTTTCAAAGAACAACATGAAAATCTTTGCTTAGACTGTATTTTCCTTTAATTTTGCTACAGCTTCTCAAAATCCAATTGGAATAGAGCAAACTGGCTGCTGTAGCCAAAAGCATTTTTACTTGACATCTCATAGGCAGTATAAGCATAAAGAGGCCAAGATATATCAGTGGCACTGACCTAAAATCGTCATATTTTTGATTAAAGATATACTCACACTCTTCTGTAGAACTGTAGAGCACTTCTAGGCAAGCAATTCAGTAGAGCAACATGAAAACAGACTTGCAAGGCTGTATATCCCATTCACTTGCGCATTCCATTGAGTAACCAAACACTACTGCTTCAAAATACCTGGTATTTTCCTTTTTTCCAGAATCAACCTATTAACCAGGATTAACAATAACAACATTTTCCCTGGGCAACTGTTATGAAGCTCACAAAGTGACATCCAGAAATCCTCAAATCCTCAATCACTCCTAAGCGATTTGGCCCCCTCAGAGAGAGAGAGAGAGAAAAAAAAAAAAAAAAAAAAAAAATAATTAGTCTTTTCAATACTAACTTTTTTCTTCAAGCACCACCCTGTCTCAGTTTTGTGTGGCAATCTCTGAAGGAGGTGAAGGAAAGTAACCTGAACTTGCATACTAGAGGGAGGTACAGAAAGTGTGATTCTGTTGGAAAACACATAACTGCATTTTGCATGTTTTTTGCTCTCAAATACTTTCTCTACTTCATAAATTTCTTATGAAAACTTGTGTCCTAAAGACTAAAAATAATATGAGAAGGAAGATATCCCAGCTTTGCTAAATATTCAATACAATAACATTATGCTGACAACAGGAAAGCGAGCACTAAACTCCCTAAGAGGTCTTGGCATAGAGAAATTTAAGTAGTAATACATGCAAACTGTATTTTGGCACCTGAACATATGTGCAAGAAGCTGGAGCACACCACTATCATCTTGGATGAACAGGAATCAAGAAGCTGTCACCAGGTTCTCAAGGTGGGAGATGTAGAGATCAATAAATACAAACTCATGAACAACATACTGCTGCTACAGGGAAGGAACTCAGCATAGTATAGCAACTGCTTTAATGAATTATTATAATATGAAATTAAAGAAATTAATAGCTAGGCAGATGCAATTAGGGCAAGGCTTGAATGGTATATATCACTCATGCACTATGATTTTCAAAGTATAAGCAGTTTCATTTAAAACTCTGTCTAGATCCCCTTCTGTTTTATTTATTTCTGATCTGGCATTACATGAACTTCTTCCTGAAGTAGGTGCTACAGTGCACATGTTCCTCTCATCCCATACTCATTTCCAAAAGTTTCTGTGATCTGCTCTCACATGGCCTGCCAAGTGTATGGACTGTCATTGACAGGACGATGGGTAATGAGTGCAAGTTGGAACACAGGAAGTTCAACCTCCATGTGAGGAAGAAATTCTGTCAAGAGGCTGACAGAGCCCTGGAACAGGCTGCCCAGAGAGGCTGTGGAGTCTCCTTCTCTGGAGATCTTCCAAACCCGCC
>JAWLRI010000923.1:2324399-2373581 GCA_034781795.1 Crypturellus tataupa | reverse complement strand
TGTCCCTGCTGGAGCAGGGGGGTTGGACTAGATGATCTCTAGAGGTCCCTTCCAACCTCAACCATTCTGTGATTCTGAATCTGAGTCTTTTACCAGTTCTCCCGACTCATCCCCACTTTATAGTTCTTTGATTTTCCTTCTTCCATTCATCTCTTTCATCACTACCTATCCTTTATTATTTTATGCACAAAATTGTATTCTTTGTTCCAAAGCAACACATTCTCATAAATCCTTTTTTCTCTATATGTTTCAATAACTGCTCAACTAGTCTACCATAGCAAAATTCTATATTAAAAATAAATTTTTTAGAAGTTTATGCCTCCACACACACATCACAGCAAACGCATCAATATTCTCAATTACCATTTCCATTAGAAATGTCTAATACAGTTGTTTTAATGGCGGTTTTAATTACCATAAAAATCTAAAGAAAAAATGGAAAAATATTTACTTGGAATTTAAAAGCAAAAAGGTTTAGGATGCAAAAATTAATTATTTTATATAATTATTAATTATAACTCATTGCAGTTTCTTTTCTGAAAAAAGTTTATGATTATTCTGCCTCAATAAGAGATTCTTAATGTTATAACCTTTAATACATAATCATGGTCTACAAGCACATATCTTCCATTAGAAATGTTTTACATTTGGATAATTTTTTTTTAGTTCACAAGGTATTACATAGCTTCTAGTCTATTATTATTATTATTACAAAAGCATTTTCAGCATATCTGTGGTTCATATGCTATGCCTTGCAAGTACTTGGCAATTTCTTACAGCTTAGCATGTAAGAGACAACACATATGCATATTCAGTTATATGCAGCAGAAATAGCAAGTATAAAGTTAGCTTCACATCTTTTTTGATGAACTTACAAGTCCTGGAATAATATACACAAACAATTCTGTCCCTTCACTAAATCTAGTTTAATGGCAAAATTGTAAACCCAGGGAGTTAGCAGAATCTGATTTGATTCATGGTAACAACCTAGAAATTTATCTGTGCCACACAACAAATTCCTGGATGAAGAATCACCCTAAAGCAAATAGTCATTTACTGCAGTGCAGAGCTACTGGGGAGAGGGTGGCCAAGCATGGGCACAAGTTTCCCAGGAGATGACAGGATCTCCATCCCTGGAGACCCAGCTAGAGAAACCTGAGACATCTGGGTGAATGCCGTGCTCATCCTGCCTTGAGCAGGAGGCTGGACTAGAGAACTGCAAGTCCCCAGCCCCAACCATCCTCCAAATTCTCCTGCAGCTCTCGGTCACTTGCAGGCAGGAGAGTTGTCACAGTTAATACACTATGTGAAGAAGTCTGCGTGACAGTGAAAAAAACTTAGGCAAAAAAGTGCATAATACAGAGATTAAGTACAAAAAGAGATTATGAAGAAATGCACACAATGTATGAATATGAGTAAATTTTAACTTTCTCCACTAATATCTTTATTCAAATTATATTATTTGCTTTTTTAAGTGGTTCTGCTATCAAAACATGATTATTTTCCCTTTAATTTAATAGCCAACTGTTTATGGAAAACATTTTCCTGTAAAATAGGTCAAAGCATTACTCCAAAAACATGGTTCTTGTCTGAATAACTGATAGTACTTACAGCGCTGCACAGTAAGGCTGAGGGAACATAGTTATGCTGCTTGTTACTCTGCCTACATAAAACAAGTCTTTATTACAAATTTGCTTTATAATGACTACATATAAGCCACAAATGAATAAGCCACAAATGAAATGTAGCTTAGCTTGATAAAAATGTAAACACAATTAAAACTGATAACAAGTTAATCACAAAACAGGATTGCTTATCTTGTAAAAAGGTAAATCTTTTTTTTTCTATGAATAAATGTGCATAAATTCACTCACATATTTTATTCCCACTGATTTCCATTTTAATGTTCATAGCTTCAATAAAAAAAAGAAATTGTTCCATCTTCCACATTTACTACCATAAGATATCATACAAAATAAAATGGGTAGCTTAATATTTTCAAGTCCCTCTTTTCTTGCATTTAAACTTCTCTACCTCCCAACCATTTCATTGGTGCACCTGCAATTTACTATTAGAGAATATGAATTTCAAATAGAGATTTCTACAAAGACAGATTGGATGATATTGAAATGAGCAAACTGTCTTAAAGTATTATTGCTTCTGAAGCATCACTTAAATGGCGACAATCAAAATGCTCCTGTGTTAGACTAGAAAGAATTATCTTGTTTCTTTACTTTCCTTATTTCCTTTTTTTTGTACTTGCTAGAGCTGCTTAGTCTGACCTTCAAAACACCCTCATAACCTCACCTCTTCGCATCTGAGCTGTATTCTATCTTACACTATAAGCACTGACGAGATATATTGACTTTTGGTGACATAACTAAGCCACTATCACTCCTAAAAAATATGCAAAATATGCATTAAATTATAAAAACTAGTATTGAAAGATTGGAGCCAGGATACAATATCTCAGATTGGGTGGATCCAGTGAAAGGAAGAATTTCAGAAGAAGGTTACTTAACAATTACTGAAATTAGCCATTTAAAAACATGCCCGCATTGAAGTTACTAAAAACAAAAAACTGTGATCTGCTCATTTTTTTTGAAACTCTTGGTGAGTATATGTATTTTAGAAGAAAAGAATTATATAAACAACACTAGAAATCATTGCTTATAGCAAAGAAAAAAAAAAAAAGACAAAACCCCACACCTATAACATCTTTCCTGGGGTAAAAAGAAATATTTTATCACAAACATTAACTTCTACTCTCAATTCATACTACTAATTATACAAGTCTGTAATCATACAAGTCCGTAAAGGTATTTTTGTGATATTATAATTCTGCATTAACATAAAAGTGCCCCCTATACAGCATATTACAATAGAATATGTGTTTAAATTGTTTATTAAAATAACCCTACTAAGAATACATCCACATGCCTTCTATCCACACATCACCCCGATATTCAGATTTGTCCTAACAGGTAAGCCAAGTTAAACCCAAATAAGAAATTCTGGTAAGGGGCATCACAACAGTATTTCTTTCTTTTATCATACTGCTTTATGACTAACATTTCCTAAGGAGAGATTTGTAAAAGCATCTATTAGATGAGAAGCTAGATTTTTTTTTTTTTTTTTTTTTTTTTTTTTTGCGGGGCGGGGAGTAGACAGAGGAAGGGGGCTTGCAGCACATAGCTAAAGAATATGGAATAAACAGATTTATTTAGATAAACCACATTCTCTTTAACAGAGGAGAGGATGACAGTGAAATAGCAGCAACAGCAGCCATGACTACAACATATTTTAGGAACAATTTTGAGACAGCATAAAGCCAAGTCTGCCACTTTATGTCCTATTTTTTTCTCAAAAGCACACACGGCTCACAGGTCCTTTATCAGACTGGTATCAAATTTTCAGAAGTGCAGAGCAAAAATGTTTTAAATTATTAAGAAGCCAAATTAGCAAAAGTTTTAGAAAAAAGAAATACTCAAGATATAAATATTCAAGAGGCAGATTTTCTAACACAAAATACAAGTGTTTCCCACAAGAATTTAGATTTCTATATATCAAGACTGAATCAGAAAGCTAAAATCATGTTCTTCCTAACTTACTCTCCCTACTTTTTTGATGTCAGTAACAGTAGTTCACACAGGGTAGTTCACATAGGATTTAATAGTTTTTGATCACATGCTAACTGACTCAAATGTAAAAAAGGGCATGTAAAAATATATTCAGTGTTAAACAGGTTGTGCTTTGTAGAATATAATAAACACTGTATGTAGGCACAGATGCATGCATATGATTGTGAATACATGGTTTGGGTTATATCTGATTTTAGTGATGCAGTGATCAGTTTTAACTGATCTTTTAAGTTTTCAACCCAGCCTAAAAACTTATCCGAGTCTTTAAAGTAATTACGCTGTACAACCGAGTCAACGCCTCATCTGGCTGCAGGCCACACAGCCCAAAGACCGATTCTTATCTCAAAGTCAGAGTAATTATTAGTCTGCATTGCAAAGGATCTTGCACTGAGCCTGTGTACCGGATATACAGCAGCATACACAGAGCCAAAAGAGAAGATGCAAGAATACACAACCAGCAAGAATCTGGTCCTGACTATGCCAGCGACAAATTGTATTGCTGTTATGTGCACCGTTTTGTTTATCCTACAAATGCTCAACGAGAAATTTCTGGACTACAGCTTCCTTTTATAAGCTGAATCTACAAGTTGCAAGCAAAAAAGGAAATCAAACTTCTGTTCTGATGTACCTAATATCCAAACAACTCTTCAATATTTATGATTGTACAATCAAGAACACTATAAATAACTTGCAATCATGCGGATAATCCATTAGAGAAGGAAGGATTGAAGCAAAAGACAACATAAATCACACACTGCTCATCTAGACAGTATTTATATATTTTTAAAAGAGCTCCAGCAGTCACAGATTTGACACAATGCTACTTGGCAAAGATATATATGCATTTACGATCAACAGTAAAATGCTAAAATATCTACAGTTGTTCGGAGACATAAGTAATGCATTTTCACCTAAAACAATAGAAAAAAACTTAACATTAAGAGTGACAGAGGGAAAGAACTTTATTCCAATCTTTTAATAAAATTCTCATTAAATGCACGTTACTGTTCATATCTGTCATTATTTGCATTGTATTCTTGACAATATTAGAGAATTGAGGATTTTGAATTAGAGTAATTTGAAGGCAACACACTTCAAGAATTCTGAATTACAAATCCAAAGAGTATACAAATTTGGGGAGAAGAGGTACTGAGTCTACCGCACCAAACAGATCCAGCTGGAAGCCAGACAAGAAATCTAACTTGCTCTCAGAATAGTCTTCTTGTAAACTTTGGTATGGCTCACCTTGCTGAAAATATATACAGACCAACAACTCATCTAGTAAAGAAAGATTAAGTATTTACTGAGAGTTATATATACTCATCTATTTTCATAAATTACCTGAAATAAAGTGTGAGGGGAAGAAGCAGAGGTTGAGAATATGCACACATTTTGGTAAAAGCAAATATTTAAATTAAAACTATAAAATATTTATTATATGAGCTGGTATTTCTATAATTCTCCATCTTCTCTTAGACAATATTTTATTCAAAGACTAGTGGCACTATTTTTTTCATACATGGGCAAATATAGCCACCGATTATGCATCCCTGTTACAATACTTACTATAAATCCCACTCTATCACGTCAATGCTTAAAAGTTATGAACACTTCAAAATAATTGATAGCACTTTCAATAAAACAGTACCGATAAAAAATTCTGAGTTACATTTTCTTAGGAAAAGAGGAAATAAGGCAAATTCTTATTATATGGAAGACACAACTTTGCATTTGACTAAAATCATGTACTTGTGTTTTCTCACAAAGTTGACTTTGCTTATGACTCTAGATTTGTAGCATATCATCTTTTCTTCCTACCATAAGTTTAGGCTGAAGCCTTTCATTATCCTCAGAATACTGCCCTAGGTTTTATGCCAAAGACAGTTTTCCTCTTCATCTCATGTTCTACAGAAAGGAACAGAATCAAGTTCACTGCAGCCTCAACTGAAACTTAAACAGTAACCCATCAGTATATCATTTCAGTATCTATTATTCTCTGTTTTATTTTACTAAAACACAAGCAATTTTGTGCCTTTTTTTTCCCCCTAGAGGGGCAGGGAGGGAGGGCAACAAAGGAAGAAGTTGCAAAGCGCCTTTCTGCATAGAGTGTTTTAGGGGACAAAAAAGTCCCCTATTATGGTACCATTGTGAACTCTGATGGCACTGATAGTGGAATGATGTCAGTTACTGAAAGTACATTATACCACATATACTGGCATAGAAGCTTCATAATAATAAAATATACAGCCATATTAATTATATACAAAAATCTCTACTAAGATACCAAAATATGTTCAAACTTCAGTCAATGCATCACATTCACAACTAAAAGTCATTCAGTTAAATTAATTCTGAGTTTTCAGAATACCTACTAGCTGTTCATAGTAAACCACCGTTTTATCAGGACCAATCTCAAGCATCAATATTAAGACAGGCTACAAATTGTCAAGTCTTGCTAAGGGATATATCCTTTCTCCAGCATAAGCCCACTGAGACTGCTTGTTAAAGATGCCAACTCTGGTTATTCAAGCAGGTAGCTTTGTCATGTGGCTTATTTTGTAAATAGGATGCTGTTTTCTAACAACATTTGAGCAGACAAAAAATCAATGTACCAGGGTAGAGTTTTATACGATTTCTTTGTCCCTGGAAGCTGAAGTACTATTCCATGCCTGAGAAGCAGAGATATTCTAATTTTCTTTTAGAACACAAAATATTAAAGTCAAGCAGTCTCTGGAATGCCAAAATTATTCTCTGGAAAGCATGTATTTTACAATGTTTAATAAATGGGAGCTGGAAACCAGCACTCTGGATGCAACTCTTGATCAAACACTTAAGTAGTTACTTTGTGCAAGCCAATTTACCTACTTCACAAAAACGTACACCAAGCCCTCAGAGAGGCTTACTATTCTGACCTGATCAATGACATGGATGCTATGAGGTTAATGTTGCTTATAGAATGTTGCTTATAATGTTGCTTGAAAATCCTGGGATGAAAGCCACAGCGTAAGTCCAAAGCAGTAACAGCACAGTTAACTGTTCAGTATAAAAAAAACTGAGACTTTGAAAAGCTACCTCAGGCTTTGAAACCACATGAATATCAACCCTTTTCAGGATTAACAGGTTCTGCATGGTTATCCCACGCTACTATAAAAATTCCAGAGGTGATACAGTACTTACATTCAGAAACACTATCCATTGTCAATTTTTTTTTTTGACTATTAGAAGGAAAAATTGCATGGATACAGCATTGGATAGGATTACTTACATTAACAAAGTGAATTAGGATGCATGAAGGTAGACACATATGAACCAATTCATTCACATAAGCTGATAGAACTTCAATTTTTTATGTAAAAAATTCATAGAGCTATACTAAGAAAATAGTCTGTGCTGACTAAGGTCAGGGGTTGCTACCTACTTTAAAAGTCCCGCCAGATTAGGCTGTTCATGAAATTCATAAATTCCGTGTCAGGCAGGATTGGTCCCTGTTTTCTTGGTGTCTCCTTAGTGTTTCTAAAGGCACTTAAAAGCTGGGAAAATGCAGGAAAGGGGGTAACCTTTATGCCTTTCCTACAAGTCTTCAGGCACTGTACAAAACTTCAAACACCTAATTCTATACAAAGTTTCAGATACTTGAAATTAGATTTAATGTCTTTAAAAAAAAAAAAAAAAAAAAATGCTTTCAATTCCTGAAAGTACTCTGGCTTTAAGATACCAACAGTAGAACTATTGGTTCTACTTCTAACACTCATCACAGATATTACATATTGGCTGAACTGCAACAAATTTCTCCTCATAAAATTCAAAATGGCCTTCCTCCAAAAATAGCCCTATTAAAAAAAAAAAAAAAAAAGGAAAAAACTTTCAATAAATCTAGCACCTTAAAGTCTTCTGTTGAATACAAGGATTTTGTTAGCAAAATAAAAAAATAAAAAAGCATAGTGAACTGTTATTATATAAAAGTTCTATATGTTTAAGAGCAGTTCTTATTTAATGAGGGAGGGAAACTTATTCTAATACAACAAATCTAGCTCTAAATAATCAAATCACAAGATTTTTCTTTTAAAACCACATTAATTCAAGAGGTAATGCACTTACAATTTTAAGTATGATCTCCACCGATAACCATGCCACAGATGAATACGTAAGAAACGTGTCCATACCAAAGGATGAACATGTGTGCGAAATGTGATGGTTTAAATCTTGACCTTTTCAGTTCAACCATTTAAAGCTTCTAGCATTACAAACTGTAATAGCTCTCTTAAAATTAATAATTAAATAACAAAAACTTCTAGAAGCAAAAGGACTACACCTATTGTGCCACAAGAGTGTAAAGTCAGGTGACAGGATAGGCCAAGAGCTAGATCCACAAAATGACTTCTACAGAAGCCAGCAATCAGATGTTCCTGATATCCTGAATTTCCCATTCAACTGCAAGCTGACCCAGTAGGTATCTAAAACATCTAAGAGGGACATTTGCCATTTTGTCAATATGCACAAGACTATGTTCTAACATTCATATACGTACATCCCCATTAGCACAGGCAAAATTAATCACATCTCTCCTTAAACTTATTTTGTGCAAAATATACCTGGGCATAAGCAAATCATTGCTCAGTATTGACTGTGCTTTCAGAACCTGCAGAGAATGCACAATTCTTTTCACATCACCATTTTGGTGGAAGTACTTCAACAGTCTGCATTCCAGAAGATTGCCCTAACTACCAGGTTGTATCTGAGCTACATCTCAGTTTGCAAAGCACCACACTTTTTGGTTTAAATGACCAAATTTCCAGTAGAAAAGACAGGGAGAATAAGGAGGAGTTACCAATACTACAGCAGTGTGTAGAACAAGATTAAAACCACAATGCACTCATTTGTTTTTTGCTGAAAGGTGAAACTTCTTCCACTACCAAAGTTGGAGAGAACAATTAAAAATATTCAGTCCCTGGAGTAGACCGTATCCTCAGACATAAGATGCCCTTTTCTTAAAGGCATTGGTTGCATTTGAAAATAAGCCGGCAAAAGGAATGCCCTTTTTGTCTGTTTGTTAAATTTAAGTAGTCTTTTCAACAGTTGGGCTTTTCTTGTGAAAAAGCCCCGACTATTCCAATATGAAGAAAAGTACACCAGTAAGAATTCCAAAGGAGAAGAGTCATCCAAGCTAATGCATGAAGAAAACTTAAGCCACACTGATATCCCTTAGCAACTCCAACCATTCTGCTTAAATCACTCACTGCTGGCTTGCCAGTTCCTATGAAACCTTTGCTTAGATACCTAAGAGTCCTGGGTATCAACTCAAGACTAATCCATAAAAAACAAAAATTTCTCCAGCAGAAGTTAGGCATGTGGGTTCAAAGGGCAAAAATGGCAAATTCAAACCCTTCTCTCATTTTATCATTCTCTCCAATCAACTTTGTAAGCATCATGCTACCTGGAAAGTAATTTGTGCAGACTTCTGCCTGCATTCACACCAAGAACTATCCTCATCTTGAAAAAAACATATGATAATCTTGTTGGCTACACAATAAAACACCCTACATTCTTTCTTGGACCCAATTAGTTTTAGATTCTTTTAAAGTATGAAACAATATATCAACATCAACAATATCATGAAGCCTGAAGCATCTCGGAAAAATCTAGAGCTTGATGGTTATGGTTAGTGTTCAAAATATTAAGAAATATTTAATCTTAGTCAACTAGACTTCAGACTTAAAACGTTATTCCACATTTCACAAAATCCTGTGACCAACAGTAGTATCCATACATGGCAACCTCTTTTCTGGTCATTTTTGGCTAGAAACACACAATTCTTATTCAGGGCATTTCACTTCAGTTTGATAACACCTCAGGGTTCTTCACTGTCTATCATATGACAACAAATTCTCTCACACTCCTACATTCTTCAAAAAAAAAATCTAAAACTCCAGAATTATGCTGTAGCTATACACATTCTACCAATAGATGACTTACTGATCTTTTAAGATACCCTATATAAGCATAAAGATGAAACCATATTGACAATTGATGAGAACTGAAAACATGATAACTTCATAATAATACAAGGAAATATACTTGAGATGAGCATAAAACGTAAAACACAGAAAGACATGACAACAGCCTTAAGTTATGTCGTGTCAACATATACTACTTCTAGTTTACAAGATAGGTATCATATACCTCTATTTCAGCATCCAAAATTTTAAAAAGAAAGTAGAGAAAAATCAAAGCAATCTACAGATTGTTTGCACATCCAAAAATATTCCTATATTTTGATCCATAAATAATCTAAAACAAATAACCAGTGATATGAAATATATTTCAGGCACTCTTGGAGAACATAATAGATTGGCTTGTCTTACAATGAAAAATATTGAAGGATGGAAATAGAATGCTCTAGACATAAATGATTTTTCTTTTATTATTATTATAGCAACTGCTAGATCTTTCAGCTAACTAGCAACAGCTTGAAAGCCATTGGCTAGTCCTCAGTGAAATACAATGTGTTATTTGGGAGGGAGGGCCTTAAAAATGAGAAGCCAGTAGATACTGAAATAACTGTATTTTTTTTTAATTTCATGTCAATTTAGTGGCTCATTTTTTTCAATCATAATAAAAAGTAAAAATCAATAGTAGGAGAAAAGTTAACTTCAGTAGATTTTTTTCTTAAATAAGAATTTTAAGGTGAAATCTAAGCCTCTAAAAAAATTCTTTTTTCAGCCTTCACCTTTTTATTTATCATTAAAATATTTCTGGTGGTTTACATTTCTGACCAGCCTACTCTGAATACAACAGCATTTTAATTTTTTTTTTTTTTTTTTTTTTTTTTTTTTAAATCATCTGTCAAAACCAGGCACTTGGTGACCAGTTTGGAAGACTGTCTAACCTCACTGCCACTCCTCGAACACTGCTTTTGAAAGCTTTTGTTAAAGGACATGGTATACCTTTTCATAGCAATGATTAGTGAAAAAAGATGTTCCACCTAGTAAAGTACTTACTGTTTTAGGAATGTTCATGTATTCAACAGAAGAATTAAGATATGGCAGAAGAAAGTACCAGCTATACTGACAATGCAACTTATATGCAGATCAAAAAATAATAGTCTCCTAAGGGGGGAGGGAAATTATTGTTTGAAATAGCTTTCTTTAACAGCTCAAGGAATAAGTTTGTTTTCTTCTGTTACATTATTAAGAAGAATAGCAATCAAGTCACAATTGCATCAATAATTTAGTTTTTTTCTATAACCTAGTTTGCTATTCAACAATAAGTCTATAACAATAAAGAAAATTCTTCTTCTTTCAATAAATCATCTTCATAAAATTAGTATTTATTTTAATAATAATTGATGGCACAATAATAACTATAGTATTCTTATAATTAAGGAAACCTAGATTAGAAAGTGTTCTCCAAAGGAAGATTTTTGGAAAGCACAGTGATTCAGGATCAATATACAGTGAAACTATTCACTGAGAGATTCTTTTTAACATGTTCTTTAAAACATCCATTGAACAGTATTCACCATATCCCTAGCAGTCTTTTACTAGTTCAATCACTAGAAAGTGTTTCCTAGTTTTTAGCCTTAATGCATCATTCCAAATTAAGTGCATTTCATCTCTCGGGAAGAAAATGAAAAACACAGTTGCTACCCTCTTCATAACAATCTTTTTTCCATCCAGTCTTCTCCTTTATGATAAACCCAGTTCTCTCTGCTAGTTTAAAAAAAAATAAAAAAAGAGAGAGAGAGAAAGAAAAATAGATTTCCTCCCATTTTTCTATATACTTAAACAGTCCCCAAGATAAATAACATAGAACAGGATTATCATATGCAGCAGAACTTTTGGTAGTTCCTAGATAGTGCATACCCTTTTTTGAAACTGCATAGCTCATGTTTTACCTGGTGATCCCCAAACAACTCTCAAGTTACATTCTGCCATGCCACTTGTTTATACTTTGGGCATTTTTATTTCTCCCTCCTCTGCTTAATACTCTGCATTTGTCTTCACTGTTTTTAAAGGGTTGATTTTGAATCATCTTTGATTTGCCAGAGACACTGTGAACTCTGATTTTGGCCAACCCATTTGCAAGGCTACTCACTGGCTACCCAGAATCAGTCTTACAGGCTACAGCAGTCAGCAAAGTCCATTACTCAGGTAGGACACAAGGGAATCTTATTACTAAGGTAAGGCGCAAGTGGATCTTATGTCTTAAGACTACATTGGAGATGCCTCCTCAGCTTAACCAGGAGCTGTTGATAGATATTCCTAGGAGAGAAGTTTCAAGTAACTGGAGAGCTGATAATGACTTATCTAATGACATTTCCTTGCATCGTTTACAAGAGGAATGTCATGGGAAGCAGGACTCATAACAAATAGCAAATATTTCATGTTCTTTGGCCCATCTTTATCCAGAAGGCCAATTTTCCTGCTCCATTTCATTTTCCCACTTAAATAGGATATAAACCATGGATGTTAATGAATGTGTGTCAGTTTACCAGAATGCAACATGGCCTTATGCTTAAGATTTAAACATGCAATAAAAAGCGGAATAAAAACTGAGAAATAACAGAATCTCTCAGCTGTCTTACCCTCATCATGAACACACTGACTTTGCAGCAGATATACATAAATATTAGCAGACTGAAGTCACCAAGATCACTTGAAGTCAGTGTGTGAGTTATCCTATTTGTTATGAAAATATGCCACCATCATTTAGCATCAAATATAGCTTGATCAAGCTGAAGTACTGTAAAGGATAGTCCATTTGAGTCAGCTCCCATCTCATTAAATTCATTTAAGGAGCAACCAATAAACTCATGGAACAGCCCTTCAGCATTGCTCTCTTCATCTGGGTCTCTCTGAAAACAGAGTTCACCTGCAGAAAGTGCCAGATTCAGCAAATGTATAGAGAGAAGGAATAGATTAGGATAGCTAACAGGGCACAGGCTAGAAGGAACATACCTCCTAGTAGAGAGAAAACAGGAGCAGGGAAGGCTGACTCTAGAGACACCTAGTGCTGCAAGGAAACCAGCAGTCACTTCCAGGCATGGGTACCAGCCTCTGAAATCGGTAAGGAAATGCAGGAGCAGAGACAAAGTCTAGTGTACAGAGGTGTAACAGGGGACATTGCAAAAGGAAAATGGGTATTAACCTTGATGGGCAGAAATGACAATAGTGGCTGGAGCAGCAAGTATGAGCAATCTACATAAAAACACACAGCGCAGTCTTTTCCTGGTTACTTCACTGGTTTTGTCATGCTTTCACCTGCATCAGGACTTCATTTTTCTCTCAAAGAAATTACAGCCAAGCTATAGACCAACAAACCTTGTTCAATGGTGATGCAGTATTTCTTGCAAAACAGTCACAAAATAAGCAAAAAAAAAAAATTATACTTCTGAAGAGGGACATAATTATCACTGAATAAATAGTTTTGAGGAAAAAATAATAGTCTCGATTTTTATTTAATTATCCTCTTAGAATTCAGGTATTTTTTCCTCAAAACCTGTGGCCTGTTGACCTGACATAGTAGAAGAATTTCAAGACATTCCAATGAAAAACACAACTGAAGTCCTGTTTTAAAGGTATTTCCCTTCCTCATGAGTAAACCATGAGTAAAACAAAATAACAAGCCATCATAAAGATTTAATGTTGTTATAATTAGAGCTACATTCCCACCAAACTACTAAAATGTGTGTTACATAATAAAGAAATACACTTTCATTAGAAATCAGGCAGGTATTTATCAGATATCTAACAGGCAAGAGACTTTACATTAACATACACAACCAAAAAGAATTGGAAAGAAAGTGATAGGACAATTTTTGGACTTTTAAAACCAATTTTGACAACATTAGTACAACCTACTCCATCTTCAAAGGCCCTCAGTAACACTGAATTTACAAGTAGTTGCACTAAAATACTGTGCATTTTATAAGATTAAAGCTAATAATTTCATACAGACATCAGGTTTTGGTGACAATATCAGAAAACCTAATTCCACTAGCTCTAATACAGTCATTCCTTAATAAAATATTTTAAATTCCATGCAGTTTATAAATTTGAATGCATTGTCTAATTTAATGTCCAGCTGAACTAATAATATCAGATTTAGAGTCAATAATTAGTAGTATTTTCAGCACAATTCTGAATTGCAAAAAATTACTCATACAAATTATGTTCTACATTTTTAAATATTGCTGGTATTTATCTTTTTAAATCAGGCTATTAGAGTAAGCATGGTAATTTTGGAATTACACTGCTTGAGTTTTTATAAATGTTTCAAATCAAAAGTTCATTTAAAAATTCACTCAGTACCTACTGTCAAAGTAAAAGCTACTAAAAATGCTAACATTCTTGCTGAAGAGTGAAAAAAGAAATACCTTAACTAATACATATGACCGTCAATTTTAAGTTGAACAACTTCTTTTTATTTCTCCTTATATTAAGGGAGTGCGTAACATAACAGCTCGTGCAGATCCTGTTTCACAGAAAAAGGTTAATTCAGAAAGATAATAAGACCACCAGTCCCCTAACCTGGAATGTGAAATGTGTATCTGATATACCCATGACACCTCAAAATTAAGCTTTAATATTGCTCAAAATTTACAATGGATGCCTTCTGCTCCCTAAAAGAAATGTATGTATTCAGTTGAAACTGCAAAGCCTTCAATATCTAAGAGAACTTTTTTCTCAGGTGTGAGGTACCAAGTTCAGTTGCAGAACAAGATGTTTGTCATAAGGATCTTTGAATTCTGATTTTTTTTCATGTTATCTTTACACTACAAAGTAGCAAAGACCATCAGAACGCAACAAAGCATCTGTCTCATTTCCTACAGGTTTTTAATTTGTTCTGAGTGTGGGTGGGAAGAAGAGAGAAGAAGGAAACAAGTTAAGGAGAACGTAAAACTGTACCTGGCTTTTCAAGTAGATATCAAGAGCTAGCCAGATTTGGCAATTATTTTTTTGGTGCATCTTGTTTGGACCGCAAGTCAGCACAATTGATTTTACTATTTTGACTGTATATTATTCAAATAACATTTGTCAAGTATAATAATGCTTTTTCACATAAAAAGAGGAAAATGAAGTAATCAGAATCAAATATCAATAAGTACATTGCTTAAGTTTCTCTTGCCAAAACTACTGTTATTAATAGACAAATGTATACCTAATAAGTTCTAACAAAATAAAACATTACAGGACTAAAACTTAGTCATAAAGCTCTAAAAAAAGAAAGAAGACAGCAATACATTTAGTTTGCTAATTAATAATATCAAAATGCATTGGCACTAAGAGTTTAATAAAAATTGGATTGTGGCTACTTCCTGAGGCTTGTGTGGTATCTGTAGAATTGCATCACAGCATGGGATATCAGAAGACAGTGGGACTGTTTACCCTGTCAATCACTTGTCAATCTATCAGCTTTCTACAAATAGCCCTTGTATATGGGAGCAGTTTCACAAACTGTAGTAATTGATTTTTAAACACAACGATAGTCACATTTAGCAAATCAACTAAATTAAAGCCACTAACATGTACAAGGAACAGAAAGTAATGTCATGGTTACTTTTGTGCAACTGAAAAAATTACATGCAAAATATCCTCTAGTTATTCAACTATATTTACTTTTCAGGGATTATTTCCAATTGTTAAAAATCAAACTTTAAAGTGTTTATTAACAATTGGGGGAGGGAGGGTGTTTTTAAAGATTTTGGGCCATTTTGTTCTCTTCCACTTCACGTTTCCAACAGAAACACAACTGCAAGGTCTTTTAGGCAAAACACCTTAAAAATCATTTATGGCAAAAAAAGCTAGACTAGACAGATTTTATATTAAGAATACAGAAGAGAGAAAACCATTTAGGAGAAAGACAACATTTTTCTCCAGAGAAGACATACAGTTTTCTCTGTGATAAACTGCACAAAGTTTATCACTGAATGCAGTGAAAGTCACCAACGAATAAGGTCACACCATGGTTCAGGGCAGTATAGAAAAGGAAAGATGACAAAGATGAGAAATATTATGCTGAAAAAAGATGACAAAAAGCTTTTGCTACACCCAAAAATCTGATAAAGGTGATAACTGAAGAATGGAAGAAGCATGACTAAACATGATATCCCCTGAGCTCTGACAAGTTATACAAGAAGAAAGAGTCATTAGAAATTATTACTCATATCTTATCCATTAAACTGTCCTCTGTCTCCTGTCTCCTTGCACAGAAGTTTTTCATTGATCCATAACATTAAAAACAGGATTCCAATAGCACAACATTTCCCTTTGCTCCTCCAGAAACTTAAGAATCTGAAACTCTGCTAAATTATGGGTTTCATTGCAATACACAGAGTTTGCATCAATGTAAAAATACATGTTTCAGTACTGAGGTCTTCACTGTCCCATAGCTCTGGGTTCAAGTCTAACAAGCTAGTATTTCTGAAAGAGGAGGAGGGGCAGAGGGGTAAACCTGCAAGCCTAAGAGCTGGTAAAAGTCAAAATATCTGTTCCTGAAAACAAAAGATCACCATAGCATCTTTCTTCAAATATAAACAGGATGACCTCAAATGCTCATATACTGTGTTGATTAGTGTATCAATCCAGTTGGCTGAAGGCAGTAAGGAAATCTTTGAGCTACAACTGGCATTAATGGAAGTGGAAGGGTGGAGAACACGGATTTCTTTGTCATTATGGAAAAAAAACAAAGCATTTTTTAATCTTCAGGCATAACTCTTTTTCAAGATGCAGAGTATTATTTCTTACATTTTCATATGCTTCCCTTAGCATTAGATTTCATTAAGATGCAGGCAGTGCCATCTGCAGCTCTGAAAGCATCTCCTCTATCAACAGCTTGATCTCAAATGAGTCATTCAACTTGGGCTAGCAAGCAGGGAGAAAAGCCTCCAAAGTCCATAGAAATAAGTCACTCAAGCAAATGGCATTAAACACCTTGCAAGAACCAGTCAGCTAAGCAAAGAGACTGGAAAACAATATCTTGAATTCTGAAACTAAAAACTGAGAATTTCAAGTTTAGAAGTCATGAAATTCTAAATTTTGATGTCAGAGGCACTAAAAAGAAAAACCCTAACATCTGTGGGCTCCAGTAAAATTTTTCCTTTTCTTTGGGTTTGCTTTCCAAGTAATTTTTCAGGATACTTAAGCTTGACAATTATTTGAAGATTTTTTTTAAAAAAAAGAAGGAAGACAAAAAAAAAAAAAAAAGACAGAGAAGCGTAGATTGACTTGATGCAGCCGAAGTGCATAAAACCTGGTACTCAGTGGCTCAGCACCCACCAGGGGGAGTCTCCCTTTGAGCCCAACTCAGCTCTCCCCTCCACAACTCAGCAGTGGAGGTTTCAGGACAGCCCACTGGTTCACTGGCTTCCCAACAGCTTCCTAGACCTTAGCCGTGCATGCTGCTTGCATGGAAGGGGACAGAGGAGGGAAGAGACAGGAAGTATGTTCAAAGAATTTTTTTTAAATTGGTGTACAGCCTTTATAATGGCAATACATTTCTGTGCAAACAGATTTTAAAAGCAGGCACCAGCCCCAGGAAATGGGACTGGAGCACATACTCAGAAGATTTTCCTTTCCCTATTTATCTTGGTTCCTCTACTGTGACTCTTTTCATTTTTAATCTGCTTGGAAATGACTAAATATTTGTTAGTATTTCCACTTCGGAACTATTTATCTTCATAACCATGGTAATAGATTCACATAAAGGCCTCAGAGCTGCCAAATTCCTTTATTACTCTTTGGATCCCAATGTAGAAGCTGGGGCGTTGGCACTTGCATATCACTGGACCCCTAACAGCAGACACTCATCAGCAGCCAGTCATTATCTCATTTTCCCCTTCATGGCTGTGTTTATTTTAAGAAATTCCCATGCATTCAAAAACTACCTTGGCTTATTCAGACAATCAATTCTATATAAAACTGTAGTGCAATACACGATAAGTGGAGTATATAAGTAAAGATGTCCTTAACTCGCCCTTTACACCTTCTGAAGAAACCCCTATCAATCCCCTTCTTCTCCAACCTAACATCTGAAACCAAAATGAGAAGCATAAAGCAGAGACCAAGCAAAATCATATTTATCTTGCATTCTTCAAAACCCACCCCCCCGCCACAAACACTCACCCATCCTCCCCTTTAAAACTATAATTAATTCCCATGTCTGGAAAGTTTTTCTTAGTGCAATCCTCTCTAAACATTACACAATCACAACACGGTTGCTGCAGTGCTGATAAAACTACACCCAGCAATATACTGCAATTATGGATAAAACAAAACAAAATATCAATTCAAATGTGACTTCTGGTTATACAATATTTTCCTCTAGTAAGGAAATTAAAACAAAGTTAGAACATTCAGTCTTCTGCACCACCCAGCTGAAACTTTCCAAATTTTGGGGGGGTTTGGGGGCAGGCATTAGTTTGAGTTTTATTGGGGGGCGTGTGTGTGTTTGTTTTTCAAATACTGGTCTTACTCAAATTCAGCAATTACAAAGAAATTATATGCAGAGTTTTCCATATTCTGACTTAAAAAGGAAGATATTTCTAGGCAGATTTATCAACCATGAAGTAGGAAAATGATAGTAAATGAACGCTTGAGTAGTAAGGATATTCTGATCATTCTCTCTGCTTGTATCTTCCTTGGATGTTCTAAAATTACTCTATTTTTGTTTAAACATAGGTCCAATTCATGTGGAACCTATGCTACTATTGCACAAAGAGGGCCATGTTAAACCATTGAGAAGAGCTCTCTGCAACCTTCATGTTCTGTAAAGTAACTGGAAAGTCATTCTGTATTTAGATCATCATTTAGAGGAAACACAATGGACAAATACACTCATAATTAAAAAATGCAAGTAAAATGAATAAAAAGGCAGATTAAGAACAGCACTTCCTCCCAAACAATCCCACTCACATCTAGATGATGGAAAAAAGACAGAAGGCTTAAAAAAAATCTAGTCCATGTTCCAATTTTAACTAAGCACATAGTCGAGTAATTTGTAAAGAACTATAAACTGAAATTGTAGCATCTCTTACAACATTACTCTCTGTGTGAAGACATTAAAATTCAAATGCATATCTCTAATTTATTACGTAAAGAAAGATGGCTACCGATATTGTTTACCTTAAATGTTTTGTTTGGGACATACTCTGTACGTCTCAGTTTGCACTGTTTTTTATGCCAATTTAACAAACAAACTTAACGAACCTCAGCAATGTAGGTCCAAACCGTTATGAATGCTAATGCATGGCCACACATCACACACTAAGCCCTTGCTGCATGCAAGTAAACCCAAGTTAAACATGCAAATTCCCACCCCATGCAAAACACAAAACAAAACCACATACACATCCTAATAGTGCTTTCCTACAGGAATGGAATTTATTTTTAAGACTTTTTGAAGAGCAGCAGCAGAATCACATGATTTTGTTTAGGTATAAAAATTTTTTCACATTCTTATTATAACTTGCGGCAAACCTAGCGTACCTTTATCTAAATTTGCTTATAATAAAGTGTATATATAAAGCATATATGAATAATACACTGATAGTACATCACCACTGTTTTCTCTCAGTGACAAGTGTGTCCTTGCTAATACATAAATGCCTTTATAATGAACTATCTTGCATTGGAGCTATTAAGACAAGTAGAATCTTCTCTGAAGGAGAAGACAACAGTGCAGCAGCAATCAGCAGATTCCTGATCTGTACTATAAAATACAGCATTTACCAGAATTTTCAAGAAAAAGTGACACTATTTCCTAGGTTTCCCCTATTATCAACTTCTTGTGCAAAGTATATTTGAGTATGAGAACTGCTTATTGTCAATACTTGCTCCATCTGACTCCATTGCACCAGTCCAGTCAAATACCTCACACAAAAACATCAGTGCAACAGATTATACAAGAGAATTGGAGCCTTCTCCCCACTTGTCACCTTTGTGGTAAAACTCGCTATCAAGACAACTTGTGTTAGACATAATGGTTAGGAGACCATTGTGCAGAAAAAAAAAAAAAAAAAAGCCCTTTGACTACATGTCAAGTCTTATGAATTTATATTCCCAGTAATCAACTACCAGGTTCCATTCCTACTAATACAAGTTTACTTACTTGAAGCCACTACCAAGTGCTTGAACTAGAACACTGTATACATGCCAAACGATCGCTAAGTTACTAAACTCAAAAATTTGTAATCTGTTGCAGAAATCTTTTCTTGACCAATTGAATTACATTTCTCCTGATTTTGTTTTTCCTCAATATATACATGCACAATACTTTTAATTCTTCACCTATTCAACTGTTACATAACTAATGTATATATTCATTTTAAAAACTTTCCTCATAAGTCAAATCCATTTCAGTTTTATTCCATGCTAAGAAACTCTTCGCACATAAAATCTACACAGAATAGTTTCTGCAAGTTTTATGATTGCATTGAAACAGACAAAAAGCTCAGTTCAGCCAAGTGCCTACTAAATGTTTTTAATATCTCAAAAAGTGTGAGCATCTCTCAAATTATATTAGAAAAGCAACCTGCATTGTCACCAGTTTTGCAAAACTGGTAGTTAAAAATATGCTTTATTTTCCCTTATCTGCAGTAAGTCTGATACTTATGTACAAAGTTACATGAATGTACTATTTCATGCCCTACTGCACGTTTGTGTCTACTACCATCACTAAAATTTCTTACAGTGCTAATGCTTTCTCTCCCTACTAAACCATAATTTGGATTTTACTCTCACTGATTATTTTGTGTTTCCAACAGTTTCAAGACCATATCCATTGGATAAGCCCTTCTAGAATATTTCATGTATTTCCAATTTAAAACCCTTAGCACGGTTTGATTTCTCTAGGTCATCACTACCAAATGTTATTATAATATTGTTTATACAGTATCAATCAGTCATCAATAGGCTACAAAGCAATGGACCCTATATAAATACCTCAGTTCAGTGATTTGCCTAAGCCTTAATCAATCTATGACAAGTCTACAACACTCTAGGAGTTTAACATTAATTTTGCAGAGATTTTAAGTTAAAGGTGGCAGTACACTTCAAGTGTCAGTTTGTCTTGGTATGACACACAAGAAGAGCCAACTTTAACAGTAATCTACCTTTTAGATCCTAAAACACCACTACATTTTTTGATTATTTCCGAGCCCTAGAAGTCTTTATAACATGGTAAAAGCTTCTGTTTTTGTAGGTAAAGCAGTCGTTACTAGCTCAAATGGCAGACTGACCCACTTTGGTAGTTTGCACACTAAGCAGAATCCATCCAACTGCCCACATTGATGATCAATAAGTGTTTATTTCAAGATTACTATTTTGTCTTTTCCTAGATAAAAAATGGCACAGATCTGCCAAGCCTGTATAATTTCTCCTCATCACCCCCAAAAAGCATCTCTCTATTCTCCATGTCAGTTGAAGAATTTTGGCTCCTACATTTTTAACACACAGTGAAGAACCGGAAACAAAGTGCTCCTACAGGTAGGCTCCCACTTCCCAAGTTTTTACACGCGCGCACACACACACACTTAGTAAGCAGGATACTTATTTAAAAGAAGGGGGAAAAAAAGCCTTTTTTTTCCTCTGCGTATTCCTCCATTTGCGCAGTTAAGTCAGCTCTAGCCAGTTAAGTTTTTCAGATTTTTTCCTTATTGTAGTTAAGACAGATACGTGTCCACCCACTTTTTGTCCATTTCGCCTTTTCTATCTTTATACTTTGAAAACAAGCTACTACAAATATTCTTCTGATTAGAATAGCTGTTATCCATCTTTTCTACCCTTCCATTGGACTTTACCAAACCTACGATTTTAAATGTTGAGGTCAGTCAGTTATCTAAATCCCTTGGGGCCATCCACCAATTCCTATAAGGATGCACGGAAGGGAAAGATTTGGCATCCTCAGTCCCTTCCCCTAATCTATGTCTCCCATAATAAAATCTCTCTCTCACTACAAGAAACACACTGAGGTGCTGGAGTGTGTCCAAAGAAGGGCAACAAAGCTAGGAAGGGGCTGGAGCACAGACCTTACGAGGAGCAGCTGAGGGAGCTGGGATTTAGTTTGGAGAAGAGGAGACACAGGAGACCTTATTGTTCTCTACAACTGCCTGAAAGGAGGCTGTAGTGAGGCAGGGGTCTACCTCTTCTCCAAAATAACTACAAATAGGATAAGAGGAATTGGTCTCAAGCTGTGCAAGGGGAGGTTCAGATTAGAAATTAAGAAGGATTTCTACATGGAAAGAATGGCAAAGCATTGGAAACAGGCTGCCCAGGGAAGTAGTGGAGTGATCATTCCTGGCAAGGTTCAAGGAGCACATGGATGAGGAACTTAGAGACATGGTTTAGGGGGCATATTGTTGAAGGGTTTACAGTTGGATTCGATCTTGAAGGTCTTTTCCAACCATAATGATTCTATGAAAAGTACCAGGAACAACAGCATTGATCCATAGCCATCACCTCTACCTCACACATGCTGTGAAATGCTACCTTCAATACGAGCAGCCCTTCCTAACTCCTGCAAGCATTAGGCATGCAAGGTAAGAATAAAAGCATCATTGAACTGGCTGGAGAGAGGAGAGGGGGGAGGGCCAGGATTTTCTCTCATATTCATTACCCTATAAATCCTCGAGGAATACTTAACCAGAGATTTACTCTCCATCTCAGCCCCTTTTTCTTCGCTCTAAAGATTAATGGCCATGGAAAGCAGCCTCCTGCATACGGCCTTTACACGCTCTTCAGGGCCTGCACCTGTGCATGGCTGTAAACCATGAAAAGCCTTCAGCAATTCCAGGCTTTATTCCCTGCACAGCCATCAGCAAAGCCCAGCGGAGCAGCCCCTTCAAGTGCCAGGAGGGGAGAAGCTGCCACACTTGGTATTCACAGGTGGCCTCTCCTGAATAGGGCCCACCAGCCCAGACCCCAGTGCCAGCAGCCGCTACAGGACACAAGACAACAGCCCTGCTTGTTCCTCCCCACCTTGCCACTCCCCCTGCAGAGACAACTGAAAAGACCACTAAAAACTCACCCAAAATAACAGTTATCTCTAGACCTGGCTGCAATTTCAGTTTTTACTACAGGGAGTGCTTTTTAAAAATAGATCAGCTGCAGTGCAACTACTCTTTAGCTCTAGGATGAGCAAACAAACAAACAAAAAAAAAGCCCAAACTAGTCAAACATGCTTTATAAACCAACATTATAGAAAAAGCATTTGTAGTTCAGCACTGCAATAGAAAGCATTATTAAGTACCAAGGGAAAATTAAAGCTTTTAGATAGCCTTGACTTACTTTGATACAATAGAACATAGGAAAGTGGATCTGTGCCTGCTAAAACGGCCCTTCATTTCTGCAGTAATGCCATTTCCCTTGCCAATTTTGAAGAATTCAGACAATAGCTCCTATCATCAGAGCCAATTTTTAACAATTCAGACAGTAGTTATTACCATCAGTGCATGAAACATTGTCCCTGTTTGTTTCAGAACTCTTTTTCCCCCCCACTTTCCCTCCCTCCCCCCGAAAGTATACATATTCCTATCAGGAAAACACAAGACTAGCAAAAGAATTTTCAGTAATTTCTTTTAATGCTATAAAGTGCCTGCCAGTATGTTCTACATACATTAATAATTTGCTATGGTACCCCCCAATTGTTTATGTTATCTATAAAAATGTATATATTGGGAAATATTTTACACAGGAAAAATATATTTGTTGCCTGAACACTACACATGTTGCTTCAGAGAAACTTTAACACAAATTCAATGAATTTAAAATGTTATATAAATCAACATTCAGGATGAAGGGTTAATAGGGGTTAAACTGCCTGTCCTTCTTGACTACATTCATAAATGCCTTTTCTAGCTGCACTTGTAGAAGCAATTGCACTGCAACTTGGATATTAAAACCTCCAAGGAAACCCACAATAAAAGCTGCTAAGAATTTCACAAGTCTTTCTTTTTTTTCCCCCCTTAGGTGTTAATTAAATGATCATTTAACACTGAAATGTAAACACAACATTTTCATCTACTGACAGCCTAGCCTATTATAAATCCAGGGTAATAAATGTCCTGGTGTTAATACTCTGAACCAAGTTCCCACAACACACTAAGATGCCTTGTCGTGTCTAAGGTTAAGCATCTAGACACAAAACAAAGATTGTGCCTACTCGACTTCCAGTTCAATTTTCCCATCGCCGAGTGACCTAGGTAACACTTTGAGCAATAAAGAATAAATTTAATTTCTCCAGCATTTTGTGAGGATTAGGAACAATTGTTGGCCTGCAATGACTTCTTATCCTTGGATTCTTTCTCTTCCAGAGCATTCCCCCAGTTCTAAAAGAAAATTCTGATGGTTTAAGACACAGAACAAACAGAACTTTAAATTAGGCTTTTTTCAATCAATTGGAACTGTTGGAAAGGAAGCAATCAACCTTTCTTTGGACTTTTCTCAGCTATTCAGTTACTTCAGGCTTTAATCTTCCACTAGTGGAAAAAACCTACGATCATAAGGAAAAGCCTCTATATTCTTGCGTTTTCCTCTTGCCTGATTTATTCTACTTTTTTTGTTAAATCAGGATGACATGGCTGCACTTAAATGTTCACTCCATGGAATTAGAGACTTACAGATGTCCTCTTTATAACATTTCACACCACGTTTTTGGACCACATAATAATGGCATTTCCTTTGACATGCCTTTTCACTTTTCATTACTTCCTTCACTGAGATTCAGTTTCCTGCTTAACTCCTGCCTAAAAGGTTTCCTATGTCACAGTTTACCAAAGCTTTCAAGGTTCAAGGCTGCAAGAACAACCTAGGGACATATTCAGACTGGACACTAATGTGGTTACAGATTACCCAAACCAAGTTACTTTAAATTTTGCTTAAAAAAAAAAAAAAAAAAAAAAAAAAAAAAAAAAAAGTTCAGTTCTGTATTTTACCAGCTAGCACCTCCACAAAACACTGCGAGTAATTATTTATGCTTGGGTCCAACCAGGTTAGTATAGCCATGCCATCTTTACTATACTGTATTATAGTGGTATTCAAATTAATTGAGATATTTTAAAAGTTACTCCAAAACTGCAATAGCTTGAGATTCAATTTATTTTCTCATTAGAAATATTTAAATATCAACAGCTAAGAGCATAAAAGATTTTCAATATCAGAGATGTTTATGTTAGTCCATGATATTTATATTATGTTTGATTGGTGTTTTAACCTTAATTTGAAAATGCCATCAAGGTGAATTAACAGTTTTGCAATGTTTGTTATAATGAAAAAATCAATAGTAACAAATATTTCTGCAGATGCTGGCTACAGAAGCCACCTTGATGAAAATAGTGAAATTACTGTTTGGTAGTTCAGTTTATGTCAACATGTAATAATTTGCCTGATATCACAGTCAGTTTGTGGCTCTGGAATTCTACCCAGCACACCACATTATCCCTTGACAAAAAAATTTTTGCCCGAGCAAGGAGAAAACAAACAACCCTTCCCCCCCTCCATATACATGCACATACATACTAGGTTAAATTGTGTTTAAATTTGGCATTACATTTCTTTAATTTTAAAAGCAGAAAAATACTTGCAAATTATATCAAAAATTAAAAATATAAACCTGTCTTCAGTGAGCAAGTTCACAAGAATAAAATGTTTCCAAATAAAAAAAGCCATATTATTTAAGTATCTGTATTTAACCCGACTTTGGCATATATGGCAAACCCTTTGGCATAACCATTCTTTATACATGCTAGGTGCTGCAGAAATACCAAAGACAGCATATCTTATGAAAAGCCTATAGATTAAGATCTTAAAACACCAAAAGGCAGGAAGAGCAATAAAGTCCAAGTGATAATAGCCAAACACAGGCAGGGGCAGGGGTAGGAGTAATATGACCATGTTTCAAGAATCCACTCTGGTTTCATCAACGCTTCTATTCAGCTAAATCTAAAGCTGAGTGTTTGCTGTTGCTAGGTTGCAGCGACTGCAAGTTTTACACCAAGGACATGCATACAATTCTTTTTTCTGTCAAAAAAAAATCCTTATTTCCTCAAAAATTAGATCAAAGCCACCTGCAGCACTATACTAGTCTTTACAGTACTTCCAGCATCTCTAGAAGTCACCTACCTTTTCTTACCCTCCAAAGCAGCTCTTATATATATGAAACAAGATGTAGTGTAGTTTGGTTTTGGTCAATACTTTGTAAAAAGTGAGTTTTTCATTCATGTCATTGTAGAAGATAAGGAGAATAGTTAGAATCAGGTGATAGGACAAGAGGGTGAATGCACACACAGGGGTAACCTTGCAGTAAGGATTGCAGCTCCCAATTCACTCTTTCTAGATTAGAAAGTGAGCACAGGGCAAGAAATAATCACTCTCAAATTTCTGTAAGAGACTATCTTCTGGATCTTACAAGCCAGATAGGAATGCCAGAAAAAAAAAAAATTACCAACCTAGCACTGTGAGCACCACATCTTTTGTTCCTCAGTTCCTTCTTTGAGGTAATGAACCTTAGCAAGCATACTTCCAATACCTATCAATACTTATGTTTCCAAATAGTCCTTTCTTTACCTATGGATTTTAATTTTAGCAAAATAAAATTCACCAAATAGTAACTAACGGTGGTCTTACAGCAGAGTGAGCAAATTTCACTTCAAAACCTTTCTAGATTGGTACCATAAGATCTTCTATTAGTGGCAGTGCACAGATTTAGCCATACCATAATAATGGTGCTTCCACCCTTCAAGAAAGTAGTAACTAATCTAGTGTATTATATTAGGGATTTCCTTTTAATTACTGGCGTACAATACCAGCAAACTAAAATTGTACAGTCATTTTATACATTTACTTTACATTATATCTTCATTAAAATTTTTCAAAGATACATTTTCTAATAATTATAGTCACTGTTAAATAATGCCAGTATACTAGCTCTAGTACTTAAAGCCTGACTAATACTAGAATTGATAAAAAATTACAACTTTACTATTTTTGAGTGTATTATTTGACCAACACAATGTAAACATTCCTATATTTAAAATTAATTGCTATAATAGAACACAAGAAATCATGTTAGTGTGATGAATTTATAATGCATAGAAGACTTACTTTTGAAATAAAATATTCAAATCTATTTTACAAGGAAAAAAGTATTATATGGAAACTGCTAAAGTGTACCAAAGGATATTTTTTTAAAAAATGAAACTGATCCCTGAAGAGATAGGATAATTTCGGTAGCTTCCTAATTCACATGGAAGTTAGGGGGTTCTGCTGTTCTAACAAAGAGACCTGATACTCTGCCCTACGGCACAGCGCACCGGACCATCACTGCCACACTAGCGGTGGAACTCAGCAATCCCTCTTCTCCTTTAACCATGGACTTGCCAAAACACAGAGATTCCCTATTAATTGCCTTCAAATAAGGGAAACTCAGTCCTGCCCCTCGCTGGCTTTTTCAGCTCTGCAGCCACCTGTTTGCGGTGGGAATAAGTGGTTTCGGAGGCTGTCGGGTAAACGGCACACTCTGAGAAGATTTCACCACCGAGTTGTTAGGAGGAATTCAGAGTGATAAAGACAAATGATCTCATCTACCAAACTATTATGGTAGCTTGCCACAGTTAGAGGTAAAAGGGCTATAACACAAGTGTAAGTTATTGAAGCTGCAAACACAGTAAGACATGGCAGTTCAAAAACATTTCTAAAGTTCTCTTTTAGCATCTTTCACCACCACCCCCCTTCCTCCCCCCCCCCCTTTTTTTTATTTGGTAATGTCATCTCTGATTTGCTTTTGCCTTTGCCAAAAGGAAGGAAGGAAAAACCCTCCAGCAAAAAAGGCCCAGGCGCAGACGATGCAGTCACAGGGCTGCCCGCAGCAGGAGAACCCCCGGCTGCCGCAGCACCTTCTGCGTTCCCGCGCGGCAGCGGCGGCAGGAGCCGGCCGGATGAGTAATGATGTCGATCCGAGCGGACAACGGTAACCGTGGCAACTGTAACCTGCAATTCCTGCCCAACCATTGTGCGATTTATTGTGGCAGGGGCCAAAGAGGCCAAGAGTAAAATGAAGCGGGGAACTATGGTGTCTGACACATCCAGGGCCGCACACTTTAATCATAGCTGGCAGAAATTAATTCAGGAGGAATTTCTGCAAGGGCCCCCCATGCGGGGTTGGGTTGTTGCCGCTGCCACTGCTGGTGCTGCTCTGTCCTAAGTTATATGTATAGCATATATAAAATATTTTTTATTTTTATTTATTTTAATTCTTAGCTGTTAGGACATCTCAAAATTGAGTGCTTTGTAAATCAGTCTCTATTAAGACACACACACCCTTTACAAGAGAATTTAAGCATGACATTCTTTTAATACATTTATATTAGAAAAGGTGTCTAGCATACTGCAGGCCTAGGCACATATCCACTAGCAAGTGCTTTTTTCAGAGCCAATACTGCCTAACTTTTAAAACACACTGGTCAGTAATTTAACTGCATTCCCCATGCAAGAAACTCAAATCCAACGGCACAAGCTCTCTGCAGGGAACTGCATATTCTTCACAGGCCTCTAAAGAAGGTATATTTAAAACCACATTCTCAAACAGCTTTGTATCCAGCACTTGGTATCCTGCAGCAAGTGACAGGCCATGAACTGTGATCGAACCAGCCCAAGGAAGCAGTCAAAACCCATTTGCCTCAGCCAGGAACTCACGAGGCTGCCGTCGCTCTCTGCAGCAAGGGTATTCTTGCTGATGCACACACATGTTCATGGCAGTGGGCACACGAACCACCAAAACCAACACGTATCATTCTCCCAGCAAAGAGACTTGCTGAGCAAGGACTTGCGTTATCCCGAGGGATCTACCACCGCACCTAAATTAACAGCACTTTGTCAAAACACACAGGTTAGTGTACATTTTTCTTTGAAAGATGTCTTACAAGATAAGATTAATACATCCTACAGCATTCTTCATGGTATTTTTAACACACTACTTCCTCTAAAAATATTTAGACCAAAATGTAGACCAGCTCCTAAATGGAAATCCATTTACTCTTTGAACAGAAAAGTTAATTTTATTCTTTTTTTCCAAGGGTATTTTCTTAGAACCTAGAAAAAAAAAAAGCTAAAAGAAAGTAACCTGAAAGTTAATTCAGTTAATTATTTTTTGAAAATTAACTGTCTTTAGACAGAAAATTATGCCCTGTGTCTTTTAAACTCTCAACCTATCACTTTCCTTTACTTACACTTCCCATCTGTCAACAAGTGCTTGTAATTTTATTACACTGTCCTGTAGTTTATGCAGAGTTGGTATTATTTTACAGAGTTCTGTTAATGGACTGGATAAATGGTAATGCTATTTAAACTAGTCTCCTGCTCCAGCAAACACAGCTGCAACTGTACTACTATTTCTAGGCAAACATCTTGACCTGAACATGCAGTGCTCTCTCAACCCGTCCAAAGAGAAATTGGAGCAGACAGCAAAAGGAAAGCATAGCCGGCCGCTGGCGGCAACCAACTGTATCTAATCATAATTCATATACAGTGTACCCTCTTTCTTTTATATTGCATTTAAGCTACACAACAAGCATATGTGCTTCTTCACCTGGCATCTCATTTACAGCCAAGGGTCAAATGGTAATTATTATTCACAGAAGCTCAGTAGTATGTTGAAAGCTTGCAGTACACACACTGATTAGCTGCTAAATGCCAAAAATAAATACAAAAAAGAGAGCATAATATGCATTTTAATGACCATGTTTAGAGAGCTTTAATTCTCCTTAACAAAGATTTGAATATAAGTATGTATAAGCATACACAATAATACATGGAAAAATCCCAAATCATTTTTACCCTACATAGTGGTCAAGCTAAATAAAACCTGAAAGCTGACCAAGAACATTTAGATCACAACCCCTTTGCTGCCCTGATGGTTTAAGTATAAATTTAGTGTTAAACAAAACTAGACTTTCAGCATCACTAGTATTTTCTTTTAAGCATGAATATATTATAACCAGACGCTCACTTTCATGGTCTGATCAACAATAACCCTTAGGCAGAGGAAATTTAATACTGTGAAGCCAGTGATCTCTCTACTTTTCACCATATATCAGCAGTTGCATGCTTTATGTCAAAAGAAATCATAGATTTAAGACTTGCATTTATCAGTTATACAATTTTGAATTAAATATATTCAAATACAATTTTCCTTGAAGTGTTCATCCGTTCTTTTCCTGCAAATAATGGCTCATTTCTATTTTATATCAATTTAGATAACTATTATATTATAGATGGAATAATAAAATTATCATAAACCCCTTTCATTTTCCTCCCTCATGGAACTAATATCCCCATGACTGCTAATGAAAACTATAGAAGAGGCTGAATTCTTAATACATATTAAACTACATATGAGTACATTGTAATATTGTAGTGGAGCAAAAATATTTGTTTGTCAGAGCAAAAGCCTTTAGGAACTCTCTGGCCTAGTAAATTAACAATTCATTGCATCTTCAAGGAAGTTTTGAAAACAAAACAAATAAAACCCACAACAAAAGCAAAGTAAAATGTACAGAATTAAATGTTTATGCCAACAATAGAATCACTCTGTTTGCCATTTCATATTACTAGGAGGAAAAAGAACCATTATTTTGCAACACTAAAACAGAAATCAACTCCTAAAAATAAAAGTGTCATTATAAAATTTGTTGTTGAGAACATTTCCATGTACTGAAGTAGAAATTCATCTTCCTTCACTCATCTTCCCAAAACACCAGGGATAGAGTCAGTAAAATCAAATCTATGTATTTGTGGATAATATTAAGATATTTACTTGCTTATTCAAACTGCTCTGACCATCTAAATCCAGTTTCAACAGCAAAAAACAAAAAAGAAAATCACCTGAAGACTAAAAAAGTGTATATCTATCTTTAATTTTAAAAACATCTGTATTCATATCTGCTTTTCAAAAGCAATTTAAGCGTATCAGGTTATGTCCCTCTTGTACCAAAAATCGTGGCCAAAAGGGAGCATATAGGTAAAAAAAACAACAAAAAATCAGTATCTGAACTGTTTCATGTTTGCACGACAAATGGATTCTCAAAAATGGCCAATGAGGTAACACATTAAAGTGTAAAACATTATCAAACTAAAGAGAAAAATGAAAACTCATTACTCAACTTGATAAATAATTAAACACTTTATCTCAAATAAAAACTCTTCCCTCCGCCCCAAGAGTTTAAGTTACTACCTTCATTCTCTTCGTGAGGAGACCCAGGAAAGAACTCCACAGCTTACCATTTGCCAATGCTTTTTCTGGTCCAATGTGTACATACACATAAACAGAGTGCCAAAATAAATCAAGTTCTTGTACAGTGCCCTATCCCTGGGTCAGAACCTATAAAGATTTTTTACATTGTAAAAGGAGAATAGGAGCTGAAGTATTCTTTCAGCAAGACAATTTACAGAAGCAGGAATGGGTAAAACAATGTTGTGTCACAGTCAAGTATTAGCATCTAGAAGATATTAAAAAAAGAAAAACCTTACAAAATACATGAAGCAAGTGCTCAGCTTAAACAAAAGATCATTTATATCCCTAGATACATTTTAGTCTTGTTAAAAGCAACACAAAAGCTAATACAAGACAGAATATCAGACCAAGTCCAAACTTTCAAGCATAACACTCATTAGGTTGGGTGTACTTACAGCCGGTATAACTTTGGCGTCCCCAGGAAGAGCAGTTCAGAAAGCAACTGAAGGTTATTTCTGTTCAGGCGCCTTAAAGAAAAAGAAAGAAAAAAGTTGTGTTAAATATAAGTGCTAGAGTAGTGCAATGCACGCATTTTGAGCGGACATCCCTGGGCTGTAATATGCCGATTGTAAAGCACAGAAGAGCTATGCAATTCGGGTCCATTAGCGGGGACATGGTCCAGCAGTAAATTTACCATGCCCTAATTACATTTTCTGGTTTCCCCAATGCAGTGTATTATCTATTTCATTTTATGAAAGATTATTTTTCATTTCTGTAGTGTGAATCACTAAGCTAGGACTCTACATTGCATAAGCAACTGATTTTTATATTTTCAACTTTCCAAAATAACTTTTAATTCTCTGCCAACTTTGTGTTCCTCTTGCTAAAATGAAGCAAACAGGCAAACACTTTGTGACCATGAAAGACTGTGCAAGCAAACATTTATCAGACACATGCATCACTAAATTAAATCTATGAGAGTATAAAATTAAGGCATTCAGGGGAAAAAGCTAGTATAAAAATCCTCACTAAATGAGAGGCAAAAAAAAGTCTCAACTTATATTTGTTACATTGGCCATTAATTTTTTTTAAGCGATAGTGACTATCTTTAAAAATATATCAAAGAAAATTAAATTTAAAAATAGTTATGCACAAGACATCACAAATAAAAAGCTGCAACTAGGATTTGGAAGATGCCCATTTGCCTAGGAAGTTTCTCACTCAGCACACAAACCAGGGTCAAATTCATTTAGTCTGTGGTGACAAGTTCAAAGCCCACAGCAGCACACCCAGCAGTACAACAATCCACTAAAATAAATACATTCTGTTTTCTTGATTTTAGGTATACAGTGCACATTGCGCTCTGTAGCAAGACTACAGAGCGAGAAAGAAAACAAACTATTTCCTACCAAGAACCTAATCAGTTCAGTTTGCAGTGTACGGCCATTATACAATACATTATTTCTAAAACACTCTCAGGTACCAGACTGCCTGCTATTACCTGACATACACACTGCAAATCAAAAAAAAAAAAAAAAAAAAAAAAAAAAAAAAAAAAAAAAAAAAAAAAAACCACTAGAGTCTTAACAAAAAAATAGAGAGAAACAGGGAAAAAAGAAGAATTGTTTAGGACAAAAGACTCTTTGGTATTTTTGTGGGGACTCTGTAGGTTCAGATTCTGGTCAATAACGGTCAGTTGGTAACTGGTGAAACAGTAAGGTAAAATGAAACTGCTAATATTTCTATTTTTGCAAAGATTCTAATAATGTAAAAAAAAAAAAAAAAAAAAAAAATGCAGTGTAGTACAGTGCTATAATATCAGCTCATGATATGGTTCTTCCGGCAGGTTCTTTTGCTTAAAGCACCAGCAGTTTTGCAAGGACACTGATGATCACTTTAAAAGGATCACACAGGCCAAACATTACAAACATATTACACAATAAGTAAATAACTTTCTATACAAGCAGTTAATATATTAGATCAGAAGTTTCTACTACAGTACACTTCAGCGGTGTGGGTCATGTGAGTACTAAGTATGATTTCATGAGCTGGACTTCATTGGAAAAGATTGTTTCCAATACTAATAAGTAGCTTCATTAAAGAAATTAACACTGTGCTTTAGTATACAGGTAAGTGAATGTGGAGAGAAAAAAAAAGAAAGAAAAAAAGACACGGGGTGTATTTGAAATACACACACTATTAGTGTCACTTCAGTGTCAGACTAAAATAGCTTTCAGTTATATAGTCGGTATGAAGAGTTCGAAATCTTTGGGAGGCTTAATCACACACACATCGCCTGAAAAAAACATGTCCCTAAAGTGACTTTTTAAAGCAGTACAGAGAACCATGCATATTGAAAGAAATGGCCGGCTCCTTAGATGCATCTTTAATCATTAGATTAAATTTGTCTGAAGTAGCAGTATCTGTCAGAAAAGTACAAGTGTAATGGAATAAGACACAGACATGACCATCCATTCCAAAGCCAAAACCTGAGGTTACCACGGATTAGGAAAAACAGAGATGCAGCAAAGAATCCACATGAACAAATTATGGAGAACTACAGTTACTGGGGAGAAAACAAACAAACAAAAAAGACCACTTTTGCTTCCAGTATGTGTCAGCAGACATATCACTGCAACTAGCTATCAGACAGATTTCCCCTTGAGACAATCCAAAAAGAGAAGTTTCAGTTGCATCAACTGAATGCCATTTCTGAGAGAGCACAGAAGTTCAAGGTATAGTATTGAAGAAATGGATGAAATAATTTCATATTGCTGCTTTTTGCTTTCCTGACAGAAATAGAAAAGCTCAGAGGGAGAAAACTCAGATGTTAGTGACATAAATAATAGAAAATACAATGCAGAATCCTTTCCAATATTTTGAATTAGAAAAAAAAACAGCTCTGGGTAGTGCCTAGAAATAACTGGACAGCAACTCTGAGGGCACATAATTTTGTGAAGTTAAAACTGAAGAACATCAGTAATGTATCTAAAATTTCTTTTTCCCCTGTTTCTGCAGCTTTAGGAAGACAGCGGGCAACCAAAGACTGGCTCAGGTGAATTTCTGAACTCATGATTAATTCAAGCCACCTCAATATACTATCTAAAATGTATAAAAAATATTTTAAATACTTCACCTTGAAACTCTCAGCAGTTCAGTCTATCAAACAAAGTATTAGGAAACACAAAGGAAAACTTTGACAGATAGGTAGGTGAAAGTTGTTTTTAAGAGTTTGATACTAATAGACAGAGAAAAAGTACGTATGGGAAAGTAAGAGGCTGCTCTGAATTGTGAAACAGTAAAGGTAAGCAAAAATCAGCTTGATTTGGGGGATTTATGTACATCTGTGATGGCTATCATTGTTGATAAGGAAACTCTATTCATTTGTTTCGGAGTCTAGAGAGCAGATTAGCTTTGCAGAAGCACCTGCATTATCTGGGTTTTTCCTCATCTTCTGCATGGCACCAGAGGGTACAGAAGGTGATCAAGTTACAAGCCGAATAAATTGTGGAGTATGTCATACTCCCAAACAGTGACAGGTTTCCTGACAGAGGTACAGCCACGCTATCAGGCTGTCCTGATGTCTGTCTCAAACCCTCATGCCACAGTGACTTTAAGCAGCATCAGTCCAGTGGGGAAGTGAATCAAAACATAATCTCCAATTACTATAATTCACCATCAAGTCCATCTGTTTTTCACATTTGATTCCACTCTACTGTAACTTGCTTTTGATCCGACAGTAACCACGCAGCAAGGGAAATCCCTTTTTCTTCCCACAGAGCCTACCATCCTACCTATAGTCAAAGATTATCTTCACAACCAGGGGCAGTTCTAATAACTGAGCTTTGCAGTAGATGTCAATCTACCACACACACCAGAGTAATTCAGATTGACCCCAGGATCTCTCCAGGCCAACCTCTGGCTCAAAGCAGGGCCAGCAGGTTAGACCAGGCTTCTCAGAGCTTTGTCAGATAGGTCTCAAAAACATGAAAGGACAGATAGAGCACAAGTTTTTTAGGCAACTAATTCCATTGAAATACTGTTACAAGTTTTATTTTGTAACCACTCTGAAGCTTGTTTCACTTTATTCCTGTTGTCTCACCACCGAAGAGTCTGGCTCCAGCTTCTTGATAACCTCCTTATAGGTATTAGAAGGCTGCTATTTGGTCCCCTACCAGACATCTATCCTCCAGGCTAAATAAGCCCAGGTCAAGTATTTCTACTGGATTTCAAGGCATTACACCTTCTACTAGAGCACAATAATTATTCAAGCAGATGCAGCTCTAGGCATAGATCCCTTAAAGTAAAAGTCCACAAAGACAATAAGAGTTCTCATAAGCAGCTAAACAGTGTTCAAGTAAATAACAAATGAAATTTACTCTTTAATTAGAAATAGTCTTGTCCATTGGGTGCACAGAGACCAAGAGCCTTCCACAACTCTAAATAGGGCAAAGATTTCATTCTACCTCCACCGCTTTACTAATTGAAGGTTTCCAACTCCAAGAGTCAATGACAGCAGAATCCATTAACCCTCTTTTGAGGATAGACAACATAAGCAAATACACTATCCATGCACAGAAACACAGTGTTAAATAGTTTCAAAATTCTGCTCTTAAAGGAACATTCATTATATCAGAAGACATTATTATCACATACTTAAAAATAATAACATAATATCTTTCTGTTGAAGTTCAGTTGGAAAAATATGTAACCTTTAAAAGCACTAAAACAAAAGTCATTATTAAATTTCTATTTAATATGAAAGGATGTTTCAGAAAAGAGACTGCTGAGGGTTTAAGCAGCAGCAGTTCAACTCTCAGTGCTTAATACAACCCACATCTCAGGTAGTTCCAGCAGGGTGCAGGAAACACACTGGGAAGGTCTAACCTAGACTTGGGCAGTATGAGCTCAGGAAATACAGAATAATCAAGCTAAAAAAACTTAAGTATCTTGACCTCTAGAAGTCCCTTCCAACCTTAAGCATTCTATGATTCTATGATCTTAAAGCAAGAAGCTAGTGCACAGCACCAAAATCAACAGACTAATTTACAGATTTAACTATCAGTCCCAGATACTTGATCTAAAATACATTAAATAGAATAAGAACTTTATTTCCCACACTGAATGGAGGCCCAACTCTACAAGAAAGGCAACCTTCATACTCTTCTACAGAAGCAATGTTGCTATTTGTCTGTCAAAAGCAGAGAACATCTGTGCATCACTGTCCAAAGCCACAGCGTACTGAACTTCAACATACTTGGCAACTGCTGTCAATGAATCTGCGACTTGTGCAACCATGTCATCAAGTGAGAAGAAAGCCCAAAAACTAAGAGCTAAGCGAAAGATTGTGCCAGTTTTTCCATTAAAACTTCTCTGCAGAGGCCTTCTCATGTCCACTCAAACCACTCATCATCTCTACTTAAAACCTAACAATACCAAATGAAAAGTTCAGGCTTGGATTACAACAATAGCGTACTAAAGTAGAAAGTAGAAATAAAAATTTTAAGACAAATATAGGAATCTCATACACTGCAAAGCTACTTTCATAATGTTTTCCATACATTCTGTAGAACAACATTTTGAGAAGAGAACATATGTTTTATCTTCTCAGTATGAGCTTAAAAAAAAAAAAATCTCTTTTCTGCTAAAAAGATAAGGGAGAGAAATTAGGTTGTTTTCTACAGACTTCCATTTCCCTTATTGTTTTAGCAGCGAGAAAGAAAATGAAATGATATTTCTACATATATCTGGAAATTATTCTTAATAATTCTGCCTATAGCATTAAAAGCAGTGTGAAAACCAAAGTACCAGTTGATTATAACATATGAGGTTAAAGTTTTCCTGAGCATAGGTCAGGTTAGTACTTAACAGCCGAACATCAAGCTGTAAATGCACATGGGCTCTAAAAAGGCCTGGTGGCAGGTACCCATGAATCCTGACCAGTGTCACTGCAAGGCCACTCTCCATCTTTGAAGGACTACGGCAGCTGGGGCATGTTCCTGAGCATAAGAAAGCAGGTGTCATACCTGCCTTCAAGGACAAAAAGGAAGGACACCCAAGGAACCACAGGCTAGTCAGCCTCATTTTGATCCCTGGAAAAGTGATGGAGCAACTTCCTGGAAGCCAACACCAAACATACTCAGGACAAGGCAGCAGTCATCACTGATTTATAAAGGGAAACTCCTGCTTGACCAAACCAATAGCCTTCTATGAAGATACTACTAGTTTGTTGGATGAGGAGGAAAATAATGGATGTTACCAACTTCAGCAATGCCTTTGACAATGTTTCCCACAAAATTCTCATAGGCAAACTGCTGACATACAGATAAGGTAAGTAGGTAGTGAGGTGGATCAGAACCTGGTTGAACTGCCAGGCTTGAAGAATTGTGCTCAACAGAATCAAGTCCAGATACTAGCAGAAAAACCAAGCAGGCAAAATTTTATCAAACACAGTTCAACATCTCAATTAATGGCCTGAGTGATGGGACAGATGATACGGAGCTGAGAGGAGGGTTTGATATCAGGTGCCTGTGCTGCCATCCACAGGCTCCTGGACAGACTGGGGAATAGGTCAAACGGCCCTCATGCATTTCAAAGGAAAATGCTAAAAAAGCGTTTGATGCCCCAGAAAGAGGGGACAAAAATTTTACTTACTCTTGATAAGTAAAAACAAATAAATATTCTATTAGATTCATCTGGGGGCACAAATACTGTCCTAAGCAGGATTGTCCTCCCCTACAAGATGGAAAAACTGTGGCAACAATTAATCCAGCTCTGTAACAGTGAAAGTACAAATCAAGCAAGATAGAACTCCAGAAATAACTGGGCTTCCTCAATTAAAATAATAATAACAATCTTTCATTTAAAAGTTTCCCTGCTATAAACTCAACATAGTTCATTAGCAAACTGCTCAAACACAGAAATATTATGGGAGCAAAGAAGTCTTAGCATGTAGCAGACAAACTGCAAGAAGCAGAAGCTATAAAATCTCCATGAGGTATTACAAGATCAAGCAGATCACAGAAGCAAGAATGATCTTTCAGCAACACTTAAAGTTTAAAAAAAAAATTAGCTAGAGTTTGGGCAGATTATTTAGACATCAGGCAAGAAGAGCAACTCTTGCAAATAGTTTAGATGGTGCCAGAAAGACAGTACAAGTCTGAGTCATTGCAATACTTTTTCATACAAGTGCCTTCTGTAGCATCTGTACAGGCAGAGTGCCAAGCTACAAGCCAAAAAGACTGGTGTGTTTGTATAAAAAATAAAAAATAATAAAAAATATATATAGAGAGAGAAGTGGCTATTTTTGATCTGAGGTTTTGATCTGATTATTAGTCTTGGCTATTATCAGCCAACACAATGCACTACATACATGAAGAAAAAATAAAGTATTTTTTTCTGATGAAGCTTCAAATAAACTCTTCAGAGTGAATATAAAGTAATATAACACTATGAGTCACTGAGGTGACAGTCATGCAGTAAGATCCCTCATGTTTAAAGTTTAACCATAAAGCTCCAAACAGGTTTGTGATTTCTGAAATTAAAATAAGCAGTAAATTACTTTAGATGTTATTTAAAAGATATGCTCTACTCAGACGAAAAGTGTTATGACAGTCAACTCGCACTTTTACCTGTAGTCACCTAATAATAAGCTTGTTCATTTTTTTAAAAAAATGAAGTGGCTGTGCAAGAGAAACATGATTTTTAAAGCTGTATATTTTAGTTCTTCTCTAAGTTTAATACCAGTACATTTTAAAATGTTCTGAACACAAAATACCATTTGAAGCAAAAAATGCTGATACAGTGGCTCTGTACAACCAGATTCAGTTTCAACTTTTTGCAACAGTGCAAATTACCCATTTCAGAAGAAGCAAGAAAGAGAAGCATCCAGCAAACAATGTCACAAAGGATGAGCACAAAACAGATGTGGGAAAAATAAACAGCCTTCCTGCCCTGGAATTTGTAAAAAGGTCTGCAAAGAACAAACAGGACTTCTCACTGCAATCTGACTTCTAGACCTATAAAAGGAATCCCATGAGAAACTAGACTTAGATGAATAAAATAATGTGAAGAAATAGTGCAAGTATTCAGAGCTTTCAAAACTTTGCTCTTGGACTTTAAGTTTTATCAAACATTTTGTATTATCCCACAATTAAATTGTTGCTACATAAGCTTATTCCCACCGTGCTATTAGAATACCACTTCTCTCCTTAAACTCTGTTTTCAAATAGAGCCTTTGTCTATTTCTGATTTACCAGATTTTTTTTTTTCCTAAATAAGTTAAAGTCGCTTTGACAAAAGTCTGCTAATACAGGATAATTATGTAGTAATTTTTTTAAACTACAAATACAGGTGCCCCAGTACAATACTTGTAAGATAGTCTCACATTCCTTGGTAAGTGATTAGCACCGCAGGCTTCATGGTCTCCTCCCTGTTTTAAGGTAAGGAATGTGCTATGTGTTGCCCTTAAACTAGGTAGGATTAGCTAAGAGAAGGATTTTTCACACCCGTGATTAACAAGGAATAACTGTTCACCCCCTTCAGGGCTGTTCAAAAACCTGAACTCATTACTCTTCCGCTACCTATAACACAGGCAGGAAAGTATTAACCCTTGCAGTGCTCACAATTTCACACTGAAATGTGAGCACTAAGCAGGTGCTGAGATGTAAATGCTTTAAAAAGCAGTCAACTGAAAACATTAAACACCTCAAAAACACACAAGCCCATAGATGTGCTTGTAAGCTCTTAGCCTGTCTGCGGTACTGAGAATCTGTTCAGAAGGTACCCCAGCTAAAAATAAAATGAAATCTCAGGCATCAGGAACAAAACTCCGTCTGAAAAGAGCAACATATCAAAATAAGACCTGCAGCAACAAAGCCAGCAACAAAGCCAGAGACTAACTTCTAGCTAAGATCTAAGACCTCAGTACAACATTCTTTCAGATAAGAATTCTGCTACATTTATGTAGAATAATGCCTTACTCCAGAAAGAAGCGGATTTCCTTCAGGCTACTTACAGGATCGAGCATAACTAGATGAAATATCTTCCAGAGACCAACTACTTTTACTTACTACAATGAGGTAAGTAAATTCTGAACCGTAGCAGTGACTTGACTGTTAGCATAGTTGTTTTTCACTACTAGCCCTAAAATTCCACACTAGCTTTCAAATTTCACATGTAAGCCTTTAGAAATAAGAAATAATTAGATCATGCCTCATAGTTAAGAGCTGTCTGAATGCCGCTACAGTCAAATTTGAAGTATTTGACTTTTTTCTAAGCTTTTGTTTTTTCATTTTTTTATAAGAAAAAGACTTTTTAGAAAAGTCCTAGCTCCCAAAATTTTATTATGGAGCTGTGTGCAAGTAATATCTGAGTTTAAAACTCTGCAACTGAAAGGCTTCATTCTGTCAAAAGCAGATTATTTTGTAATTGACTCTTGGACACAGATGACATTATTTACAAGTCTTAGAAAATCTTGCTGAAGCTCTTGCTAGTAGCTTAAAAGTTACTGGCTTTTCTACTTCAAATTCAAGTTCTACAGGTAGGGCTAATCAAAGGTTTGGAATAAAGCTACAACCTCCTGCCACACAAATACATAGCAAAATGTTAGTATGAAGGTTTATTTTAATCCCTGGACAGCATGTTTTATCCTGTCAGTAATAGGGAAAGCCATACTTTTCTACTATTACCACTATTACAAAAGCCCACAACGGTTCATTTCCCCTCATAGAAGCTATCAGTTTATCAGAATAAGCCAAGGAGAAATATGTTTTTTTAAAAATGTCAAAAATGAAATACATAGAAGTTACCCTTTCCTAGCCCAGACAAAACCAGAGCTGCACTAGTTGACCATGTTAAGTAACAGATGCTAATTCTCTCATTTATTTTTCAGTCCTTATGGACAGTAATGCCCAAGCCAAGCTGTGTTTGTTTTCACACTAGCTGGAAAACTATTTCTTAGCTCATCCTGCTGTTCATGCTTTTCTAAGATATTCTGTAAGGCCCCACACATTTCAAAGACTGTAGTAGCTCATTTTGAGATTTGATTTATAAAAAGCAAAAAACTGTTAACAGAGCTTATGTTCACCATATTTGCCAGCAGTAGGTGAGAGCCCAGAAAGATAACCCTGAATACATAACATCAGAAATGGAGCTTAAAAAATAAATAAATAAAACTTTATATTACTGAATTATCTTTTATATATTTACATTAGATTTAAACCCTTGCTACAGAAGCTGCAAGCATAGCCTTTTCATTTGGGGGGTGTGTGTGTGTGTGTGTAGATATCCAAATGGTATTTCATTTTGTTTACTGCATAGCAGGGATTTCCTTATTTTTCCTTTATACGTCTCTTGTTGTGCACACCTACAAGTGTCAAATTATTCATCTATAGCATTAACAAAACTTTTATAATTTTCACTACTACCAAGTCAAATATTTACATTCCTAAGTAATGTCCCCTTCATAAAATAACTTGTAACAACTTGTTGTCATATATTTGGGGAGATGGAGACATGGAAATAAGTTCCTCAGTTGGACTTACAAAAATTTTATAAGTAATTTGTGAACTGTAACAAAACATGAAATTATTTGAATAGTCCTCATTATTCAGTGCTGCCATTTTATACGAAATATACAGTTATATGAAGTGCAATGTAGATAGTCTTCAGTTTAAACGATACTTCAAGCAGCAACGTGAAGTTCAATCCTTAAAGCATTCTCTTCTTGAACTCCGTATTTCAGAGCTTACTTATTCAGTATAACAGACGTTTTTTCCTTCATTTTTTAATTTTAGTATTTAGCTCAGATACCAAATTTCATAGATCAGCTGTTACAAAACTCATGAGAAAATATTTTCCTTCTACATTCTTTTCCCATAGAGGTGTTTACCTAAATACATAGCTCTTTAGAACTGCTAAGATAATGCATGGACATTTTAAAAATAAATACTATTAATCAAAGTATGTGTAGTGTGCAGTTCAAATAACTTCTCACAAGGTAAATTAGTGGGGCAACTCATGCCAACCAAGCTATTCACATGGTTAGGAAGTACATAGACTCCTTTAGCATTTTAGGGGCATATTATTGCTTCAATGAATTATTCATAGGTACAGGAAGAAAAATCCAGGTAGTTTTCAAGCTACAGCTGCAATCTCTTCCATGTCTTTTACAGGTTCAGCATAGTTTTAGAATAAGCATATCTGGTATCTCAACTATTAGTTTAGAAATATTTAAAAAGAAAAAAACACCTAACAATTAACAGCAATGATCCTATCAGCAGACATAAAAAGTTAACTTCTTTGCTCCATAAACAATTAAAGAACATGGTTAGCCTTCAGAACACAACTACATTGTTCTTCTGGGGTACAAAGAATTGAAGTAGTTTTAACCTTAAGAAGCTCAAAGTAGAAATGGTTCATGTCTATAGCAGCTGTCTCCCAGCCAGATTTTATACTTTCCTCCAGGTGACAAGGGCTTGTAAAAACACTGGGTTATTTCTAGCAGTAGCTACAAGACCACACGGGAAGGTGGTAGCAGGGACAAAAGCAAATGACTGTACTTCATATTTTTTTGCCTCAGTCCAAGCATTAGCTTTCAGAAAATACAGATTTTCAGGTCTATCTTCATCTTGTTTCTTACATGACTTGTTCAAACTATTGGAAACATCATGCCTCACACGTATACTTTCCAGCAAGGAAACATTGAGGAACTCGCCACAGATACGTGGCTGTGGTCTGTATAAGGGCTCAGAGACCACAAGGGACCAGGTCCTGATATTTTCTTTAGGGGAGCTACATGCAGTAAACAGCCACACACTAAGGAGCACCATCCAAAACAGATCCCATTCACATGAACATGGGCACGTAATAAAAGATACTGGTCAGTATGATAAATAGAAGACAGACAAAAACATAATTAATCCAAGAATTTTAACACTGCTTCAAGACATACTCAAAGGTACCAGCTGTTCCATTCACTGAAAAATAAGCTGCAACTGAAGCTCAGAGTTTTTTCAAAGGACACCAAGAACATCATCTCACCACAGCAGCACATGCAATCCAGCCATTCAAGGGCAAGCCTCATAACAGAGCCATGCTCACATCAAACAGGCTAGCTTAAGGGCTATGAGCTTAGAGCAGAGTCACATTTATCTTCACTGGGGTCTCTCCAGAAGCTCAAACTTCCATAAACCTAAAACCCAGCTAGTTCAGTCTTTAATGTCCATCCTGTTTCCTCCTCCAGGTCTTTTGCAGTCGCCTCTGTGGTATGATCATCTATTGTCATCCAAAGATTTCTACTTTCAAGTTTCTACGGGCTGCTGTAGTAATAAACACTACTGTAACAAGTGTTTATTTTGGTTTTGGTTTCCATTACATTTCTACAATTACACTGCTGTGACACAAATTCCTGCCATAGGGCCTGCCAGGTCCAAATAGCTGTATGTATGTGCTACTATGTATATCCAACACATTCCAATTTGTTGTGGCTTAATTAAAACCACAGGAGACATCTCTAAGCATACATAGCTTTAATCAATTCACATCATAAGTAGCTTTCTTAGGCAGAGAAGGTTGAGAGTTTCCTTAGAGTCTGGATTTTAAGTGCTTCAGGTCTGCAGTTCCCACTTCATTTAAAGGGAGCTAAGAATATTCAGCATTTTGCATGACCTGATCCACAAATCAGCTTTCAGGTAAAACTACTGAACAGTTACTTGAACGTCACAGTGACTGCTGCAAATAGAAGTGATTTTATAACTGAAATTTCAGTTTAAAAACTAAAACAACCCCACTTCCATCCCTACCACATTACAACCTCTAGAGATTAGGTTTTTTTCAGAGAGAAACTATTGTGCAAGTCCACTCTTCACTTGCAAAGGAAAACTGAACTACAGACAATGTATTAGAAAAGTTCAGTCTGTATACCCTGGCATAAGATACTCTAAGCAATACATTACATATAAACAATTTTATAAAGCAGTTCAATTCATTTAAGTTTCCGTAAACTCTCTTAAACCTTCTACTGGCATGCTAAATGGACTGCATCAGGTATTCTTTGACAGTAGCTTGGCTCACTCAATGAAATGTGGCATCCTATACTTAAAGCTTGTTTCTTATGAAAAAAATATAATATATATATGTATATATATGTTTATATATGTATATATATACATATATATACACACATATACATATATATATATACATACATATACATATAAAGTGCTTGTATTTAGTGAGTTAAAAAAAAAAAAAAGAAGCTTGAAGGAAATATCCACAAGTTTTCTGAGAAATCGTTTTGAATTTCAGAATCCCAAGGAGATGAATTGGCTGTCAGGAAACAATGTGCCTTCATCAGATGGACTTGGCAGTTGTAAACAAGAGGAATTTTCTCAGCTTTTCCTCACAAATATGAAATATTTGCTCTTAGCCAACAGCTGGGGCGGTTTAAAAGCAGCCTGCATATATATTCAAATTACAAATCACCCACACACCTAATGCTGACCAAATTTCTACAAATTAAGAAAAACACTAAAAACACTTCACACCAAATGGGCAATTACAGAAACAAAATAATTCTATGAGCAAAGTAGAATCTAACTTTGTCCTTGAAACAGATTAAACTTCCAAATGTCTTGGTTTGCCTACTGAAGAGACAAATATAACCCATAACAGTAGTCTCATTTATCTCATCAGAATTAGTATCCTAGAAAAGTGAAAACATCTATTTTTCCCCCCAAGAATGAAAAGCTCAAGAAAAAAAAGAACCTCCAAAATCATAAGTGATAGATATAAACACTTCTGATTTTTGGTTCAGACAAGCACGTTTTAATGTTAAAGTTTAATTTGCTAATACCGGAATTCTGTTTTCTACCTGAAGTCTTAAATCATAATTTCCATTTATTTAACTGTAAGTTAAATAATTGTTAATAAATCTGGTAACAGGATCTTATTTCAAGAAAAAAATAATTATTTGAAATTTAGCAAGTATTTTTTATCTCACTGGCAAATCACACTCATGATGAAAGCATGTATGCCTGTTAATGTTTCATATATGTATACTTTTTCTTGCAATATGAACTACGCTGCTGTTAAATTTTCTAGGTAAGCCTATAAACCAAAATCAGGAATGTGTATATATTACTCTAATATACTCCTCAGCAGGAGAATTTGTACTAAATGTCTACTTTGTAGAAAGTAGAAAACACCTTGTAAGAAAAAATTAAGTTTGTTTGCATTAAGTTTGTTCTAATACAGCTTTGAAGAAATTTTGACTATGTATTTCTGGAGTCTCATTTAATGTTACTCAAAAATATTTTAGTACATAATGACATTCAATTTTGAATTCAAAAATTACATTTACAGTTGAAAAAAAAGTAATCCTCAAGAATGTGATATTTCAGTAATTATGCAAATATCACACTCGTGGTTACTAAGTTGCTTTACCAGCTTTACATTTATCATTACATGAAACTATTGACAGTGTCTTTTTTTTTTTTAAAGCCTACAGCAGTTGTAGATACCGAACACAAATATTTTAACAAAGACGAAGATGAAACCACTGCCCACTTCCAGTGGGAAGCAGTTCTTAGTGAACGAGAAAATGTGAACGAGAAAAGAAACAAGACCATGGAGTCACGTTTAAAGAGAAGTTGATATGAAAATGCAACAGCTAAGATGCCTGCAAATAAAGCTATGACTCTGCAGTTTTACATCAACAGACATTAATATAGAAGGGTTCTTAGACTTCCAGCTCCAAAATAAACTATATTCATCTACCATCATCTTGCCTTTAATATTAGTAATGATTGTACAACATATTAAATAATTCCATATTCAGCAAACTAAAAGCATGCACTGAAAATGAAGTATCTGGTATAAAAACCTATACAGCTTCAGGAATTATATTTTCTAATTATATGTCCCACTGAAACCAAGCAGGTGTTTACGCTTCAGCTTCTCCAGCCAGAATGTTTTCTTTCTCTCTTCATTCACTCACAAAACTCAATCTTTTTAGTGACCAAATCTTACTTGTTTTTCTGAAAGTTAACAGTCAGTATTTTTTTAAGGCATCATAAAAGTTTTAGTCCTTTACTTTCACATAAAAACTGCTGTAGGATTGAACTACTGCTTGCATGCTGCACATATCAAGAGCAAACTTTACAACTACCAATTGCTTCTAACAGGGCTTTAGAAGACTAACATCTTACGCTGTGTTGCAGAAAACAGGCTTTCTTGGGTTTACTCATCTTCCAAAAAAAAAAAAAAAAAAAAAAATACGTTGCATATTCAGGGGACAATACCGCATAGCATTCAAGCAATTTCCTACAAGACAAGTGCCGTTTGCATTTCAAATCTGGCCTGCTTTTCAAAACAAAAAACAAACAAAAAAGCAGAGGTCTGATTGCATTAAAATGTAACTTATTTCCTCATACAGTTTGGAATTAGAAATACTTACAGCCGCTCCAGTTCTTTTAAATCCTGAAATGCTCCTCTTTCGATAGTAGTAATCTTGTTCTCCATGAGCTGACTGAAACGTAGAAATTTTTATAGAAAAGTTTTAATAGCCCACCACTTGCTGCATTAACATTAGTCATTCAAAGCAAATCACATTTTCATAAAACAGTACTGTTACTCTGCAATAACATCCAATTAAATGTAGTGGATCCTTGTTACCCAGCACTTTTCAAATCCTCTTTATTTTAAAGATGACTAGACATTGCACTTGCAGAAATTTAAAATCACAGAATAAAAAAAAAAAAAACACCCTATGCATGCACACAGAAGTACTACTGGCCTTCGGCAAGTTATAAGACTACAGTTGAGCAGTAAGAAGGCAAAAATTAGAGAAAAAAAACAAAGAATATTTAACTGTTGATTGATTAAATAAAAAGCATCAATGAAATATTCCAGAGAGACAGTAAACATGGCAGTAGTTTTAGGGAAAAAAGAAAAAAAAATGCAATATAATATTCCAATTAACAAGAAAATGGAAAGGGATTTTTATGAGATTACTCACTCAAATAAGATAACTGCAAAAAAAGGCAAAAAAAAAAACACTCTGGTATTTTAAACTCAATATTAATTAGTTCCTCCGCCACATACACACCAAGAATTCAGTATTTGAAAAAGCTCCATACTGCTGAAAAAAGTGATTTACAAAAATAATCTAAATTATTCCCTAGTCAAAGTGTGTTATCCAGAAACTGTAAAAATGTCAACTATAATTTGTTAACCTTAAAACTGAAGCCACCTTAATAGTGGTTTAATTTTAACAACTCTTATTTTTAAGCTACATATCAATGTAGCTCAACTTATTTTCCAGCTTTAAAGAGATATTAAATATATATATAAAAACAAGAGAGCTTGTAGGACATTTACCAACTTTTAAAATACATAAACTATAATGTGGGGGAGGGGGTTGAGTTCAGATGTTGTAATAAGATAATTAGAAGGTGGTAACCTTTACAACTTATTAGCTGAAAGATAACCGCTTCAACAGTTTTCACAACATAGTCTGTAACTCTAGTCCTAAAACAAACCAGTGATAGAAAGAGGAAACTTACAGAACTCGAAGGTGCCTTAGACCAGCAAAGTCAGTCTTGGTGATTCTTGTGATGTTATTTCCATTAAGATCCCTAAGAAGAATTTATAAGCAGCATAATTAAAGATTCAGAAGTTAGTTTGGTTTTGTTTGTTCTCATAGGCACAGCATTTTGGGCAGTTATGAGAACTTAAACGAACGCAAGGATCTGTACCTACAACTAACGATGTGCAAGTTCCAACTAAACAAAGGTTTGCCTTGAAAGCAATAATTTAAAACTGCAATAACTAACTCACAGTGCCTGCTTTGCCCACTGCTCTGGAGCTCACATTTATGTCCAACTCTACAGAAGACCCCAAACCCATCTACACAGCGGTTATATTTGCAGTTAGGAAACCATAGTTACATGGTAGGTCTACTGGTAAGTTACAAAAATTGAATGAGAGACTGAAGTCAAGACAGCTTTCTGCATTTTAAACACCTTTCAGCTTTCTTAGTATTTCAGTAAAAGTAGACTAAGGCTCAGCTTTCTATAGCAAACATTCGTCTTCACAAAATCATCTTCACCCTCCAACAGTCTTATGCTTGTTTGAAAGCTAAACTCCTCACAGCACACGAAACCATATCCAACTGCAGAATTCAGAGTGTTCGGATGCAGAGAACCATATTTAGGCCTTAACACTTCTGTTTATACTTCAGCACTACTGTCTTTTCCAGAGTTATTTGCCCCCCCTCCCCCCCTTTTTTAACGGCATTTTTAGTCAACATATAAGCTTGGCTCAGTTGTGATTACTATTTGCAGGCACCAGACTTTGCAATTCTTGAGGTAAGCCATCAGGAAACACTGTTGCATGGAAACTACCCTACCAGTGACAGGTCATTTCTAATATAGTTAGAAAATAAAATGTTCGGGGCTTTTTGTTATTGGGTTTGTTTGTTTACTTGGTTTTTTGGTGTTTTCACCACGTATGGCAAAAACACCACTGCAAAGAAACCACAAGAGTTCCAGTAGAAATCAGTGTCTTACACGCTTCGCCTGAGTGAAATAACTTGAGACAAGTATTCACATTCAAATGTTTAAAAACCTCTTTTTTTTTTTTTTTCTTTAAAAATGTATCCATGCCTTCCTCTCCGTAGCCCTTCCTGATATCCAGCTTGGTATTAAGGATATCGGACCACACGCCCAGTCTCTCCCAAGAGTGGAAAATACCCTAGCCTCGGATGCACGGATGGTCTCAAAAAGCCGTTCTGGGGGTGTGTGCGGTGGGGGGAGCTGGGAATCCCGCTTCAGGCACGAGTCGGTGCTAGCGCGGGAGCGGCGGGCGCTCCGCAGCCCCGCGGAGCCGCTGCGCTCTGCCCCAGCGCCGGGGGGGCACCCGCAATTCCAGGAACTTCGCCGGGAAAGGGGCGCCCGCAGGGGTGGCCGCTGCCGCCTCCCGCGGAGGGAGGTGAGGCGCTGGAACTAATGTTTTACCTCTTTCATGTCGCCTCGCGTTACCGCGAAACGGGTAATGAGAATAGCAGGGCAAGGGGGCCGAAACCCACCCAAGGGCATCGGAAAGCTGAGCCGGGCCCGGCGCAGCCGCTCGGCCCCGGGGGTCGCCGCCGGACAGCGGGACGCGGTTACTTACAGCCTCTCGGTGTTGCGGGGGATGTTCCGCGGGACGCTGCGCAGCGCCAGCCCGTGACAGTCCACGGTGCTCCCCGAGCAGGAGCACTGCGCCGGGCACGGCTGCGCCGCCACCTCGCTCGCCGTCAGCAGCAGCAGCAGCCCCG